>JBBYHO010000012.1:6132393-6177462 GCA_038382025.1 Adansonia gregorii
CAATAAGATGAGCGATTCATTTTATGGTCCATTTCACTGTACCACAAGTCAAGAATCCATACATTCTCATTCTCATCCTCATCATATCGCCAAAGAAAAATCTCGGCCAAGAAGACATTTCCAAGCCAGAAAAATATTTTAACTCGTACGTACTCATAGAGCTGTAAGGATCCACGTCGGGGTACGTTGCGACAACGTCCATGCTCCAAATTGCTAAAAATTAGCCTGGACAAAATAAAGTGTCTATAATCATGGCACCGGATCATGCTTCTTAATACATTTAACCATGGCAGATGGCTTTCATGCATTTTTCCTCAATGAGGTTGAGCTAGTCGTATCTATTCTTAACCCATTCAGCTTCTTCCAATTTGGTTTCCATCAAGACTCTAAGATAATAGATCTTGACTTTGATAGGTAATACAACTTCCATCCCATAGAAAAGAGAAAATGGGGTAGCACCCATAGAAGTGTGAACTGAGGTCTGATAGGCATAAAGTGCAAAAAATAGCTTCTCATGCCAATCTCTGTAAGTCTCGACCATTTTTTCAGCTATTCTTTTAATATTTTTACTGGCTGCCTCGACTGGCCCATTCATCTTTGGCCGATAAAGGATAGAATTATGATGCTGGATCTTAAACTGTAAGCAGACCACTTGCATCATTTTATTGTTTAAGTTGCTTAGGTTGTCTGTGATGATTTGGTTTAGGAGGCTATATCTAAAGATGATATCCCATTTAACAAACTTACAGACGATCGATCTAGTGACATTAGAATATGAGGCGACCTCTACATAGTTGGTGAAATAGTTTATCGTTACCAAGATAAAACGATGCCCGTTGGAAGCTTTAGGGGTAATTAGCTTAATCATTCCATGCCCTACATGGAGAAGGGCCATGGGGTCATCATGACATGAAGTGGCATTAGAGGGACATTGATCTTGTCCATATAGATTTGACACTTATGGCCTTTTTGAGCGTAATTGATGCAGTCTCTCTCAAAGGTCAACTAGTAATAACCCACTCTCATAATTTGCTAGGCCATCCGATGTCCATTAGCATGTCTGCCATAAATCCCTTCATGAACTTCTTTTAGGGTCTTTTTGGCTTCAAAAATGTCAATGCATCTAAGCAATACTTGATTATGACTTCTTTTGTATAAGATTTTTCCATCAAGAACAAATCCTATGGCCAGCCTTTTGAAGTCATTTTATTAGTCTCGGTTGCATGTTTGGGATATTACTGATCCTTGATGTAACGAAAAATGTCATAGTAACACAGTAGGCCATCATTCTCTTTTTTGATACTATGATAATGTATCAGAGTTGTGTAGATGCTCATCTGGATGGGAGTAATGTCCAACTCCTAGTTAACTTTAAACATGGATGATAAGGTAGCCAAAGCATTAGCTATTTGGTTCTCTTCTTAAGGTAAGTGTTGAAAACCAGTATCATCAAATTCTTTCTTGAGCTCTACTATTAGCTTCCTATACTACATCAGTTTCTCATCACGAGTTTGCCACTCTCTTGTCAATTGGGAGATGACTAGGGTTAAATCATCGAACATTTGTAATATCTTAACATTCCTCTCAATGGTTGCTTAAAGCCCTATAACACAAGTTTCATATTCTGTGATATTATTCATGCAGTCAAAATTTATCCTTGCTGTGAATGGATAATGACTCCTGTCAGATGACATCAATATTGCCCTAATTCCATGTCCTAGAGCGTTTAATGCTCCATTAAAATACATCTTCCAAGATTGATCTTGGTTGGAGGCATCTTCGTCTTCAGAAATACATATTAGATCTTCATCTAGGAAGTCAAATTTTAAGGGTTTATAGTTATCTGCCACTCAACTTGTCAAAAAGTCAGCTATCACACTGCCCCTGATGGCCTTTTGACTGACCCAGGCAATGATGTAGTCAAAAAGTAGGACTTACCATCTAGCTGGCCTTTCTGATAGCGCAAGGGTTTCGCATAGATACTTGATAAGATCAAGCCTTGCAATCAACCATGTGGTGTGATACAGCATGTAGTACCTTAGTCTCTTGGCTGTCCACACTAAAGTACAGCATCAGTTCTTGACTACGAAGTAATTGCACTCGCATTCAATGAACATTTTGCTTAAGTATTAGATTGCTTGTTCTTTCTTTCCTGACTCATCATGCTACCATAATACATAACCCATAGACTTATCGTAGACTGCCAAGTAATAGATTAAAGTTTGATCGAGCACCAATAGTACCAACACTGGCAGGCTTGACAGATAATGTTTGACTTTATCAAAGGCTTTTTGACATTCCTCATTCCATTTTCCTAGATTTTGTTTACAAAAAAGTCAAAAGATGGGGTCGTATTTGTTAGTGAGCTGAGATATGAATCTAGCAATGTAGTTCAGTCTCCCCAAAAAGCTTTTCAATTCCTTTTAGGTTTAAGGTGGTGGCATATCTTAAATGGCTTTGGCTTTGCCTAGGTTAACTTTAATCCCTTTTTTGCTAACTATAAAGCTTAAAAACTTACCCAAAATGACTCTAAAGGTACACTTGGTAGGATTCAATTTGAGTTAAAATTTTCATAGCTGTTTAAAAAGTTTCTGAAGGTTTGTGATATCCTTATCCTCTTTCGTTGACTTGGCAATCATGTTATCAATGAATACCTCAATTCCTTCATGCATCATGTCATGGAATAAGGCTACCATGGCCTATTGATAGTTTGCCCTAACATTTTTGAGTCTGAAGGGCATGACATTATAGCAAAATATCCCCCATATGATTACAAAATTTGTTTTCTCCATGTCTTTGGGTGTGATCTTGATTTGGTTTTAGCTTGAGAATCCATCCATGAAGGAGAACAGAGAATTCTTGGTCGTGTTGTCTACCAAAGTGTCGATCTGGGGTAGCGAGAAGTTATCCTTAGGACTAGCTCGATTTAAATCCTAATAATCAACACACATTTGTACTTTACCATCTTTCTTTATGACTGGGACTATATTAGTAACCCATTTTGGATATTTGGCTACTCCAATAAACCCTGCATCAAACTACTTATTGACTTCTTTTTTAATTTTAAGGAGCATTTTTAGCTTCATCCTCTTTAACTTTTGCCGAACTGCTTTGCATCCAGGCTTGATGAAAAGCTTGTGGATCACTATATCAGTGTCTAGTCCTAGCATGTCTTGATATGACCAAGCAAATACATCTCGATTTTCTTCGAATAAGTCTATCAGCTTGGTCTTAGTTGTTGACTTTGTTGAGGTTTTGATTTTAACCTCTTTTTGGTCCTCTTGAGTACACAGATTTATTACTTCCCTTAGGTCTTTATGGGGCATGATCTGCTTCTTCTCTTGTTCAACTAATCATATGAGGTCTAGTGGTACGGAGTTTTTTTTTTGAAATCTTCTTCAATATTGACTTCACTAGTGCAAATTGACTGTTCAAAATCGATCTTCAAAGACCCATCAAACGTATCCATGTGACCATCGTCAGGATAGCTGAAAGGGAGAAGAAATAAACATTGTAAAAGACAGACACACAACTAAGGGATTCGAATAAAAATGAAGGCAAAAGAGTAATGGAGACAAAAAAGTTAAAAAGTGATACACAATATGGAATGATATACACAAAAGTCATTTCAGTGATAATGTTTGATAAAAAATGCCCCTTACATAGGACACCTATCTGCCCTTGGGCGATGGCAGGTAGGTTTTCGTTTCTTGATGTTACATGCAAAAGACAAGAAAAGTGCAAGGGCTTCTATCATAACCCTATCATCAAAATCAGGTTTTAGTGGATGGACATGAATTTTATGGCTTGATATCTTAGAGATAGAGGTTGTTAAATGCTTTGTTTAGGATGACCAAGACATCTTTAGCCTTTTGCTTTTCTGGTTGGCTTGGATCAATTCGTTCTCTCGAACAAAATATCTCATGAGAGACAGAAACATTGTCGGCTTCGATTCCTCCTCTCGACCCAATGATCATGCCATCTCCTGGTTGCAGATCGTCTGTTCTTGCTGCTTTCTTAAATGTGCATTAGCCTTGAATCCTAAGCCTCTTTTATTGGCTTGAGTGGTGACCCGTAGGGTTCGAGCCATCCCTTGCAGATTCTTGCTAAGCCCTTTTCCAATATAGGAACCTTTGCTAATGATCACTTTTGAACCTAAGTGGCTACTCTTTGATAAGTGAGGTTCAACTATTGGCAATCTTTCTCCCATATATGTTGCATTAACAAACTCGAAGGATTGGAAGGATGACTATGGTGCATCCTCATTAGGCTCTATGTAGATATCCTCAGTGAAAGTGATGGTAATCATTTCTTCTTCAGCTCCAATGGTGACTACTTTGCATCTATCACAAATTTAAGCTTCTGATAGAGAGAGGATAGGACGGCTTCGATGGAGTGTATCCATGGCCTTCCTAATAGGCAGTTGTAAGAAGGATTAATATCCATAACTTGGAAGTCAACTTCATATAGACATGGGCTTTTCTCAAGCTGGATTGAGATATTTTTAATTATTCCGTGACATGTACCATCAAAAGCTTGAACTATGGTATGGCTACTATTGATATTAGACTAATTGATAAAGAGTTTACTTAATGTAATCATAGGCATAACATTAACAGCTGACCCATTATCTATGAGTATTTTAGGCAAAATATGTCCCTTGCAATGGGTAGTGATATGCAGAGCTTTACAACTGCCCCTACCTCCGGGTAGGATCTCATCATCAGTGAAAGAGATATAATTATCGACCATGATGTTGTTCACTAGCCGATCCAACTTATCCACGGGGATATCCGAAGGCACATATGCTTCGTTTAACACTTTCAGTAATGCATTTCGATGAACCTTTGAATTAAGAAGCAGAGATATAATAGAAATCTTTGCAGGTTGTTTGTTTAACTGGTCCACGATGCAGTATTCACTATGCTTGATAAACTTAAGAAACTTTGTGGCTTTTCTTTCACTTACTACTTCTTTCACTTTTTCAAGCTCGAAATTCTTTGCTTAGGCCTGAGTGGTACTAATGCTTCGAGATGCATCAACCTTTTATTTTTCGTAAGCTGGAGGAGCATAACACCTACCATTACAGGTTAGTTGACTAACTTCTGACAGTTCCATTACAGTAGTTGAGGGAGTTAGTTATCCAATCATCACTAATTAATTCTCATATTTCTATAGGACAGCTTTGTTACTCTTATACAAGAATGGTTTAGGTATTTTTATAACTAACTTTGGTGTAGATGTCGAAGAACTAACCGTAAGACTTGACCTGCCATAAAGAATGAGGGGTCAGTTTCTCCCGTAAGGTGGCTGCAAGGTTTCATCTCCTATCATATTGATGACTCAGTAGCAGGTGTGATCTCATGCTATAATTCTATCTAGCCTTCATTCATCATTCTTTGAACCATGGACTTAAACTCCTTGCATGTTTATAGGGTATGACCTATAATTGTGTTGAAGTCATAAAAGTTATCGGGATTGTCTTCCAATTTTTCTATTGTCTTGAGAAACCCAACCTGAATCAATGCTTGCCAAACCAAGAACATTAGCATTCTTATATCCTATATGCTTGCCTTTACTTCATATTTATTCTTAATGTCGATCATGTTTGCAGCTGGCTTAGTTGGTATGATAAAGGATTGGTGGCAACATTTAGTCCTTGGTTCATCTTGAACTGCAAGACTTTTGAGTTAATTAGATTTTGCACATTTCATTTGAAAAATATGCAGTTTTTAATGTCATGCCCTACTACCTTAGCATGCTATTCACAATGGGCATTAGGGTTGTACCATTGTTGGTACGGTGTCTTCTTTTCTAAGATATAGATTGGAGCCATTAAATGATTTTGGAGCAAGGTCTAGTAGAGCTCCATATAGGTCATAGGGATAGGATCAAAATATTATCTTTTTTTATTTGCGCCTTGATTGCCAGTGCATTATTGGTTGCTTGATTTGTACTTTGGTGAACTTATGGAGGGTAACTTTTAGGTGGGTTGGATGGGATCGCAAAGTATGGGTTATAGGTTACGGCATTAATTGGCTAAGAGGGTATGGTGATAGCACAAGAATACAGCGTGCTTGGGTAATAAGGGTTAGGTATTTGATGTCATTTTGGCTGAGATAAGCTAGCATAACTTATGACATTAACCTCTCTTTACTTCGTTTTACTGGCAATAGGCTTCTTGCTTGATCTAGGCATTTCCCCAGCTAACGTTCTACCACCCTTAATGGCTACATCAATCATTTCTCCAAAAAGGACTAGGTCTATGAAGTTCTTGGTGGCATTCCCCACGAGCTTTTTATAATAAAGAGCATGTAAGGTGTGAATAAAAGTGACTATCATCTCTTTTTCTGTAATGGGAGGTGGGACTATGGCTGCTTATTCCCTCCACCTTTGGGCATAATGCCTCAAACTTTCAGTGGAGCTCTTCTCAAAATTCATCAAAGAAATTAATTCGGTGTCTAATCTAACACGTAATGGTTTTTATATAGAAAGGCCTTAGCCATGTTAGCCCATAATTAGATTTTCACATTATCTAGCCCGATATACCACTGAGCTACTACCCCAGTAAGGCTATGCTGGAATTAATGGATGAGAAGCTTTTCATCTTTCTCATACCTACCCATCTTTTGTAGGTACATTCAGACATGGACAGAAGGGTTGATGGTTCCATTAAATTTCTCAAACTTTGGGACTTTAAACTTCACGGAATGAGAATGTTGGACACCAAAGATAGTAATTGCGCGTTAAGAGCTCCAAACTTGTCACTCCCCTCGATAGCTTAAAGCCGTGTTCACTTCTACCATAGTCATGGTGGACTTTTGACCTTTTGTTTTCTCTGGTTCTCTATGTTCAAGGGTTATTGGATCTATTGATGAGACCGCTACATTCGCCCCTTGACTATAGGAATGAATTGACCTGTCGCAATAGGATTTAGGTAGATAACTGGGAGAGCCTAAACGGCAGGGGTAGGAGCAGGCCGTTGTTCTTGTCTAGTTTCCCCTTGGGCAGGTTTTGGATTATTAGCAAGGGTACTTTCAACGTTGGGAGGATCATTCTTTATTTCAGCAGTACTAGCTTACCTTTTTTCTTTCATAGAGGCAGTCATTAGTTCCACAAGTTTGCAATTTGATTTTGCATTTCGTATTACTGACAAAGCATCTAGTCTTGTGATTCTTTAACCATTAGCTGAAGTCGCTTAATACGAGCTTCATGATCACTCTCCATGATTTACTTACGGTGTCATGTGTTGTACGGGTGCGTGATGTAAGGTTTCGTGTTCCTTATTGATCTCAAAATCCCTTACACTTTTATGGCCCAATTCTCGCATTAGATTTTTTTAAAAATGTATTTATTAAAGAGCATTTATGATGCAATGATGAGTTAAGATAAACTGATACAAGTGCAATGAAAGATAATGAAATTAAATGTGCATATGCATTAGAGACAATTGATTCTTAAAACAGCTTTATCAATAACATCATTCATAGAGTCACAAAAAGGTTTTTTTTTCTTTTATGACATGATTACATCTGAAAGTATCTAACATGATTACATTATGTAATCACACGATCAAGAAAACCCAAAAGTCATTGCTCACGATCTCTAACAGGTACGATGTTTCGCCTTCAATCATGTCATACGCCTCTTGTTGACCCATCTGAACCTGTTTAGTGAGGTGCTGATGTTGTTCTTGGCAGTTAGATATGCTTGGTTGATTGTTGCTTGCCAATCTAGTTCATGTTGCTCGGAAACCCTTGTTAGTTCATTGATATGACCTTAATGATCCTAAAGAGATTGTTTTAACTCCTAGATTCTATGAACCCTGGTGGCTCTTGTATCTCGCATTTGGGCCTCGAGTCTTTGATTCCTTCGTTGGTAGGTGGAAGCAAGACCACGTGCCCTTGTGAACTTTTCTTTGTCGGTTCTGAGTTTTTCCTTTTGCTGATTTAGCTCGTAATTGAGAGTGCCAACTTTTGCTTCCTATTTAACAAATGTCTTGCCAATACGTCAGGATTTTTTAGCTTTTGAAGTGTCACATAATCCTTGGTTAGGTTCTCGAGGTCATCTTTGAAGTGATCCCTTTCTTTAACGACTCGATCTATTTCACCACTCCTAAGATAGATATCCATCTCTAGCTAGCTTTTTTTTCTCTTTAAGTTGAGAGATTTCTATAGCAAAGGATACCTTTTCTCACTCAAACTCCCTCCTAAGTAGCCTAATCTCAAAAGGTGATTCTTTTATTGGGATTTGCAGTATCCTAGAGTTAGGTGGTGGCAATGGATCGTTGATACGATGGAGTCTCCATTCTTCATACCCAGGCATGGTAAGGCTTCCTCTCTAGTATCTTTCCATACAATGGATCTTCTTTCAAGCGTGGTAAACCAACTAGTCTTGTGCTTTATAATTGGGCACTCCGTATTCAAAATCCCAATGTCCCAAGTCTTCAAAGAACGAGATGAATTGCTAGCACTGGAACTAATGCAATACCAATAGATAAGCATAACTGGTATTTCCCCATAATCTCAGGAGTGGTACATAAGTGTAGTCTCCACATTTGTATACAATCGACTGAGGAAACACACATAGGGCTTTCCACGTGATTTCTTCCTCCTTGATGTTTCATACTTTCTCGACCCAATACTTTTCTATCTTATCTTGATAACATTCTTTCTCTAATGCCGTGGAAAGAGGACTAATCTTAAAGAAGAAACTTTGCCTGACTCTTCCTTTCCTAACATAGAAATGAACTAGGAACCATATATGAAGCAATTAGTCACACCCGATAAACCTTCTTATTCTCGTTCTTTTACAAAAGCTAAGGGCGCGGATGGTTTTGGCAATAATGGAAAAAACAGGGTTAATGTTGCAACGTAGGAGAGAAAAAAAATCGGTGACTGCCACCTCTACATAACCAAAGTCTTTGGGAATATAACAAGCTCCTAAATTGCCAGAGCATAGATATCTTGAGCTTTCTTTTGATCAAAAAGATTTATCACACCCTTTTTCAAGCTAGCCCAAAAAATGCATTCGCTGCTCCCTTTTACTTTGACGTGACTATCAACCCATGCTTTTATGGCTCCAAGAATTTACCTTAACCTCTTCTTGAATGAAGGAAGCGTTAGCGCTTTTTAGTAAATCTAGTCTGACTTGGCCCTTTTTATGTTGAGCAAAGTTGTGTACTCATCAATGATAGGGATTAAATCTTATTAGTTAAAGGTGAAACATTGGTAGGCCGGATTCCATAATCGTGTCGTTGCTCGCAATAAGCCATCATCTAACTGAACTCAAAGTAAAAGAGCTATGTCCCTGTACTTTTTAATGACGGCTTTTTTTCATTATTATCCCAATTGTCCTAAATGTGCTTTAATTCTCGACAATCATTCTAACGAAAATTAACCTTAACCTTTTCATGCATTTTTTAGACATAGTCGGGCTTTAAGATGTCCCCTTCTTAACGTTGGTGACCTTTTGACCATGTTCTAACATTTTTAAAGGACACAATAATGAAGATAATCTGTTGCTCCATAAATGATGTCCTTTATTGAACACCAAACTAGAACAATTATCCCAAAATGATGATAGTCATGATGAAATGATGCATGCATCGAAACACAAACAAAGGGAAAATAAGTTAGTGGAACATATAGGAGACAAATGCAAAGAAATAAAGAATTTAAGAACATTAGAACAGAAAATTCATAACATGTCTCAACTAAGGTGGTGAAACAAAAAACGGGTAGCATTTCAACATACCAAGATACAATCTGCCCTTCATGAGGTGATTCAATATCTTATTTTGATGGAAAAATAACCGACCAGTAGTAATATTCATTTATCACCAGTAGTGCAGATGCACGTTAAGCCCTGACTCAGATAGCATAATGGCTTACAGTATAAGACATTATGAACGATGGTTTTTGTTCACTGTCACTTATTTATACAAAGGTTAGCTGTTGTTTCGGTAGAACGATGCCATGCCTTGATAAATGGTAAAAATGAAGATATAGGTGACAATTGTATACTAATTGTCACCTACATAATTATGGTAATTAAGAGTAAAGGTTAGGAATGTTTCCCTGAGTGACCCTATTCTCCAAGTATTCTAGCAGTGTTTCGATATGGTTTGACATGGTTTAGCTCATAGGACTCACTATATGAGGTTTAAGTTGATGCCTAAATAGGTATCTAAATTACTCCTCTGTCTGGTGAAAACAGTCGAAGGACCCTGATCCTAGACTCATTGCGGGTTTGGCGGAACGGGTTCGATCCGTTGGATGTATTTCCTTATGCAAATGCAGAGGGTTACTCACGAGAGACATAGGTAATTTACATCCGGGAAATTATTGCCATGCCTATGTGGAGGGTTACTCACGAAGGCGAATAGCTCATTTCCTCTTAATAATTGGGTTATAACCATGCCATGGAGTTTGGCGGGACACTAATGCACATGCAAGTGCATGGTGTGTGATGGGGAAATGATCAAACCTTCTTGTTTATTTTCATATTACCATTTTTATTAAACTGATGATTATTCAAAAATAAGACAACCCTAACAATCATGCCAAACAAAAGATTAGTTGACAAAATGAAACAAAGGGTCATAGTTAAATAATGACCAAAGATCAAAAGAACAGGGAACCTAGCAAGACACGGCTAGTTATTGGCCTAACTTTCTATACAATCCCCAGTAGAGTCACCAAGGTGTCGCAATGTACCTCGAGGTGGATCCTCGTAAATCTGTTGGTGCGTACGACTTAAAATATTTTCCTAACTTGGAAATATCTTCTTGATCGAGACTTTTTTTTTGCGAAGTGATGAGAACGAGAATGTACGGATTCTCGACTTGTGATACAGTGAAAAAGGCTAGAAGATAAATCGCTCATCTTATTGGTCTTGGATGACCATCATGACATGGCTAACGCATAGAGTCGCCACTGATCATTCAGGGCTAGGCATGACTGGATGCCTATTAAAACCTATGTTTTGAGTTACGAAACTCAAAACACCGATCCTGTGGTCTACGTAGTACAAAGATTCATTGTTGGGTTTGGGAGTTACTTACATACATTGAGGTACGAACCTCTTCACGATGCCTGAAATGATACCTTACTAGCTATGTCTTATCTTAATTTCGATTATTTCAATCTTAACTCATCACTATTTCGAGATAACCCTTTTTTAATGCATAAATTTTATAGAAATACAAATATAGGTTCTGATGAAAGATTTAATCTCATATACGCCTCGGAGAGATGGAGAATATAGAGATTTTTAATAAAAATGACCTCTGAATTTTACTTTGAAAAATGGAATTTCCACTTTGGGCACCGGAGAGATACCTACGCAAAATGTTACTCTAGTTTTATTTGAAATGATTGGAAAACATGAATGCAAATAATTATCACACAGAAATCATGTTGTAAGGCAATAAATGAAGTAACATAACATGGATTATTCAATGCAATTATAAAGAAAAAGGATGGATTATTGGAATTTATCTCATAATGCACATCAATTATCTGAAAATAATCGAATTGATAATTTTCGAAATGCATCTAGGTTTCTTAATTAAATGAGGTTTGTTTGACATATCCATGGAAGTCCAAGAAGGAAAAAAATTTAATTATAGTTGAAAGACAGGGTTAGAGTATCCCCTCAGAAAGATAGGGTTGGAGTATCCCCATGGATGACAAATAATTTTGATAAAGGAAGATTTTTAAATCCTGACAATTTGAAAAGTGGGGTTGGAGTATCCCCGTGGATGACAAATAATTTTGATAAAGGAAGATTTTTCAATCTCGATAATTTTAAAAAATAGGGTTGCAGTATCTCCTTGGAAGGTCGGGGTTGGAGTATCCCCAAAAGTGACACGTCTAACACTCTTTACAGAAGTTGAGTTAGAAAACTTAGATTGAAAAAACTTTGTGATTTAGAAAACGGGTGAGCATTTTGATAACTTTTGGCAAAAGAAATTATTGTGAATGAGGATGGTAAAGATGTGAAGTATGTTTGTGCCTTGCTACGAGCTTATGGGAGGTCAAAGCATGTTCTCGAGGCTGATCAAGGTGCTATGGTAACATTCGAATGTCTCGAGATGAAGCTTAGGAAAACAACTTAATTTTAACCATAATCGAAAATAGAGGACAGCATCACGCTATCCCACTTCCCAAATTTATTCTAAATTGGTTTGAATGCTTTAAAGGGTGGACAAGACACTATTAAAAATGTAACTCGATGAGGGTCAATCTAAAAGTGTTCCCAATATCCCAAAAATCAATTTTTGGGGAAATAAATTTTCAAGTTCGGATTGATTGTACCGCTGGCAGAGCATATGAGGGACAAGGTGTGTCAAAATTTGAAAAATCACCTCAGACTCATTTAGTATCAAAAAATTGCAAGCGATATCTTTCTAAAAAGGGAATTTCATGAATCTTTTAAGAAAAATGTTTGAAAATTTTAAAAAAAAAATCATTTAGTGTGTCTGAATGGCCCAACCAAAATACATGTTTGGATTCCAAAGGTTCTGGATAGTTTAGATTTGAAAAATCATAACTCTCACATTCGGAATGAACCGGGGGTGAATAAGACATTGTTTTAAAGATAATTCGACACACTTTGAATAGAAAATATCATAAAATTCATGAAAAATCATTTAGTGTTTTAAAGTGATTTTTCAATTTGTAACAGTTATGCTACCAGCAGGGGACAAAGCAAAACAGGGGATATTTCTTATTTTCTTTATGTTTAAGGGTCCAAACTTGAGTCATTGACATTCAAACATCCATGATTGAAGGGAAAGAGTGCCATGAGCATCACAAACTCATTTGCATAGCCTCGGAGTTGTTTGGGACGATGAAACAGCCCATTGATCATATCACTCAAGGTTTAGACTAAAAAATAGGGCATGAACATTAGGGGAATGAGTGCAAGGCCATTTTTGTTGGAAAAATCAAAAGATTTGAGCTCGTTTAATCAAGATTCCAGATCTGGAAAACTTAATTTTTCTTAAGATTTTTTTTTGTGCTAACTTTAAGGAAAATGCTAAGTTCATGCTTGTCTTCATTGGTTGACGTTAACATGCTTAGCTTAGAGAGGTTTTGAAAATCAGTTTTTGATAGCCATCAAACATGCATTTTGACAAAGGGAATACCACAAACATATAAGGGGATGGCATATAACATGAATGGGGATACTGACTTTACCAATGGTCTAGACACAAAGAAAGTGTTATGCATTTTGATAAGAAAATATTATGAATGCTGAAAATGACAATGATTCATGCAAGCTAATGTATATGTGGTAGGATAATGATTCATACATGGATTAAGGATAACAAGATGCATGGATATGGCATAAAATGCAAGAGCAAGAGATATGAAACTAATGAGGATAAAATGAGGCATTTTGCATATCACAAGGGCATTAAGGCATCCAAATTTTAAACTACCATAACCAAAAGCCACAATAATGCATGATAATCTTAAAAGGGTGATGGAAACATGGAGAGCTCACTAAAATGATGAAGATGCTATAAAACAGAAAATGTAAGTGATAAAGTAAGAAGTTATACCAACAAACTTCAATTTTTGGCCAAATAGTTTAAGCAACGGAGATGGCTTGAATTTCTCTCTTTTCCTTGTTGTTAATAAGCAAGAAAAAGACAGAAACAATGAGGTTTTGGTTCTGGTATGGATGAAGGTGATTTTTAGAATGTGTAAGGGTTGAGAGTGAGTGTTTTGGGGCTATTTTTAGGTGCTGAAGGACTTAGTTTTCTTGGTTTAGGAATATGTTTTGGAAACTGAAAATGAGTTGAAATCTAACCTTTTTCTAACTGAGGTATAAGTAGTCTATTTATACCAGCATTTTAGAGCCAATTTAAAGGTGTTGGTCATTTCTCAAGGAGGACAAAGTAGTGTTAGCTTGGTGGCTATAGAGTGGCTGTAGGGAGCAACTTGCTACCAATCTGATGGACATAGGGTGGCTAGTTTATATGCTAAAATGATTTTCTAGCAAATAAGATGGCTGATGGTGATCTTAGTCAACAAACTAGGGAGAAGCAGGGTAATCATGTGACATTGACCTTTTTTATCTAATTTAGACGTCAAAAAATTGTTTTGATTAATTCAAAAGTCCAAATTCATAATTTGATATCGGTTTTGATCTTTTTTAATGCAAAGAAACGAGTTAAAATAGAGTTTTTGATCAATGGTGGATGAGTCAAAAATGCTCAGACCATAGAAAATTAGCCTGGTTGCTAAAAAAATTAGCACGAACAAAATAAGGTATCTACACCTCCCAGTAGAGATATGCCTACCACCCTCTTACAACCGTATATCTTGTGAAAATGACCTTTTTCAATGGTTGTTTGGGCTCTAAAATTTGTTTAAAATCAGTTAATGTGCCCATAGTTGAGGTTTACACTGTTATATGATAGTTTCTTTGTGCAAAAATATGTTTAAACCGGGTTTTCGAAGGTTGAAAAATGGCTCAAACTAAGCAAAAATGTCGTGGAGTATCGATACACAAGATATATTTTACTCTTGAATATTGATACAATTAACTGTGTATCGATACTAAGAGCAAAAAATGTTTCCAATCTCGAGACTTAGAGTCCAGTATCGATACTCCATGGATCTTTATTGATACTCATGCTTGTGTATCGATACATTTTACCAAAAATCACAACTTTAGCCACTGCCAAGGTTTGTATCTATACAAACATGCCAAGTATCGATACCACATCTTGGATATTGATACCAAACCCTGTTGTATCAATACTACATATGAATATTCAAGTTTTTCACATCATAAAGGCCTTATATCAATACTTACGTCCCAATATAACTTATACGAACCTGCAGTTTCCTGATTTACCTTAACTTGGTCATAAAAAATGGGAAATTGATTTATGTATAACCCTGGTGACACCATGAAAAGTGGTCTTTGATGCCTCCTTTTTTACATTTTCTTTAATACGGCCCATAGGCATCATCACTCTTCGATTATGCCTTGGTTGCTAGAGATTGGCCTAGACAAAATTAGGTATCTACACAAATGATCATAATTGAATGTACAAGTAACTATACCTGAATGTACAAATACTTGTAACTAAATGTGCAAATGATGCAAATTGATATATATTTAATTCCAATATATATATTAATATATGTTCCAATATATGGAGGGTTGGTTCCCATACCAAGGAAACCGAACCCAAATATCTATAATATAAATTATATATATTAAATATACTATTTAAAAATAATAGAAGATTAAAAATAATTTATATTAAATCTCAAATTAATATTTAAAAATAATAAAAATATTTTATATTATTTTTTAAATAATAATTTGAGATTTAATATAAAACTATTTTTATTTTTTATTATTTTTATGTAACAATTCAAGATTTAATATAAAATATTTTTTAATTCTTATTATATATAATATATAATATATTTTATTTATTGTATATGTATTATATAATATATAATATATATTATTTTTAATTTTTTAAAATATAATTTAGAATTTAATATAAAATATTTTGTAATTTATTAGTTTTAAATAGTAATTTAAAATTTAATATAAAATATTTTTATTTTGTATTATCTTTTATATAGTAATTTAGAATTTAATGTGAAATATTTTATTATATTTTATTATTTTTATATAATAATTTAGAATTTAATATAAATTTTTTTAATTATTATTATTTTGAAATAGCAATTTGAAATTTAATATAAAATCTTTTTACCTTTTCAATATTTTTTAAGAAGTAATTTAAGATTTAATATAAAATTTTTATATTAAATTATTTTTAAATAATAATTTTTTTGTAATAATTTAATATTTAATATAAAATATTTTTTATATTATATTAACTATATTATATTATACATGTATTAATAATATATATAATTTATATATAATATATTGGGGTCAGCTCCGTTACCAAGGGAACCAACCCCCCATTTATTATGTATAATATATATTATTTTTAATTTTTTAAAAAATAATTTTGGATATAATATAAAATATATTTTAATTTTTATTATTTTTAACTAATAATTCAAAATTTAATATAAACTTTTTTTATTTTTATTATTTTTTAAGTAATTTGGGATATAGTAGAAATATTTTTTATTTTTATTATTTTTTAAATAGTAATTCTGAATTTAATATAATTTGAGATTATTTTATAATTCAAGATTTAATATAATATTTTTATTTTATAAATTTAATATTTAATATAAATTATTTTTAATCTTTTATTATTTTTAAACAGTATTTATAATGTTATAACATATAATAGATGGAGGTCCCTTACTAAGGGAGCTGATCTACCACTATTTGTATTTATGGTAGGAAAACATTGCACAAGGTGTATAAAATACGAGTAAAAAGATAATTATAATTTTTTTATTAATAATTTTATTAATTATTATTTTTCTTAATCATAATTAATTTTTCACTTTGACTTTTTTAATAATATAAAGTTATTTCTCTTTTTTGAAATTTTTTCCTTCGCATGGGTAAAAATTCATTACGTCCATAATGGAAGTGAGCAAAATTTGGTTACAACCAAATTACCCAAAAAACGGACCCAACTTGGTCCAGTTGTTTCGGTTAATGTGGTGTTCATTTTGGTCGGTTTGGAGTCTCAGTTTCAATGATCAATTCGGTCAGTTTTCAATTAATAAAATCTAAAATCAAACCAATCGAATTAACCAAATTATAATTTAATATATTATTTATATATTTAATAAATGTATAAAATATAATTAGTAAAAGACAAATTATAACCCAAACCCAACTAGAACCTAAACTGTCCCAACCCATTCTATTAACTATTACAAGGCCCCCACCAAAAAACTAAATCTAATAAAACCCAAAAAAAAAAAAAAAACTAAATGAATCTAACAAAACCCAAAGTCCCAAATGACCAAACCCACCTAAAAAAAGCATCGGCAGCCTCTCATACTCTCACTCTCAAGTCTCAACAATTGACAAACCCTAAATCAAATTTAAAAAATGTTTCTCCCCTATCCGGCAACTGCAACGTATCATCCCAAGTCACAGCTTTAATTTGCAATCTTTCCAACTTTACTTTGTTTCCCAGGTAATTTATTTCTTATCTTTAATTTGTTTCTCAGCTTTAACTTTTTCATTTGCATAAAAATTTTTATAGATATTTTCTATAAATATTTATTTTCATTATTTTCACGGACTTAACAACGATAATAACCTGGTTTAGTAGAACTATTAGTAACCCATTTGGTTTTATTTTTCTGGCTAACTTTTGAAATAAGTATAAGTTGATTGCTATTAAAGTGATGCATATTTAACCTATAATTTAATTTTAAAATGATGCTTATTTATCAAATGCAAACCAATTTTCCTTTTTTTCCTTTTTTAAGTTGATGCATAAGTTTAAGATTTCAACCAACCAAATGCCAAAATTTTTTCCCTAACAAACTTTATTTTTAACATTTTTTAGTTTTTACCATCTTAAGAGTAATGTTCATCCGTTTTACGATAGCTGTGAATTCTTTGGACTAATGGGCTAGGAGTACCTTTCTACATGACATCATTAATTAAGCATATATGTATATTCCAACCTATATCTGGATATTTAAATTGATATATTGTAGAACAACATAAACTTATTTTGATTGTATATATTTTTTTGTTTGTGTAGATGTCTAACAAAAATACTTCGGACCTCAATCTTCCTACATAGTGAAGCCCTTAATAACCTCATTCTGAGGTTGATGAAGTACCAAGACTCAAAACTCAAGTTGCAAGCTCCAAAGTAACAAGGAGACCATCACAACCATGATTTAAGATATGTGATCACTTTACCAAATTAATGAATAAGCAAGGTGATATAAAAGCTATATGCAATTGCTGTAAAAGAGAATTTTATGCTCATCCGAAAAAAATGGAACAACTTCTTTGAAGAATTATATGGGTGTTTGAAAAAAGATCCCTCATGGTTTTAATGATGGTACTCAAGCAGAGTTAGTATTACAATCTGAAGGGTCTGGGTTTTTAAGCACTTGGAAGTTTAACCAAGAAGTTATTATGAAAGGTGTAGTTGAGATGATAATCATAGATGAGCTGTCTATTAGGTTTGTGGAAGGGAAAGGCTTTAGGCTCTAGCAACAATCCATGAAGTCATCTTCTAATGAAAATAATGAAAATAATAACCTAAAGCAATTCACATAGTCATCTTCTTTGAGTAACTCTTAAAACAGACACATGGACCTCATTACAAAGACACAATTATATGTGTCTTACGACTCACTTTATAGACAAAGATTGGAATTTAAACAAAAAATATTGAACTATTGTCCTATATCTAGTCACAAAGGTGAAGCTATTGGTAAAGCGATTGAGAAATACTTGCATGACTGGAGGATTAATAAGGTTTTCAATATTTTTGTTGATAATGCTAATTCCAATGATGTTGCAATCTCATGCTTGAAGAAGAAGTTTAATAATTTAGGAACTAGTATACTAGGAGGCAAGTATATGCATTTAAGATGCATTGCACATATAGTGAACCTTATTGTTTGTGATGGTTTAAGGGAAATGAATGATTCAGTTGCTCGTGTTAGAGGGGCAGTGAAATATATTAGACAATCACCCTCTAGGTTGGCCAAATTTAAAGAGTGCATTATGAATGAACATATTCAAACTAAAAGTTTATTGTGTATGGATGTTAGCACTTGTTGGAATTCCACATATTTGAAGTTAAATGCAGTCTAAAAGTTTGAAAGGGCCTTTGATACATATGAGGAAGTTGATCATTGTTATAGAGGTAAACTTGTTTTGGGATATGGATGCCCAATCAAAATAATTGGGCAATTGTTAGGATGTTTTGCCTTTTCTTAGAAAAGTTTTATGACCTCACAATAAAGGTTTCGGGTTCTTCTCATGTCACCTCTAACATGTTTCTTAATGACATTTGTGAATTTTATTCAACTTTGCGACGTGGCAATTTAATCGTGATGTTGAACTTAATGCCATGGCTAAGAGAATAAAGGATAAATATGACAAGTATTGGAGAAATATTGAGAAAATGAATATGTTAGTCTATGTTGCTTCTATTCTTGATCCATGAAAGAAACTTTCTTTTATAGAATATTGCTTTATGAAAATGTATTCTAATGATGAAGTTCCTGTGATGATAAAGAAAGTGTAAGAAGCACTTGAGGATTTGTTTAATGAATACAAGATGAGGTTGCGAACTAATTCTAAGGATGCTGGTGAGAATAGCCAAGTGAGTGAGGCTACAAAATCGATCACTGAAGTATCACAAAAGAAAAGAAGTCTGAGTTTAAGAGGTACAAGATTAAACAAGGCAAAGAAGGCAACAAATCAGAATTAACTAGATACTTGAGTAAATAGACTGAGGATAAGGATGATGAAGATTTTGATATTCTACTTTGGTGGAAACTCAATAGCCATAGGTTCCCTATTCTTTCTAATATAGCTCGTGATGTATTGCCGAGTCCCATATCTATAGTGGCTTCTGAATATGCCTTTAGCATTGGTGGTCATTTGCTTGACACATATAGGCATTCTTTAACTCCAATGATTGTGCAAGCCCTTAGTTGTGCTCACGATTGGCTATATGGATCATCTGCTCTTGATGTGTTTCAACTTGAAAATGATACGGGACAGCTTGACAAATTTGATCTAAGTAATACTTTGTTATTTTTTAAAGCTTGACAAATTTGTTACTTCTATTCAAAACTTCATTTTTTTTTTTATTTTTATGTTTTTGTAGATATGTCAAAAATTTCATTTGATCTTGTCATTGATTAGAAAAGGAGATATATTAATTACTTAAGGAGTTACGGTAAGCTCGCCACTTCATACTGCCTATTGTTTTATTTGTACTTATGATTATGCTTGTGCTTGTAACTATGTTAAATGCTTGTAACATGTCTACTGGTGGTGTAGGTTATGGTGGGGGTTGGCTGTTGGTGTTGTAGGCAATTTTGGCTATTACCTTTTGTTGGAACTTGGGACTATCATTTTCGAGCCATGCATGTTGGCTTTTTAAGTTTGCACTTTGGTGACACTTAAAACTTATTTTGTTGGCCTTTTAAGCTTGTATTTAGGTGACACTTAAAACTATCTTCCTTTTATGTTCAAGTCTTTAGCTTTTTCCAACATGAATACTAAGGTTAAAATTTCAATAATTATTGAACTTTTTAATTTCTGTTATGTTTTATTGTGTTATAATACTTTGTTTCGGATAAGATTTAGGTGCTTTTATTATTTTCTTTTTATTTTCTACATTTTATATATGTTATTTGTCTATTTTGAATTGGTAGTTCTAATGATTATATTGGCTGTATTGAAGTTAGTTGGTAGCATTGATAACATGTGAATTGCATAAAACAGGAAAATATAATCAGCATTACCCAAAAAAATCGACCAACCCAATCAACTTTTTGTTGGTTCGATTAATTTGATTCTAACCTTTGAGGTTGATCAGTTTGATGTTTTATATGAGTGAAATCGATAAAGTCAATTCTCGATCTAAATAAATCGAACTGACTGAACTGGCAATTTGCTCAGTCATACTTTCGTTTTAATGATAGGCTGTCACAGGCTCACAGCCTTGCAAGGGGCCTTTAATTTTTGGGCCAAATCGAGGGTGCTACATACTTCAATAAATCCGGTTTGTGGCAAAAGAAAAAATAAAGTCATATCACAAATGATATCAAAGCAAATGTTTAATTGCCAACTCTATGTCAAATAGCGAGCCAATAGCTTACCCTATATCTAGCTGTAAGAATGAATTATGGCGACAAAATTGGGCCCCGATATTAAAAGCCATGGTGATTGACAAGGGGTATGCACATCAAAATTGCTCAAGACATGCTTGACACAGATGTTAAGAGGAAAGCAAAATCAGTGTAATTCCATAAGTTACCTTCTTTTTTTTTTTTTATGAAAATTGTAATTCCATATATCCATAACTAGGAACACAAATGGAAAAAGAAAGTATAAAATATAAAAACAAAACTTGCGTCAGTTATCAATGTTGTTCATGTACTCCTTTGAAAGTTTAGTCTCCATTATTAGCTAATGCTCCCTGAGGAGAGAATATACTGATTCAAATAATGCCTCTCTACCGTTTGCTGTTCAACAAAACATTAGGTACTGTCAAACACCAGTTACAAATTGAAGACAGGAAAACTTAATTTAGAACTTTCAAGCACGCAAGCTTCAATCCAAGGTACCTTCAACTTACTAAAACATCTTTCAGCAAAGGGTATCACAACGTGTTAATATAAAGTAACAATAAAAAAATTCAAAATTCAATTTAGCCGAATAATACAGTTACCTTTAAAAGATGACATTTAACACATTTAGAGTTTAAATTTTAATATCTACAATTTTTTTTTATCCTTATATTACAGCCTTGTTTTTTCTTTAAAAAAAAATGCCAATCAGAAAAAGTCAATGATTAACAAAGGGAATTCCACTTTGTTTTAACTATAGAATATAGAATCATTGTAGTAGTTTCGTTTGCAGTTCATTTTCGCTTCTATATGTTGTTCTTAGTAGTTATTTAATGAAAGCTTCAAAGAAGCCAAATCCTGTTCCAACAATTTTAAAGAAGCCTCCATCAAAATTTTAACAGAAAAAGAAAAAGCCAAAGGCAATTAATAGCCAAAATTTTCAGCTGCATCATGCATCTGTCAGAAAGAGATAAACCAGCATGGCGATTAAGTTCAAGAAGCCAGAGGAATATTGTATACTCCATTAAATATTGCTTAAAGATACTATATATTAGAAAAACAACTGAACAAGACAGCATTTTCCAAAGATTTTGAGCAACCTTGAACCCGGAAAAAAGAGGACCGGACAATGGGGAAAAATTAACTGCATTTTCATGAAAGAATTAGAAGGGTAATCAATCATTATCATGTTCATGTACGCAGCAATGTTATGACCCGCATTCTCAACATCTTCTCCCATACCCGTGTTTTTTTTTTTTTTGAACCAGTTTATAGTCAAATGTGAACATTCAATCCACGTCAACTGGCATGCATCAACAAATTGCAAGGATTTACGTCCCAAATCATAAACTTCTTCTGTCAGACTCACAATTTCATATGTACTTGAGGTTCCAAACTAGCTCATCCAATTAGGCCTGGCCTTCTATATCTAATTGAAGTTCCAAACTAGACATCCTGGCTTCAAATTTCTAGCTATGTTGATATTTATAGCTGGGATTATCAAGTTGGGGATGGAATTTGGATTCTCAGTTTCTCAAGCTTCAAAAACTACATGAAATCAGTCTTGAGCGCTCCTCCACTTGAAATTTCACAGCTACGAGGGCAAATTTGATTTACCCAAGCATGAGCTATTGATGGTTTACTAGAAAAGAGAAGGTGCAAGTTAAGAAGCACAATATCTTCATCAACTATATCTTTCATTCAAGATGTTCGTGCCCCGATTTTCAGTCCTCAAGCTCGGCATTTACAAAAATTTAGATAATATCTTCGGTTTAATGGACACCATATCCTAAAAACCAAAGCTAGATATAATATGAGACAATCTTAGCCAGCGAAAAGAAAGCCCCTCCGAAGACTCAATTGAACCAACTAAAATCAAAAGCATTTCTTATATCCTATCGTTTCCTCCACACCATTGATCTGAGAGATGAGAAACTCAAGGAACCAAATAATTAGGGAAAAAAATCACAAGAATAGAAGGGAAAATAATTCCTTCCTAAAGAATCAAAATATACATACCGGGAAGATAACTTAGACACGTATTTCTAGGACAGTGTTAATATGAAGGGCTTAGAGCAACGAAGGAGCCATTTGTTTCACCAAAAGGCCTCCTCTGTGCCCGTGTTCTTCAATCAGATTCTGAAGCTTCTGCGTTTCACCAAAAATTGTAATGGATGTATGTGTCGGTGTAATAAATGCGTAACTGATTTTCCTTGAAAAGTTTGTTAACAGCAGTGGATCGCCTTTAAAAGATTGAATTGGAAATGGATGGTTTGCGATTTGTTATACAGTCTTTGGGAGAGTAAACACAGGGAGTTGTTTATTCCTTCTTCGTCTGAGCAGCTTGTGTCCATGTTTTTCAACGCCTGCAATATCCTCAATCCACTGCAATGGAAAATGAGTAAGACAATGAACATATACATAAAATTAGTTATTTTCTTTAAAGGGATGAGAAATTTGATGTCCATATGGACTGATGGCATAAAAAGAGACCCATAAAATTCCAAGGCTGTCAGAAACAACCAAATTTTGGGGGGGAAAAAATGATGCACCGTATACCATATTTTTAAGCAAGTGAGAACCAGAAATCCATGATAAAATCTAATATTGTCATTGTTGATCTCTCATATATGTGCCGTGCAAGTGACAAAATTTAGTCACAGAGATCATGCAGGACCTAAAGTTACCTTAATTGGGAAATTTATTCACAATATTTACAACCTCATACATAGATTATGCCGTCTTTCTCATCCATTTTGTGAACAATGGTGTTCAGAATATCTTCTTC
The DNA here is from genome assembly GCA_038382025.1 of Adansonia gregorii. Classification (NCBI taxonomy): domain Eukaryota; kingdom Viridiplantae; phylum Streptophyta; class Magnoliopsida; order Malvales; family Malvaceae; genus Adansonia; species Adansonia gregorii. Next base: position 6,155,953 of record JBBYHO010000012.1, read on the forward strand.
GGCAGGCTGCCCGTATCAGAAAAGAATGTTAGAGAATGAGGCTAAATTTGATAAGACATCAGCATAAATTCTCTAAGCAAAAGGAGTTAGAATATGATTGACATTTCAACTGAAATTGCTACCTGTGTTTGCTCCTTTCACACACATTTATAAATTTAAAAAGAAGAGAGAGGGAGATATGTATAGTAATTAATCATCTTTGCTTCTATATTTTTGCTGTTTATGTCAAAATAAACTAGTTGAGGCAATTAAAACATTACCAGCCATTATTGAGGAACACCAATGGTTGGAAGTATTGCTACGGTGCAAGCACGCATGGATCCTTGGAATGCAGTTCAGGCATTTTTTAACTCAAGTTTTATATTCAGCAGAATCAGCGCTGTAATTCCACTGAAGAAATTTGAATGCTTGTCTGTGATAAAGACAAGGATGAGATCATCTCAAGAAGTAGTTCTATATTCAGCAGTATATCTTTACTTGGATTACCTTTATCTATCCTTCTTTCATGAGGCAAATTTCTACCTTAATTTGGTGTAAAGACATTGATATGAAGCAAGTTTCTACCTTAATTTGCATAAAGGGAGAAAATGCCTGCTTCTAGCCTAAGACTGATTCTTAAATTTGTTGATAGTACAAAAATTGGTTCTTAAAATTTTCCCAACACCATGAACAAAGAGAAAAACCTAAAATTAGCTTCTAGTGGACCAAGCTGTAAATATCAAATTGCCTGAATATTATTTACACAGAAAGGAACTTCTGCTGCAAATAGGAACCATTTCTAAATTCCCAAAGGAAAGCTATATTTGCTGGCTTTAGAAAACTGATTAGCAAATAGCATAACATAAACTTAAATAGGTGATGGGCACCGGATAGGCAATTTCGATGCCTAAAAGCACACTGTTTTCTTGAAGGTAATAGGTCTAGTTAGCTGATCTTCGTCCTGAATACCTAACAGAATGCAGGAGATCTGTCCCATTTTTATTCCAGCAAAGTTATGGATCATATCACTAAACTGAAAATTCAAAGATTTCACGCATGGCACAAGAAAGTTTGAAAGAAAAGGCTTTAACAGAAGGCTTGTACTCTAAGTTATATGGACTTGGAAGTAAGTACTAGATACAGGTATACTCAATTTTTTTTAAACATATATCTAGATAATCTTATCCTATACTTATGTCCGAATACGCGTTGAACACAAATGTTGATACGAGTATTTTTAAGAAAAATGGAGAGTCCGGATAACATAGCTTGTATTTCACATTATCAAACTGATAACTATGTGATCCCAGCATTCAGTAGTTATCTTTCTTTTGCTAATTTCACTTTTGTTCCTCTCTTTTGAACACACTTAATTATAAAGGAGTTTCTTTAAAGTAGCTTATTTTTGTCTTAACAAAGGAATGCCATCTAAGATCCTTCTCCATTGAGCATTGGCATAAAAGATACTTTAAATAGTTTATTCATTAACTTGATTAGTGAAATATTGACACTGCCAGTCTGTTTCAAGAGCTTTTCTTCGATGGTTTCAGCAGTACACATACACTTCTTATGGTTTTAAACTTTTGTTTCTGCATTTCAGCATGCAATTTGACCAAAAAAAAGACCACCAAAATCCACAGATGAACTGCTAACCTGATTAACCAAGAAAAATTTAGCTCCAATGGACAAACGTCTTTCACATGCTTTTAGTTTTTGAATAGTACCAAGTAGTAGTTCAAATCCAATACATTTCTTCTTCTAGACCTTCACAAACTAGAATACTAGATCAAATTAAACTTGTTTGAATATTTTGGTTTCCATTTCGCAAAGAATTTCTTTCAGAGACTAAAAACAACTTAAAAGATTTAGTCTTGTGATGGTGTTGTTGTACTCTTAATTCCTCTGACAGCCACCGTGATTAGAATTCCACTCTTCTCCACAGCCATAACAAAATTGGAAATTACACCTGCAACCGCAATCATAGAACAACTCCCTCAACAACAATTTTGAATAAACTCTCAAAATTGAGAATCTTGTTGATAAGATAAATATCAGTTCCATAATGCTAGGGAGTCTAGTATCTATATGAGTTCAAAGGAATTTAACCCATTCCAGGATATCAAGGATAACATCTATATCTACCTATATAAATTCCAGATAAACTAAACCTATGAAAAATTTCAAACTTGGTCCCTTAGCTTAACCTGAAAAATAAGATGCTTGAACATAGGAACATTCACATTTGCCAGGGTATCTTAGATTTGCTCAAATAAGAATGCAACAAAAAAAAAAAGGATTAAAGCAATAATACTTCATGAAGAAAGCTGCCCTTATATCACAAACTCCAAATTAGAAAATCGACTGACCTGCAAGTCATGTGCGGACAGCCATCTGTTCTATCGATATAGTATTTGCACTTGGGGCACCTAGCCCAATTGTTCTCCTTGGCAAGTTCCCTCACCAAGAGATCTTCTCTCCCTCTTTCATCCTCATTTAGACTCCGGAAATCTTCACATTCAATCCCCGGATGCCAAGGTACATAACACTGTGCACAGAACAACCTATGGCAGAAGGGGCACTCCGATTCTCTAATAACTTCTCCTCCATCATCAATCAGCACTAGGGCTGAACAGTCTCTGAAAGGACAGTAAAATCTCTGGGATACATTAATAAACTCTTGGCAAAGAGCATCTTCCCAACGATGGACTACCGCTTTGGGAAGCACAGGCCTACAAGCATCAAGTTCCAAGACAGCCCTGCAATTCACTCCAGGGCATGTAATAATCGTTATGCTGTCTTCAACCCTTGCCAAAACGTGCTTGCTAATGCAATCATAACAGTAAGAGTGAATGCAACTTTCTGTCTTGAACATCTGATCACTTTCTTTCCTTTCAACACAAATCTCGCAGAAGCTTAAGAAGGATTCACCAGCTTCCCTTGTTTCCATCTCCATAAACGCTGGCTGGGGCATGGCTTGGATTGATATTGGCAATGAAACATGGCTGACGAATGGGTTGGAAATGCTATTACAAAATTGTGAAGAGAGTGTAGATAACATGAGAGCCTCTTGAAACTGCAACTCTTCAGCATATTTCTCATCAGATGGGGGAAAGATTTCATCTTCAGCTTGATCAAACAAGGCTGAGTTGTAAAAATCATCAACAAAAACAAGATCAAAAGTTGGAGTGGTTTGTGCCATGATGGATTCCAAAGACTCTTCTTGCTTATTGGGTAACTGTGGCTACTCTCGACAAAGTATAGTTCTGTAATCCTTTTAACAAGCATGGCTTTTCAAGTAACTTAGAATCGAAGTTCCCAGCCTGATTGAACTACTTCATTAACCGATAATCACTTTTCACTTTGCCACTCAATTAAACAAATGACTTCTTGACTTCTGTTGACTTGGCTTTCGGCCAATAATTATGCTATGGGTTACTTGCAAAATTTTTAAAATTTAGTCTATTATAATTCATAAACATTTGATCCTCGTACATTTCCAATTTGAAAATCTTAATCCAATCGTCAACGGTGTGATTTTTCTCTATTAAGTTATGTTGACATGTTATCACGTGACTTTTAACGCATGAAATTTTAAAAAACAAAAATAAGAAAAAACATTAAAATGTAAATAACGAAATAAAAACAAAAAAGGAAAAAAAAGATGAAAATCCCTAAATATTGAAACCCAAAATTTCAAAGAACAAAAACCTTGCATATCCTTAATTAAATCTGTTAACTGTGGAGCAAGTCCCTATAATCAACCTCAAATCTCTTGACTTCTGATCAAAATCCCTAAAATCAACCTTAATCCAGATAGCTTTAACTTTATTCGAAGAAGATAAACTTGAAAACAAAGCCAAAAAGCGGGAGTTGAAATGAACAGAATCGAAAACAGACGAGAGAAAGTGAAAGTGCACACTAAAGAGGTAACCTTTAGCCTTAAGTTTTTTTTGCGTAATCTTTTAATTATTTTGTTTGCATGTGGCCCCTGCTTGTGGCCTTTTCTTTTGTTTAGATCGACAGCAGTGGTGTGTGGAGCCTATTTGTTCTTTTCTCTAGGTTTTGGGGCTTACATTTATAAATATGATTGCTTTTTAATTTGTCTGCTTGTTAGTTACTGTAAAAGTTATTTATTGAATATGTCTATAGTAATTTATTTGAACATGTTTCTACTTGTACACTAGACATATATTTATTTGCATGTTTGTTTCTTTGTTATGAAATATTAGCATGACTGGGGAACTATGCAAAGCAAGGTATCACCATGGGGGAGAGTTGACAAAGATTCCTATGGCTAGATATGTGAATGGAATAGTTGCTAAATTTTATGAGGATCCAGATGAAATTTGTTATTGGACTATTCTAGGAAAAATTAAAAGTTCAGGTTATGATTTGTCTAGCAAGGCTAAAATTTATTATGTTGAGTATGGTAAAACATTAAGTATAGGGTTGAAGTTCTTAACATAAGAGGATAATTGTGTGATAGAGTTGGCTAATCAATTAATGATATGGATGAGAGTACAGATCTTTATGTTGAACATTTGGATGAGAAAATTGAGGATGACATTTTAAATGCTCTTCTTGAGCCAATAGATAATGCTGTTGTGGTTGAGCAATATGGCGAACCATGGCCTAGTAGGCCTTCTACACCAACCTTATCTAATTTTTATAGTGATGGGGAGAGGAGACCCTAAAGCAAGTAAATGATAGAACTGACGTGGAGTGAGAGAATTTGAACGAAGTTAATAGTAGATCTGATATGGAGGGAAAGAATTTGATTGGGGAAAAGGTAGTGAATAAAAAATGGATATTGCTTCAACTAAAGAAGATAATGATGAAAGATTAGTGATGTACAATGGGATTATAATCATGATTCAGATGTTGATGATGAATTAGAGGTAGCTAGGAAGAATTTGAGGGTATATGTTGAGAAGATAAAAGTTGTTTGTTATGGTAAATTAAATGGTGATTGAAATGATGGTGGTAAGGGTCATGGTGATGATGAAAGTGTTGGTGATTCCAATGATGGTGGTGAAAATGTAATATCTAAAGCTTCTAGGGCAGACATTCATCAGACCCTGGTAGCTTTATAGACACTAATGATGAGTCTAATGGTGATGCATAGAAAGTCCAGTCTAGCAATATTTATTATAATTAAAGAGTACCTTCAAATGATTTTTTGATTGTACTTACATTTAAAAATTTAAAGGTATTTAAAACTGCTCTTTGTGATTCTTTACAAAGAAAAGATATGAGTTTAAGTACAAGAAGAATGATAAAGTCAGAGTTAGAGCTCTGTGTAGTGCAAAAGGTTGTACGTGGACAGTGCTTTGCTCATTGTGTTAATAAGGCATACGTGTTTAAAACAAATGTTTCTCATCATTCATGCCTGCCAATTTCAAAAAATAGAAGGGTGACAATCTCTGTGATTCCTAGAAGGTATTCAGAAGAGATCAATATAATGCTTTTCATTAAACTTAGGCATTTGGGGGCATTAATGAGAAATGATTTAGGGTTATAGTCTCATATAGTGTGAGTAAAGCTACAAGGGGTGTTCTTATAAAAGGTATGGAACAGAAATATAAGATGAATTTAGTGCCTTGAATGATTATCTTGAGGAGCTAAAATCAACCAACAAAGAAAGCACCGGTTTTCTAACATCAAAGAATACATCCTTTGAGTCAGTGCCTATACTTGAGAAATTGTATACATGTTTTAAAGCAAGGATTTTTGGAGGCTTGTAGGCTTATTATTGGACTTGATGGTTGTTTTCTTAAAGGCTTGGTTAAAGGGTAGTTGCTTGTGGCTGTCGGAAGGGATGGGAACAACCAGATAGTCCTTACTGCATGGGCAATGGTGGAAAGGGAGACTACTGAGAGCTGGAGATGGTTTATACGGTATTTATGTGCTGATTTAGGTATTTAAGATGGGCTTGGGTGGTCAGTTATAAGTGATACGCACAAGGTATGTTCCTTTAACTTCACTTTATTGTTTACTGTAATTTTTTATGTTTTGTTTTTACCATATTAATTAAATAGCTTTTTTTACTCATTAATGTAGGGTTTAATAAGATCAGTTAGGGAAAGCATGCCTTTAGTTGAACAAAGAATCTGTGCTAGGCATATCTATGCTAGGTAGGGGAAGAAACATAAGAAAAAAGACCTACAGTTGCAATTTTGGATATGTAATAGGTCTTCTAATGAACCTGAGTTGAAGAAACAATTAGAGTATATGGTTGCCATGATTGGAGGCTTGAAAGCAAGGGAGTCTTTGTTAGAAAAATGGGTTCTTCAGGGATGGCGCCAAACTTTTTTTTTTCTAACATTATTAATTGATAACAATAAGTGTGAAACTTTTAATGGTGTCATTTTGAAAACTAGGTGCAAGCCCATATTTAGTATGCTAGAGGATATTAGAGTTTATGTGATGAAAACATTGGTGTCAAAAAGGGAGTCGGTCAATGAGTGGGAAATTGATTATGGACCTTGGATACTAGATAACTTGAAAAGTCAAGAAGACTTTCAGCTAAATGGAAGGTTGAATGGAATTGGGGTAGCAAACATGAAGTTTATGGGGAGAATGGTGTTGTACATGAGAGAATAAGTGTTCCATTGTCATGTTAGACAAGCAGTTATGTTCATGTAGGAGGTGGGATATAAATGGAGTTCCTTGCCATCATGCAATAAGTGCAGTCATGTATGAAGAAGCCAATGCTTTCCACTATTTAAGCTTACGGTATCATAAAGAACATATTTATGTGCATTCGAACACATTTTGAACCTAGTTAGGGGAATGTTGTCTTGACCCAAAAGTAAGGATAAAGCAATTTTGCCCCTTATGGTAAAAAGGATGCCTAGTATGCTTACCAAGAAAAGAAGGGAACCACTTGAAGGAAAGAGTAAAGCCAAAATATTAAGGGTAGGGATGAAGATGACATGTTCTTACTACCATGAAGAAGGCACAAGTCATGATGCACAAAAAGACAAGGAAATGTATGATTAACTATCATGTGCTTAAAATATATTATTATTATTATTATTATTATTATTATTGCACTTATAGTTTTATATTCTGTGGGTAACAACTCAAACTTCTAGGCCTATGAAAATAAGAACTTCTCCCAAAAAGATTGTAACAAATGAACAAACAAGTATTGGTCTTTCTAGAAGAGCTAGGAAAAGGTGTTGTTTTGAAGGAATTGGATTGTACCAAAATCCTAACTCTGGAATCTCAATATTCAATGTATGCAAAACTTCATTTCATCTTCCTTTACTTTAAATAACAAGCTTTTGATATTAATATGAAATAAAAGAGCCCAGTAGATCAATGAGATAATTATAAGAAGAGGAAGCATGTTGTTTTGAAATTATATTAGTAGATATTATTTGCTACTAAAATTAAAACCATATTTTTAACTTTCGGTTTACCTTAAATTGTGAAACTATTGTATTAATACAATTATGTTCTTAGGCACGAAGGAACAAAAAGGTTGACAAAAAACAAAAGTAAGTCAAGGCTTTACTTCACTATTTACACAACAAAGTGCTGCACCAGCTTCAAGTAAAGAGAAACAACTTGCTGTGGCATTAGAGGAGTCTTGAAGTTCAAGTAGGTTGAAGACATCTTTTCGTTTTACAATGGATGACATTGGATGATAGTGGTAGACTGCTTGGTTGACAGTGTACAAAAAAGTGATAGAATTTGTTTACTTATGGTTATGAATTTCATGTAAAGGTAATGGATGCTTGGTCTAATTCTTTTTATCAGTAGCATGTTTTGATCACACCAATTTGGTGTCTAAGTACATAAACTATGAGAAAATGTTATCTTCATAACAGTATCTTTTGTACTGATACTTAGTTGGTAATGGATGGGTTACAAAGTAGAAGAATTCTAGCATTACAAAGTTTTTTATTCATTCATAAATAGTACTATAGGTGAAAAATAAATAACTCGACGTAAATCAAATGTTTCCATTTCATTAGTGCAAAACAGTTAGAACATACCAAGTTTTGGCATTCACCCTATCATTTATGGTTGAGCTAACAATTCAGCATTAATCTTATTATCACCATTCACTCTAAATACAAAAAAACCAATACTTCTAACAAATTAACCATTAATGCCAATTTGTAGAGCCTTTTAACCCTTGCTTCCATTCTTGCTTCTGTCATCACATTCTTTCAATCTTTCTTTTATCACCTCATTTTCAACTTTCAATGCAGCAACTTCATTAATATAGGTCATCAATGTTGCTTGTGCAAGACATTGTAGTTTGAGGCTCATTAACAGTCTAAGCATTCATTCTTCTTAATGTATTGTTTTCCTCTTTTTGTTGGAAAAATAGATCAAATTTATCCAGCAAAATTTAAAAAATTTTTAATCCAATTATACTAAATTGTGTTGTTATATATAATAAAACTACCATAATCAATTATCTGAGTTTAGATCTGAAGATACCGTCCAAAAATTTTTAGATTCATGTGAAAGTTTCAATCAACTAACTTTTTTTCCCTATTCTTCAATTCCTAGATAGTAGAGTGTCTGGGCATCTTTGTTTCGATCAACTCTTGATAGGTACAAATTGATTCTCCTTTTTGACCATTTTGTCCCATTAGGTTTAGAATCACAAGATGTTGTGATTAGAAACCTCTAAGTGTGGCGCCAAGTTCTAAAGAAAAACCTTTGGCATACGCATCTCATTTATATTAAATAACAAGTTGGCCCTAATTTTTTAATTTAGTTAATTAAAACAATTATTTTATCGGCTCCTTAAAAACCTAGTTGCTGCCACCCTTAATGTAGGAATAGCCTAAATTTGGCTAAGCCCTAATTGAGAAATATATTATTTTGGCCCAATTTATTCTAAGGAGTTTTAGCCCATCTAGATTGAATACTAGTTAATTATCATTAAAATGTTAATTTTATTTATGCCAATAATTTTTTATAACAATTTTATTCGAATAGAATAATTATATAATAATTATCAAAATAAAATTAATTATAGTAAAATAATTAATTTAATTGTAAATAATAAATAATTAAATAAAATAATTTTTTCTTAATTTATTTAGAATATTATTCATATTTAATTTATAAATAAATATTTAAATAAGACTTAATAGATATTAAATTAATTATAAAAATAATTAATTTTTTAGATCTATTTAATATAAATGAATTCCTATTTTTATCAAAAGATATACATAATTAATTTAAATTACTAATTCTTGTCTAAATAAATATTAAATTAAATTAAATATATATTCTAAATAAACAACACCAAAAATCATTTTAATTTATTTACTATGGAAAACGCATACATTGCTAAAGTGAATGAATCCAACATATTGCTTCACCATATGATGAATCATCCGATTTTGAGTATTTTTTATCGATAGCCATTCGTTAAGGAATTATATTAAGACAGGAGAGAGACCAATTGGGCATATATAATTAGACTCTAATAATCTATGTATTAATTATTCTACATCGTGTAATTAATTACATAATTATTAATTTCAAAGTTGTACCACTAAAGACTTGAGACTATCCTTCCAATGATATACCGTATTACGTAAGCCTTATAAATAGTCTTTTATTCCAATGACCTTGTCATATGTGTAATACTTTCATATGATATCCGTGATCAACTTAAGATTAAAAGTCCATTTTACTTACTTGATCACCTTATCTTAAAGTTTCATTATACTATATATGTGAAAGTGTTCTCCGTAAATGAACAATTTATCATTTCAACTACAAATGGCTGAGGCCTCACTCTTTTTCACAATCACGTATAATGCCTTTTACAAGGATAACCATAACTCTTTATAGGAGCTATGATTCCATATCTACAAGTAAATCTTTCATCAAGTATAAGTCATATACCTAATGAACCGGTCTAGTAACTTACTACTTCAAGACACTTTGGCCCTTGGAATGTTAAGGTATACAAGTTATACACATAGAGTCAATTACTTACTCAAGATTAAGGCAATTACACAATGAATGTCAAAAGTGAATTAATCCTAGTAAATGAACTAATTAATGGATTAATTGCAATTTGGTCCAATCCAATATATCACCACCTCTAGGCAATATATTTGTCTCTATTCAAGAGTTAGATTGTTCCACATGGCCAAGCCAAGCCATCTCCCTAACTGGATTTAGACAATATAATAGTCATAACATGAGTTATTGCTCACATTAGCCACATAGACCATGGACTATCAATTTAGACTACTTACTTTAAAATGTTATCTTTTCACATATAAGATCCATTATATACAACATTCTATCAGTAGAAACATAAGTAGTTATTGAGCTATATTTGCTTACATTTAATTTAACATGTAAATCTAAATGAGGACAGAATAGCAGTGATATAATAAAACCTCAAATATATAAGTATCCATAATTAGTTCAAAAGAATGAAATACATCAAAATGTCTTTTATACTTAGGGCATTTTTAACAATCTCTCACTTGCACTAAAGAAGTAAATGAGTTATATCTTGCAGCCCCATGACTTTGACTTGTCTTTCAAAACACTTAGCTACCAGAGTTTTTGTGAAGGGATCAATAAGGTTGTCCTTAGACACGATCTTGCAGATCAATAACTCCTTTCATCACTAGCTCTCTTGTAATACGGCATTTCTTGTCTATATGCTTTGTCCTTTAATGGTGTCTATATTCCTTAGTATTTACTATTGCTGTATTATTATCACAATAAAGTGTAATAAGTTTATCTATACTAGGAATTACCTTAAGGTCTCTAAGAAACCAATAAAGCCAAGTCGTTTCCTTAGATGCTTCAAAGGCAGCCACATATTTGGCTTCCATCGTAAAGTCAGTTATACAAGTTTGTCTAACACTCTTCCACATAATGGTGCCTGCTTTTAGAACAAAAATGGATGCAGAAGTCGATTTCCTCGAGTCCTTATAAGTTTGGAAGTCTGAATCTGTATATCTGTGGGTGTTAGGTCCCCTCAAGAATACCAACATATAGTTCTTTATTCTCTTAGGATACTTGAGTATATGTTTCATGGCTTGCCAATGCTTGTTATCAAGATTTGACTAATATCGATGTACAAAACCAATCGCATAACAAATATCTAGATGTCAACAAAGCATAGCATACATGAGACTACCCATAGTAGATACCTAAGGGACTTTCTTTATAAGCTTTTTTTTCTTTGGATGTCTCAGGGTAATTATTTAATAAAAGAGTGAATCCTACCATAAAGGGTTGTAAACCCTTCTTGGCATCTTACATTGCATACCTTTCAATAATTTTGTCTATGTATAAAGCTTGGAACAAAGCTATCATCTTGTTTTTTCGATCTTTAAAAAGACGAATGCTTAGAACATAATTAGCTTCCCTTAAATACTTCATGCCAAACTGTTACAACAACCATAATTTGATTGATGACAAGTTCCCTGCATCATTCCTAATAAGTAGTATATCAACGACGTATAAGACTAGAAAAACTACTCTACCTTCCTTAATATGTTTATAAACACATAGTTCATCAACGTTTTGCCCAAATCCAAAGGCCTTGATTGCTTGGTCAAATCTTTGGTTCATGAGCGATAGGCTTGCTTTAATCCATAAATGGATCTAAGCAACTTGCAAATTTTTTCTTTCTAGTCCTTTATTATAAATCTATCTGGTTGCATCATATAGATGCTCTCATCAAGATGGCCATTCAAGAAGGCAGTCTTGACATCCATCTTGTAGATCTCGTAATCGAGAGCTACAGCAGTGGAAAGAAAAATGCGAATAAACTTTAGCATCCAACAAACAAAAAAGTTTTATCATAGTTGACACTGACTTTTTCTGTTTATGCTTTTGCTAAAGTCTAGCCTTAAAGGTTTTAAACTTTTCTTTCTATGTTCCTCTTTCTCTTGTAAACCTATTTACACCCTATGGGTTTTATCTTTTCGGGTGGTTTCCAAGCACTAAGACAAAGTTAGGTTTCATAGAATCCATTTTAATGTTTATAGCCTTTTACCATAGTTTTGCATCAACATCACCCATAGCTTTATCATAGGTGACTAGATTATCTTCATGTTCCATGGCCTCAGATTGATAAATCTCACCATCATATATGAAAAAAATTATGTCTCTTAGAAACCCTCCCACTATGATGAACCTTCTGATGGTTGATCATTTGCTTGTCTTTCCATGAAATTTGGAGTAAGATCCAAACCAAAATCTATGCAGCATTTTTATCTCTTGACAGTTTCTCAAGCACCACTTTACTTTGAGGCTTAAAGTCATTCATGTAAATTTCCTCAAGAAATGTTGCATGGATTGAGACAACTTTTTTTTCCTTCGGGTTATAAAATAGTCCTCATTTTGTTCCCATAGGATACTTAACAAACATGCATAATTCTGAACATGATTCCAACTTGTGTGCTTCCTTATCCAGCACATTTGTAAGGCACCCCTTTATTCTTATACGTCCAAGGGAGGGTTTTTTGCCCTTCCATAACTTGTATAACATCTTAAGAGTTGACCTAGTTGAAATTGGGTTCAAAATGTAATAGGTTATTTGTAGTGCATATCCCTAGAAAGATAATGGTAGCTCTGAATAACTCATCCATAATGTGCCATATCTAGTTATGTTCTATTCCTTCTCTTAGCTACACCATTCTATTATGGAATACCTAGTGCAGTCAATTAGGATAAAATCCCATTCTTTACAAGGTATCCTAGAAATTTATTTGAGAAGTATTCACCACCTCGATTGGATTGAAGTGTCTTAATGGATTTACCCAATTGCTTTTCCTCTTTTGCATTATACTCTTTGAATTTATCAAACATTTTGCTCTTATGGTGCATCAGGTACATATATCCAAACCTAGAGTAGTCATCTATGAATGATACATAGTACTCATACCCTTGTCATGCTTTGACGTTCATAGGGCCACATATGTAAATGTGCACAATTTCTAGAAATTCTTAGGCCTTTGTACCTTTCGCTTCAAAAGACCTTTTGGTTATTTTATCTTCAAGACAAGATTCACATTGGGGAAGACATATCTTCTTTAGATATTCTAAAGGATCATTTTTCACTAATCTTTGAATTTCTTTCTTGACAAATATAATTAAGTATTATACCAAAAGTATGCCTCATTAGAGTGAGAAGTTTCAACCTATTAGAGTTATTGTCGAGTAATGAATATATCTTTGGTTTAATCAAATAAAGATTACCATGCATTTGTCCAGAATAGATAAAAGACTTGTTTTGACAAATCACCTCAGTTTTACTAAAAGAAACTAAATAAGAATATTTAATTTAACAAGCAACTGAAATAATGTTCCTCTTAAAACTAGAAACATGAAAATAGTCTTTTAACAAAAATAAATCTAAATTCATCAAAATAAAAATGTATGTCTCCCATTACTTTAGTTAACACAATGCTTCCAGTATCGGTTCTCAATAAGATGTTCCTCTTAAGTAGACTTCTCATTTCTTTTAACCGCTACTAAGAAACATAAACATGATTAGTGGCTCTAGAATCAATAACCCAAGTGTCTTTTGAATCTTTCACTAAACAAGCTTCAATATGAAGAAGAACCTTACCTTTCTTACAAGTCTTCTCGAAGTGACCAATATTTCCACAATAGAAGAATTTTAACTTTTTAAGGTCCTTTGGCTACTTCTTATTTTTTTCTTGCTTTCAAACGTAGTAAGAATAGAAGACTCAGAAGCCCTCTTTGTTTCTTTGTGTTTTGCTTCTTTTTTTTTTTTTTTTCCCAAAACCAAAATTAAAAGTAATAGCCAGATTTGCCTCTATTTTGGGTGGATGGGTGTTGTTGAGCTTAAGTTTAAAAGCCAGTAACTCTCTCATAAGCTTGATGAGACCTAAATTTTTACTTCCAAGATTATATGCAGTCCAAAAGCCCAAAAATCCTTAAAAAGAGTTTTAGACACCATCTAAATTTTGATGTTTTATTCTAACAAAGCATCATTTTTAGCAGCCTTAAAAAAGTAACCTATAAGTGTGAGCGTATGATCTTTTACCGGAGTTCTTACCTTTTTCTTATAGTTCATTAAATTTGTAGTAATGAATTGTTTAACCAACTTGACTTGGCCTCCGAACATATCTTCCAAATTATCCATGATCTGTTTAGCAGTGACATAGTTCTCATGTTGCTTTTGCAAAGCATTTGATATGCTAGCTAGCATGTAGCAACCAGGTATAATTGGACTTTCTCCATTGAATATATAGTGAGAAAACCTGTTCATTAAGTGCATCATGTGGAGCCTCAGGCGACCAAGGTTTGTCAAGTATGAACTTATGTTTCTCGCAGCTGAAAACAATTAGCAAATTGCTTTTCTTGTCTTTAAAATTATCCCATTCAGTTTGTTATTAGTAAGAATTTGGATAAAAGGTGTAGATGATATTTTAAACTAAAACAAATAAACATATTCAAAACATTACAACTCAAGCAAATATAAAATATAGATTTAGTAATTCAGCATAGATATATATGTTTCTACATTAAAACCTTACAAAAATGTAGCACTGCAATGGTAATTTTCAACATCTATTCCTTAAGCCACTGAGGGGTGACCATAATCCGAAGAGGCAAAAATATGGGGCCCATCCAATTAATATATGTTACCTTAAATCCTCTTAAGTTAATACATAAACTAATGACTATTTTTTGCCCACTATTTTAACTAACAGAGCTTCGATGGGAGGTTATTATTAAACTAGTCTTGAGTGTATAACCATTGTTTACGAAACCTGATCCATGCGCTATTTAAGTCATCAAAGGGTGATCTTGAGTAGAAAATGGCCAAGCACCTTTCCCACATAAGAGATCCAATCTAATATACTAGTAGTGGTCAACCACCTACCGAGGGTATGGCTAGGGAAGAACTGACGCAAGGTGTTACCATGCTTTCACATATGTATCAACAATGGAGGCTGTGGGTTTTGTTTGAAACTTTCTCCCACTCAATATTTTAGAATCATGTAAGGTTTTAATATGCATGATTAATACAAGTCCGAATGGCATTCACTTTTTCGATATGGCATGTTATCAATCATATATATACATCCATCAATAAAACATATAGTCCCAAAAATATTTAAGTTGCTAAACCATGATCCCATCCTAGAAATTAGAAAAGAAAATAAGGTTATAAAAATTTCATCCGAAGCATACTTTGGATTTTGAATTTTTCCTCCATCCTCATGCATTGGTTCCATCCATGTAATCTGTTCATTCATATCCAAAAAGTATTTAAAAATAACCATCTTAATAATCTGAAAAAAATTAGACCACCTAAAGCCTTTAAGAACTTTATTCTTGTATAAGTTCGAGGCCATTACTTGTGAGAATTTTTGACAAATAATGCTTAAAAAATTCATTAGGGTCCAAATCCTAGTTTTCTTTTATTGCCCCATAGCCTTAAATTTGCCACCGATGTTTATGCCCTGATGGCACAAGCAAGCCACCCTAGGGATGCGTATATGTGCCTGGATCCTATGAGCTGGGTTCTCACCCTCACACGGTATGGTACCACGCTTGGTGGGCATGCTAAGCCCACGCGACCAGGCTATCATGCCCTAGCCTTTACCCCTGGTGCGATCAAGGCCACAGCTATATTTATTAGGGTTTACACCCCAATAGCACTTTTTTAGCCTACGGTTGCTGTTGGGGTTTCCACCTTAGTGCCAACCATATGCAGCTTTGATAACTAGGGCTGTCAGGGTTTGAATCCTAGTAGTCTTAGGTTAAGGTTTGAGGATTTTAGGTTTTCAAGGTTTTCTTGATACACATACCTATGCTTGAAAAATTTGCACACATTCAGACTAAAGTTGTTGGTTTCAAATAGCTTTTTAATTGTCAAAAAACAAACAAGTTAATTCAAAATAATTTATGGTCTTTAGATCTTCATTTTCCATGTTTAAATCACATAAAAAATTAAAGAAAAAATGACTGTGGTGATGATAGATCACATCTAATTACAAACACAATAAAAATGTAAATACATCAACTCTAAAATCTAAAGGTTCATGATTGGCAAAAAAAAGTGAATGTATATCTTGATAAACAACATAATAGAAATCCTAGAATGCTAGCTCTCTAATAATTAAATCTGTAGACATATTATTTTGTCTGTGCTAGTTTTTGGCATCCCAGGAGTTAGGTAAAAGATGATAAAAATAAAAAATAAAAAAAAGAACTAAAGGATGACTACCGGCTGCAGTGTTAAAATGCTTATATGTCATATTAAAGAAAAATAACAAATTGAAGCATCAAAAACCACTTTTCATGGTGTCACCAAGGCCATTCAAATGAATACACAGGTCAGTTTCTCACTGTTTGTGACTAAGTTAAGGTAACTCAGGAAGCCACAGGTACATGCAAGTTATATTGGTACATGAGTATTGATACAAGGCCTTTACGGTGCGAATAACTTGAATTTTCACATGTTGTATTGATGCTAGATCGATGCCCAAGGTGTGGTATTGATATCTGGCATGTTTGTATTAATACAAGCCTTGGCAATAGCTAAAGTTGTGATTTTTGGTAAAATGTATCGATACACGAGCATGAGTATCAATAAAAGTCCATAGAGTATCAATACAGGCCTTTAAGTCTTGAGACTGAAAACAATTTTTGCTCTTAATATTGATACATACCTCATTGTATCGATACTTAAGGCTAAAAATTACCTTGTGTATCGATACAACATATTTTGTATCGATATAATAAGGTATTTTGCCTTGCTCGGACTATTTTTCAACCTTCAAAAATCTGATTCAAACATATTTTTGGTATCAAGAATCTATCATAAAACATTGCAAACCTTGGCTTTGGGCCTATGATCGGATTTAAACAAATTTTAGAGCCTAAATGACTAATGACAAAGGTCACTTTCACAAGACACATGGTTGTAAGTAGGTGGCAGGCATATCATTAGCTGGGAGGCTATTGGAGCCTTTTTGCTCTCTTTCTCAGCTTGACAAAACCAATGAGAAGAAAACCAACTGAGCATGGTAGTTGGGGATGTTCCCTGGTTCAGGAGAGAAAAAATAAAAAATGCCCTTGCCTTGTCTCCCAAAGGCATTGGCTGAGCATTAAATTAAAAAGGGAACTTTCACCTATTAGAAAGGACTCTCCCCATCTTTAAAAACAAAATCTTTTAGCCATCTCAAAAAAAAGAACTCTCTCAGCCATAAAAAAAACTCCCAACTATTAAAGAAGCTTTCTAGCAATCCCAGAAAACTCTTCATCCATCCCTACAAATCATCCATCAATTCCAGCTTCAACAACTCACCAAAATAATGTTCCATTGCCTTTTCACCTTTAACCAACCTCCATTCTTGTAGCTCCCAAAAACCACCATCAGAACTCCTTCAAAAACTCAGCCTTTCACACATTTTCATCCTTAAAAAACCCCATCAGTAACCATGCTACTAGAAAACTTTTTCCTTTCACCCTTCTTGCTAAACAATAGCAAAAAGAATGAAGGAACTGAGCTTAAAGTTATTACTTTAAGAAAGGAAGGAAGAAACTTCAAGCTTTTGCTTGTATTTTTTTTACCTTGTTCTATATATTTTCTGTTTTGATCATTCATTTCATTTTAGTGAGCCCTTTATGTTGCCATGACCTTTCTAATACTCTCATGCATCTTTGTTGCCTTAGTTGTGTTAGTCCTAGGATCTTGATGACCCTCTTGGCACCTCGATGTTGTTAAAGATATAAGCTCACCATGCTTTATTTTCATCATCATACGGCCTCTTTTCATGTATCTTTTACCATGTTCCTTCCATATTCACATATCCATTTCATATTTGAATGGTCACCTTAACATGTCTTAGGTATTTTTAAATATTTTCTTATGTTTTAAAGAGGCACATGAAACAAAAATGCTATCTTAACAACTCTAACATCCAGTATAAACATGTTTATATCATCTCCATGCACCCTATTTATCATCTTCTTGCATCTATGTCACCCATTTCCATGTTAAAATGTCATCTTTGAATGTTTGCATGTTTAATCCATGTTATCTTTGTATGTGCTGTATTTTGTCCATGATACCTCTATTAAAATGCTTGTTTGTTTCTTACAAACTAATTCTTAGAAACATCCCCAAGTTTAATTCATGTTACATTCAATAGATGAAGAGTAGCATAGACTTATATTTTCATCAAATTGGCCTCCCACTCTTGGGGGCAAATCAACATTTTAGCTTTGGATTCATGGTGAAATAAGTTCATTTTTTTAAAAAAAAAAAGGGAAAAGAAATCTGTTTTAGTATTAATCCTTGATCTTGAGTCTCGTGTTCCTTTTTGTGACATGGTCAATGGGTTGTTCCATTATCCCAGACTACCTTGGCGTGTGGAATGAACTTGTGAAGCCCATGTTACTTTCTATCGCGAACGTTCAGACATCCTAGACCTGAGTCTATCTTCGAAAAAATGGAACATCAAATAATCCCCCAATTTTGCTTTGGCAGCACTATAGTCCAAACTTGAAAAATCATTTTCAAACCATGAAATATTTCTTTTGATTTCTCTAATATTTTTCCTTTAAAGGAAATTGAATTACCTTTCTAATGATGTCTTATTTGCCCTCGGATCATCCTAGCGAGAGAGTTATAATTTTTTGAACCTTTACTGTTCGAAACCCCTGGACCAGCATTTAACATTCTATTTGGGCCATTTCGACCCTTTAGATAACTTTTACAAAATTCCCAAATATTTTTCCCAAAAAGTTGACAAAATTCCCTATTTGGAAAGATATTATCTACAATCTAATAATCTCAGATAAGCTTAAAATGATTTTTCAAAATCCATCATGCCCTTTTAATTGAACATGATGGCAATGTTGAGATGAACCTAACTTCAAACATTAATTCTACCTAGAAAGTGATTTTCTAGAATTTTTAAAATATTTTTATATTAAACCTTGTCGAGCTACCTTTCTGACGTGCCTCATTTACCTTCTGAAGTCTTTGGATGCACCCAAAAAAAATCCAAAAATGGAGATGACATGATGTTGTCCCTTATTTTTAACCTAATTTTTGAATCTTCTTTTATCGAGACGTTTTGATGTCTCGAAATGCACCGATTTGGTCTCCCTCCCAACAACAACCCTTTTTGACTCGAATCAAAACTAAAACACAAAAAATAGGATTTCATATTAAAATTTTCACTAGTAAAGATACTCTAACCCTATTTTTAATTAAAGTTTAAATTTTTTTCCTTGTTTTTAAATGTTTTCCTAACTTTGGGGATACTTCAACTGACTACTCAAAGGGGATACTCTAACCTTATTTTTTTACTAAAAATTTAAATTTTCACTTTGATCTTAACTATTTTCATAACTTTATTTTAGGGGATACCCCAACCCCACCTCACCGAAGGGATACTCTAACCCCGTTTTTACCTCAAAAATTAAAATTTTTTCTCTTTCGGATGCCTCAAAACTATTTGGTAGAAATCATCTTTTTTCTTCAAATTACCATCGAATCCAGACTGGTCTATAAAATTGTCATCTGGGTTATGCTTCAATAATCGAAGGCAATTATGAGATACATTTCAATTTTCCCTTATTTTTACATTTTTTTTTGTTTGTGATTGCTTGTTTATGATATTATTATATTTCTAATTTTTTGCCTTAGTAACTTGTTGCCTTTTATAATGATTATTATGCATCCATACTTAAAATTTATTTTCCAATAAAATTTGCAAGACATTGTTTCGTGTTGGTATCTCTCTAGTGTCTAATACAAAACATCCTAATTTTAAAAATCTAACTCAGACATCGTTTTCACAAAAATCCCTGTGTTCCTCACATCTCTAAGGCGTATAGGTGATCTAATTTTCTTTTAAAAAAAACCCAGACTTTCATTTTCTGAAACTTCATGCATTAAAGAGAATTCTATCTAAATAGTGACTAAATGGAACTGACTTAATCGAGACCAAAGTAAGACATAGTTAGCAGGTATCAATTTTGAGCATGAGCATCATAGGGATGCTCATCCTTTCTTAGGCATAACCAACTCTCGAACCCTACCAACGAATCTTTGGACTTTGTGGACCTTGAAATCAGTGTTTTGAGTTTCATAACCCATAATATTGTTTTTAATAGGTGTCTGATCTTGTTTAGCTTAAAATGATCAGCTGTGACTCCAAGTTTATGGCTACTTTGTGGTGGCCATTCAAGACTAGTTGGATAAGTGACTCGTCCAATAGTCCTTACCTTCGTCATATTATCATGCCTAATCCAAATTCTAATCAAGGGATAGCTCAAAGGCTCGACCATAACCAACCATTATTTATTTTTAAATCAAGCGTGCCATTCCCTTCGAATCACTTGAAGTTTTAAAGGTTGGGCACATGGCGATAGATTGGCGACTTCACTAGGGGCGTTTTAGAGAGTTAGGTCTATAACTAGCTTTTTCTCACTTGGTTTTTGGTTTTTTGGTTTCCATAATTATTTAGATATGATTCTTTTTTATTTTTTGCCTACTAATCTCAATTGTTTATGTTTTTGTCGTGTGATTGTTAAGGATTATTCGTGCCCAAATAAATATTGATTTGAATAAATATGGTAATATGGGAGTGAAACATGATTGTTTCTCTGACACACACCATGCACTTGCATTTGCACTAGATTCCTACCATACAGTTATGGTTAGTATCCTAATTATTAGGAGGAAGTGAGCCATCTGCCTTTGTGAGTAACCCTTTGCATAGGCTTGGCAAGACCTTTTAGGATATATATTACCTATGTCTCTCATGAATACCCCTTTACACTTGCATAGGGAAATACATCCATCGGATAGAGCCCGTTCTGCTACACCCATGATGGGCCTAGGGTTAAGGTGCCTCAACTATTCTTATCGGATGGAGGAGTGATTCAGATACCAAAGTAAGCATCAACTTAAACCCATATAGTGAACCTTACGAGCTAAACCATGTCAAGCCATATCGGATGCTACTAGAATAACCTAAAGATTAAGGTCACTCAGGGAAACATTTTTTACCTTTACTCCTATATACCATTGGTTACGTAGGCGATGATAGGTGAAAGTTGTTACCAGCATTTGTTTTTTTATTTTCATGATCATTCTTTTAGGATTTGTCATGACGTTCGGTGGTAAATCTTTTTTAATAATTAGGTGAGGATAAATGAATGCCACTACATATAATACCATCCTGAAATAGTCGTATCTGACCAAGACAAGCTGTCAAGCTGCCCGAACGATGGCTTAACATGTGTTTGACATAGATGGTGATGAAAGAATATCATTGTTTACATGGCCAGTCTTAATATTTGCGAGGTATCATGTTCTTTTGTGAAAAGTCGATATGGACATGCCGATATGCTGCCCCTTTAATGCCTCAACATTCATCATGTTTGCCCTAGGCATCGTACAACCTATTCTTAAGGCAAATTTTGTGATACACTTTTGCTATTATTCTTTCATTTCTTTATCTTTTACCTATTAATTTGCGTTAGTTACTAACTTGTTCTCTTTTTACT
>JBBYHO010000012.1:6177562-6189814 GCA_038382025.1 Adansonia gregorii
TTTAAAATTATAGTGACTTAGTTATAGTTTAGCAACTACAAATCTTTATTCCAAAAATGAAAATACAAAGATAACAAATCCTTCTGCGAAACTGCTAAACGAAAACGATCAAGATAACTAAATGAAGTTGCCGGTATAATTAAAACCAAAGAGCTAGTAATAGCTACGCAGTTTCTTTTCACCTAAATCTTGGAAAAATGATTATAATTGACTTGTTGGATTATTGGCGTTGCTGCTCATCCTTTTTCTAGATAAGCTAAGGTTTTTATTTTTTTACTTTTTTGCTTTTTTAAATGACCAGGATTAATTTCTTACAAGTACAAGATGAAAGGGACTTAGCAACAAATAAATGTCTGAACAAGAATGTGTAAGATTTCACATGGTATATATATATATATATATGTCAGTTTGCCAGTCACTTGGTTGATATTTGATGATCTGGATTGATGTTGTTAAGGTCAAAAGCATCAGAATCAATGACTTCTTCACGATACTTTTTTTTATCGATTCCAACTCAATTTTATAAACTTTAGAACATGATATACACGAAAACTAGGGAAAAAATGGGACAACTGGATTACTTTGCTTTTTCAATCATAAGCCTGATATATATATATATATATATGGTTAAAACCCTACCCCATGAATAGGTTCCGTCTCAAAGGGGGATTACTTTTGAGAACAATAAGAACTATATGAACTGTAACCTTGTTGACTTCTTCGTGTTTTGACTAACTTCCTTCGTTAAGAAATTGCACTGCATGACGTTCTTGGTATTGTTTTGGTGAACAATTCTTGCCAATTTTTCTATCGTTTTTATTTGTTTTATTTTTCAAAAATAGAAACTTGCCTAGAAACTTTGAATATGTATATCCATGGCTGCTAGAAAATTGTTCACTAGCTCAAGTCTTCTTTATCTCAATCATACGTTATTATTATACAGATATATAATGTACATGAATATATTTAATTTTTTATATATTTAAAAAAATTATATTTTTATATTTATTTTAGAATATATATCAAATAAGTATTGAAGACGAATATTTAAAAAAAAATCAACATAACATTCCAAAAACAAATCTTTTAGCTAAAAAAAAATAAATTTCAACCCTAAAAATTCTCTTATCTTGTTTGTATTTACAGATTTATTATTGAAAAATTATGAGAATTAATAATATCACAAAGATTAGAATGAGTTAGACGTATATATATTATAACCTTTCAAGGTCTGATCTGGACATTGCTTACTTGGATTTAACATAATTTTTATAGTTTAGAACGTCCAATCATTAATGCCTAATTAATAAAATGAATTAACCTAGCACTAATATTAGCAAATTGTAAAGCTATCTTGGTTTCTAAAAGCATGCAATGTTAGTGTATACATAAAAAAGGAGTATAGATTTAAAAAAAAAAAAAGAAGAAAAGAGTTGACATTGTTGCACAAAATAAAAAGATGATTTAATCAATTATAGTCTTCTAACAAGAAAAAAAATCATCTTATAGAAAACCAATTGTGTTTTAATTATTACGATTAAAAGATAATCACGTATTCTTAATTAAAAATAATTAATATATGAATATGATTTGCTAAACATGTTTATAGAAACTTAGTTCTTCGGTTGTACGGTAACAATAAGAAACTGAAATGTAATTATAGTTATATCACAATCAAAATTTTCATCATAACGTTTATTTTTCCAATATAAGAGGTTATAGTTTGAAAATAGTAAAACAAGTTTAAAATATTGTGACCCAAATATCAAATTTACTGTATATTACTCTTTAAAAATAATTATACGAATTAATTGAGGGAAGTTTCGAATATGATTTTGTGATAATTTTCATGGAATTGAGTCCATGGTTTCAAAACTTGGACTTTAGATGGGCTACTGTCCAACTTATTCTGATCCATGATTTAGATGGGCTGCTAATTGATCCAGCTTTATAGGCTTCCTACAAGTAAAATACGGAAGTGGAAAACCAAAGAATCAATAGAGGGCCTTGCTTGTTTCAGCAGTCTCTAAGTGAGGGTAAAGTTGTCCATTGACTTGATCATGTAAGCGCATTTGAGTCCAAAGGGCAGTAGTTAAATTCTCGCCAGTTTCAACGACCTTGCAAGAGAATTACAGATCTTGAAAGAGATATAAAGAAAAAATCAAACTTTCCTTCGAAGCAAAACCAGGTGGGGAAAAAAATTAAAAATGGATGCAATTGACTCAGTTTTTGATCCGCTAAGAGAGTTCGCTAAGGACAGTGTTCGTCTTGTCAAGAGATGCCACAAGCCCGATCGCAAAGGTTACTCGTTTCTCCAATTTTCCTATTTTTTGGTTCTTTTTGTTATTATTAGAATTTGCTGATCGATTGGAATTCCGATTGAAAGATTCCTTTTTTTTTGAGGTTTCAGAATTTACGAAGGTGGCTGTCCGTACAGCGATCGGATTCGTGGTTATGGGCTTCGTAGGTTTTTTCGTCAAGCTTATCTTTATCCCTATCAACAACATTATTGTTGGATCCGGTTAGGTGCGGTTCAATTCCTTCAATTTCTGGTTGCTCTTCATGTTACTTTGTGGTTTATTGTATTGATTATTATGGATCTGTTACTGACGTGACATTCATCTGAATTTATTGGAATTATTTTTAAAATTAAAGCACTGACAACCCAAATCTCTGAATTGTTTAATATCTGGTACTCTAGGAAAATGAAATTTCTCTGAATTTTTGAGTTTTCAATTGTAGGGAAAACCAGAAACTTGAATTAGTTTGATTAATCAAAATTATTATTTTCTTGATCAATCCTTGTTTTGCTTATCAGGGTTCAGTATTATGTAGAGATTAGAATGAAGCAATTGGTACATGGTAAAAGATTAAGGTGAAATTTTTTTTTTTCTATGGTGATTTTGTGTTGAAAACTTTCCTAGAGGGGTATTGAGCTCAACTTGCCAACAAGATCTTTCCCTTTTCTCCCACAGCTTGGATCAAAAATGGTCATAAGATACCTGGCAATCTGTTTATGCATGGCTTGTTTCTTGTTTTTCTCTCGTGTCATCCATGTAAACATAACCGAACACAAATTATTGAATGCCCCAAGATCCTAAACACAAATACAGTGTGAATTAAACATGTTGTATCATGTTTATTACATTGTCTTAGTATTTATTAAACATGCGGTGTTCCTTTCGTGTTGAAAAATACCATGTCTAATCGTTAAGCACTAATTTTCTATCACTAGTGCGCAATAAATTAGTTGAAGCTCACATTTGTGGTTAAAGAATGAAAAGAGGGGAGAAAGCATGGAGGATGAGCACTAGCTGTATCTTAGATTATTTGCTCATGCTGTTCTGGGTCATGGACAAAGGATTAATGATATATTACATGTAAGGTAAATGGGTATGTGTGGTTAGGTATTGAATGTGTCAGATGAAGTCTATTTCGAATCCTAAGGATACTTGGCATCCATCAAAAGATAGACCAAATAATGGCAGCTTAACAAACTGGTATAAGCATACATTCATTTCTGTAGTTCAATAAGAAGAAATTAATTCATCTGCTGTTAGCAGAGTTTTTAAACTCTATAAGCAGTGTTAGCAAGATGATACATATCTCTTAGAGTATATTTTAAAAAAATAAAAAAAAAAAATCAAAGGAATTTGTAGCAATTTTTAACCCCATTTGTGGAATGAAAAAAAAAATTCTATTGCTACTGTATGAAAAATGAGCTTTTTAATAAAACTATATGAGAATACAAATTGCAAACATTTTCATCTATTATTGTTGTGTGTGTGTGTGTGTGTGTGTATGTGTCTATATATATATAATATACAGAAATATATTTGCCATCTTTCATTTGTTCTTGAATCTGATAGTATTGGGGGGCTCATGCTAACTCCAAATCTTTTGTTCAGATTGCAGGCTTGCTTCATGTTACCAACTCACTGGAAGGATGGGAATTGGTAGAATTTAGTTTCCATATACTCGGTTTTGTTGGAAATATTAGCTCTAGAGATTGCTATGGTTCATTTTTGCAGCTGATAGTGGTAATATAGTTGTATGAGCAACATGGACGAGAGTATTTTGAGTTGAAAACATGTCCCTGTTGGATTAAGACTTTTATTTCTAGCAACATTCAAGGAAAATAAAAGTTAAGGCAAAAATGTGCTTTATTGGTTAATGTTTTGCTGGAGATCAACATTGCTATACATTACTCTTATGCAAGCTGATATGACTAAATATAGGATTAATAATAGATTATAAATCAAGTATATCGGTAGCTGGATTCAGTTCTAGAGAACAAAAAGATCTTTGCCATGGGACTATATTAATTTATACATTACTTCATAACTTTAGAAGTTGAGGTTTGAGGATCATGTGAGACAGTTTCAGGAGAGAAAGATTGTAGCCTAAATCTATAGCTTGTGTTAGTGTCCTCATCCTTTGATTGTCCTGAGAAACTGGCCTTTGCCAACTCCCTTAGTTTCTTCATATCATTCTTTGTACTTTCCCCTGGTTTTTGCACGGCGAGAGTTGTCTCTACTGCAGTTGTGCGTGTAGGTGGAACAATTGGTGAACCTGGACTGAGCAGAGGGACTATTGTTGCAGTCATGGAACTTAATTGGCCAACACGAGGTTCCCTGCAATCGCTTCTTACAAGTTCGGTTTCCCTACTTTGAGGAAGGACTGGAACTAGGACTGATTTTGCTTGTGAAGAAGTAGGTATTGCTCTTGACCAATGCTTCCTTGGGAGGAAAGGCAACAGGAGACCCTTAGCAGCAAACTTCAATCCAAGTTTAAAGGAACTCTTATGTGGCTGAGATAGATTTAGAAGGCAGTTTATCAGTGCATACCACTCATTTACAAGTTGAGAAACAAAGGAAATGAAAAGGAGAGCCAGCATTACAAATCCCAAAGTTTTTGCTCTAATCGAATTCGATTTATTCGTACTGATGGACAGACCAAAGATGGCAGCTTCACTCAACAGTGAAATGCTTTCCACAATGTAAACTCCCCTTCTGATGTATGGTTTGAGCGTAAATAAACATATGAACTGCACCAGTGTGATCATCAATGCACAAAGGCTTTGGCTTGATTTGTGTGTTGAAGAGGATCCAGCAATCACTCCCAAGCAGACTCTTCTCAAAATATCAACAACAATGTAGGAAGATCTAGCACAACCTAAGAACTTAATAGGCAAGGGAACTTTAATTTCTTCGTGGCTGTCATCCGAGCTGACAGCCCTCATTCTTCCAATTCCATTTTGACCACTCTCAACCCACCTAGGCATCGTGTTTGTATCATTGTGGTCGACAAAAACAAACATTGGAGGACCCTTTTGATCCTTGAATAGCATTCCGAAGCAAGAAAGGAACGATGAAGGTAGCCCGTCCATAAAAAACCATTTTCCACGAGCAGTCCTTCCCACAAAAAAGAACCACAGTTTCTTATGCCATTGCTCCTCTGCAGTGGCATGTCTGATTTCCTTGTACTGAGCAAGGCTGCTATTGAAGACGGCAATTATAAGGAAAAGGCATACTGATAGAATAAATGCTGCAGGGATGGCTAGCAACAAAGCCCCAGTGATGATCCCTCCAATTGTACCACCTATCAATCACACACACACACACGCACATATATATATACTTTAGTTCATCGAAACATCGAGATAATCTATTGAAACCAGAAAGTCATCTACAGTTCTAATTTCTCACCTCTTATAACAAATGCAGAAGATTGAGATATGCAGGGTAGCATGAGAATTAAAAGGAAGAGCTCGAACCTCGGAACCGAAAGCATCCATGGTACTGCTTTACCTATCCTCCATCTTAAGAAAACTAACAGTACAAAGTGAGCTATCAGCAAGCTACCAATTCCTATGCTAAGCCAGAACAAGTTCATCTCCATGTCCTGCCACCTTTTCAAAGAAACTACTTTCAGCAATTTTTATATATACTCATCTTTCATGACAAAACTAGACGTCAAAAATTTGCATCTACCCTTTATAATTCTGCAATTTCTTGACAACATTGCCTGCAGATAATGGCTCTCCTCTCTGCACAACAGTGAATAGAGATATAGTGGTTCTTATTTTACAAAAGCATAATATTAACTTATGCTACTCTGACGATTTATTTTTCTTAAAGTAACCATGTATAAGACCTATGTCCAACATTTGGACATAGGTACGAGGATATAACCGTCAAATACATGAAAAAAGTTAAAAAATTAAATATACTTGTGTTGGTAATTATCCGTATCTGAAACTCACATCTGAGTCCAAATGGCATGGATATTAACACCTTATAGAATATACCAACCAAGAAAAAAGTGAAGTATTCATGTGAACTAAGGGGTAGCCCAAAAGGAGTATTTTCTTTGCTCATGTTGTGCCTTCCATGGAACTTTGGGTCAATTTTGGCTGGAAATAATAACTTTTGTCGCAGGTATGACGAGTTAATTAAGTCAATGTCATGGTAAGCTCTCTCACGAGGAAGGTATCCGCTAGACCGGCTACTTGATCTCTTTAGAAATCTCCCTTGATCCGAATAAACATTGTTAGGCCAAATTGAACTGCAATTCTTTTTCCATGGAAGTTTCTGTCGAGGTATGAGCCACCTAAGACCTTTCGTTGTCTCAGAATATTCAATGGGTTGGTCAACCAATATCCAGTCTGAAAGGGCAAAAACTTGCAAGTGTCCTATCATTCCCTGTCATGAAATTTTTTCAAATCTTTATTCCGAGCTTAAATGATGATGTTCTGGTCGAAAGTCGAATATGGAGAAACTTTCTTAGCAAGTTGACACCATAAAATGTATCGAAATTTGCTTACATGTAGATTCATCGATGGATCAGAAGCAACAAAATTAGTACTTGCAATTGCTCCAAGATTTGTGGATGAAAGTGAAAGTGTAGCAGCTGCTAGTGTTGTTGCTAAGACTCCGGTAGTCACAAATGAGTGTAGAGCTGTCGATGTTGCAGGTATCGAATCTGTTTAAAAGCAAGAACCGGAATTTGAGAAATATAAACTATTTGGAAAAACAAAATCTGGGTGATACATGAACTATGATAAACTATAGGAGTTGAAGAAGTAAAGGGAAAAGTAATTATTCTTACAGTGAATAATTTCCAGTCTATTAGATGCCACGTTCATGTTTCCTGCAATATCATTGACTTTCCCCTCAGGAATAGAAATTGACAGCATATTATTAGTTATTGCCATGGCAGTCAAGGAGTAAAGAGCTCTTGAAAGTTTCTTAAACCTACAATCAATAAAAATGTTGTTAAGTTGCATCATTAGAATGACATGAATGATTGCTTCAGATATTGAAAGTTTGGAACTTTGAATATTCATATGCACCTGCCTTATGAGTCTCCCTCCATTCACTTCTATCATGGAGGCTTCAAAACCAAAAACCGGCTTTGTGAACTCAACTATTACATTGATATTGGACTCTTTCGTAGCATTTTCTGAACCCGTACTTAACCCAATTCCAGGCTTCTTGCAATCTTAGGGGAAAATACATCAATTAGAAGTGCCACTTACTATTTTTGGAGGCCCAACAGTGGAGTGGGGGAAAAAAAAAAGCATACCGTAGAGGAATGTAATTGAGGCAACAGGTGAGACAGGAGTGCCTGATCTGCCAACCAATAAGCCAGCTTGTAGTTTGACCGTGATTATTTCAGTTTCTGATGCAATATTCTTTAGCTACAAAGATTATAAAACTTTTCCAGTTGAGATGTAAACTTATATCTATATGGATGATGTTTCGAAGAAATTTGATGATAATGTGAATTTGGTTGCTTACACTAAAAGCAAATCGGCTGTTTCCATGAGTTCTTTCATTAACAGGTATTAAAATACCAGAAGTCACATCTAATGCATTTAGGATCTGCTCTGTTGAATTTATGACTGGAATGCTGAAATCCAAGTACACCTCCAAATCCTCTGTTCTGTTAGTCGCAAAAACTGTTCGAGGAACCCCATTGATTGCCAACTCATATGATGGAACCAACGACCAAAGATCAACCAGCACAGGTCTTCTATCTAAGACAAGTTATGGAGATATGAACAACATAAGGTTCAAAATCAGATTATGTCAGTAACCTATGTTATATAGGCCTATATCCAACACATATTCATTCATTGGTATGGGATATGCCCAAATATATGGTAAAACTTAGGGAAAAAAATGAGCATACTTGTGTCGAACACAAATCCATGTCTGACACTCACCCCAAGTCTGGGTCTGTAACCTAAATGCACAAAGTTGTTGACTGATGTCTTACCAAAGTGAATGATTAAGGTGGAAGCAGTGCTCCTTGTAAAATTGTTTCCAGCCCTATCCTTACAAACGTCATTTGCCATTCTTACCACCACACGTCCATATATACTTTTGAAGGGTATAAATAGTTTGAAGTTGTATTTAATGTTAGGTTCAATGATTTTCAGTGAGGATGCTTGAACATAAGCTGGACCATCAACGATAGCCTACAAAAAATGACTTGCTCTTAATTTAAGCCTGAAGGTAACTCATTGAAATACTAATTCCTGTTGTTTTGTTACCGCGGCTAATGGCTCAAAGTCGAAAACCTCATCGCATATTCAAAACAAATTAGAAAGCTCTTAGCAACAGCACCCAACATACATCGCAGTTTGATGAGTTCAGACACTTGAAGCCACCATGTCCGGTACAAGCTTCACTGAATGTAACGTCAATTGTAATTTTTTCTGCATTCGTGTAATTCTGTTCGCTTGAAATGATAGCTGTTGGTCGGATTGTATCTGAAAACAATAGAAAAACAGGTACAAACTTAGATTCCTATAAACAAGAGTCTAAACCATAAGTAAATATAGTTCCTATCTTTGTATCATTGATTTGATGACAGTGAAAAGGTTGCTAGATGTGACAAGAAGCCAGCAATTCCTCCCTAATAAAGATACGAGGCTTATATCACTTACTTACCAATAAACCATGAATAAGCTGAAGAGTTTTTCTCTCCATTACGGGTTGTGACGTTGAGAAGGAAGATGTGCTCATGATTTGCAGTCAAGTTTTTCAGTACTACGGTATCACCATGACATGTTCTCAATCTCTGGCCGTCCAACTGCTTATCAAGAACAAAGTTAAAAATCATATCTTAATAATTCACTATATAACGGCCGTCTTAGGCTAAGGACCTAAGGTGGTTGGTAGAAACATTCGATGACTAAATGATCTCCCTATAAAAAGTAATAATGAGGGACTGGAGAAGGATTTCAACTATTCAAGAGCAACAAACAGTTTTAGGGAGCATAGCAATGGACCCCTTCGAAGTTGTTGCCACAAAGTAACCCTAAACTGCCAGAACATATATATTAATTTAGCTTTTTTTTTTTCTTTTTTTTTTTTTTTGGGTACAAAGCTAAGGGGTTGCAGTGCTGGTATTCAGACTCCAAACCTATTAGATGCTACCTTTAAGGGTGATTGTATGAATGGTTTTTAACATTTTAGCTTGTTAATGCTATAGCTATGGTCTTAAGTAGACAGCCAAGCATCTTGCTTCAATACAAATTGGAGGATCTAAAGATTCAGCTGTTTCTGAGTGACTGAAATCAAATACAATGACAAAGAAGTTACAAGGAGTGATATACCTCACAGTAAATAGAACAACCATTGTTCCCGCAAGCATTAGAACCATCAGGCCTTTCAACTGAGTATTGAAAAATAGTAGTAGAAAGCCTCGACCATGCTGGGGGAGTTTGATAAAATCGAATGTAAACTGCTGACTCAGTAAAGTTCAGTGCACCACCAACCACCATAACTGCAACAAAAAAACTTAGTTTAAGAAATTTGAACAACCCCATCTCAGGAATTGCCATTTACTTTCATAACTCAACCAACAAAAAACCCAGAAGAAGAAAAAAAATAAATAAAACAAGTTTTAAGTTGTTGAGAGAGCCTATATTCACAGCTTTTGTGTGTATTTGATGGTTAAAGTTTGAAGAACTGGAGAAAAGCTCAGGTCAACTACCACAACCATAGTTGTCAGTCCTCATTTACTGCTGATATAAAGAAGATCACATTCATCTCTAGCTACCATGGGCCTTGGATCGTTACCTTTAATTTAATGCAATTGCTATTTTTGCTCTATTTTTCCCCCTTTGCTACTTATTTTCCTTTTGAAAATAAAAGAGGTTAAATGGATGTTGACCCTATTACTGAACTGCAACATTTGCTCTCTCAGAATCATTGACATAAAATTTGGTGGGCATTTACACTAAAAACTATATTCCCTTCCATTTGTGCTTTCATTATCAATGGATTAAATCTCAATTTGAATATTCCTTTTCATTAATACTAGTCAATATTCAATTGAAGTACTATAATTATGAAGTTTTTTTTTTTATGGTACATAGTTCAATTGAAAGTAGTCCTAACAAATTATTATCATCAAAAGTATATTTAATTCTTTAGAAAAATTTTATACATTTAAAAGAATGATAAAAGTTCATTAAAAGTTTTTATATTATAACGAAAAGAGTATTTTAATCCTTATACTATAAAATTTAATATTTTAATCTCTTACTTTTGCAATTATAGCAAATAAAGAAAAATGATTAACGATTTTAAAAAAAAATTATTTGAATATTGATAAAATACTGATGTATTATGTATTATGTGATATAAAATTTTAAATTTTATAACAAAAAAATTTAAATCTAACTTTAAATCCAAATCTACTTTTGTATAAACTTTAAAATTTAAAGACCTAAGCTTGGGCGTATGAGGCTTTCTAACTTTGTTTTTAGTAAGGAAACTCAGTCTCTTTCCGATTCTGTTAGTGATCCCGAATCGAGCTTGATACCTAGCGGGGATTATTGCGTTGGATTGATCAGTCGATAATCCCCTTATGACTTCAGGAAGAGACAAAAGGTCAATGTTTTATGTGAAAAAAATGGGTCTTTAAGATCTCTTAATCTGGCTGCTGGTGCAAGCTTATAGCTTTCTAGATGGGACTTTCTAAATGAGTTGAGTCTCCTGCAAACCAGCCGAAATGCTTTCTTCAGCTTGTAGTAAATTAAAGCTCTTGATTTGCCTGTCCCAATCCCTCTATCTTCTTATTCATCCGACATCCTTTTCTTAAGAAAAAAAGTATCACATAATACATCAACACTTTATTAACATTTAAATAATTTTTTTAATATTATTAATTTTTTTTATATATTTTACAATTTTAAAAATATAAAAATCAAAATATTAATTTTAATAATATAAAAATTAAAATACTTTATTCACTATAACACAAGTACAAAGACTTATAGTGATTTTTTATCTTAAAAACTTACATGTCTATTAGTTGAGAATATCGCACGATTAATTTCTTCTTCCCTCTTATCGAAGTGTTGCATCCCTTCAAATTAATTCCTTCTTTTCAATGTCTGAGCCAAACATGGTCGAAACAGACCGAGACACAGCAGCACATACGGTAGTTGTGCGGTTGCGAAAGAGCGCCAAAAGGTGATCAAGCCAGTGGATTTGTTACCGTACAGTTATATTGCTGCAATTTTTTGGGAAACTCGGATTCTATATAATGCTAGTAAAACAAAATAATCAACTATTTTAAGATGATTTTTCAAGTAAATAGACACTCAACCATCCTCCAAATAAACCAATTGTACTTTAAATGGCTTGTTTTGAAGCTGTAGCCAAAAACAACGAACATTTCTAAACTGTAGAGAAAAAAATTTATGGTTTCATACAGAAATACGTGTTTTCTTTTTACTTATTTTATCATTGGTTGATACGGAAACACTAACTAGGTCAAAAGGAAAAAACACAACATACAATTCTCAAATTTTCTCCCAACGTCTCAACTCAAAAGTCTGAAAGCTGTTTGAATCCCCCAAGGCATGTGGATGTGAATCGCTTACCGCAGTGGTGGTGGTGTGGATCATTTATCGTGGTGGGGGTGGCGGTGGGGAGGGTGGCATTTGTGATTTTGCAAACCCAACCCAGGCAACAATGCCAACAGCAAGGATTATCCATCCAAATATGTCATATTTGAGATCACTACTTTTCTTTTTCTTTGTAGCAGTCTGCAAGAACGTAAAACAGAGAATTCATAAGAAAAACGAAGCCCGATTCAAGCACGTAATCATCACAAAAGAGCATGTACTTCGAAGAACATAATATACAAATAAGCACTTCAAATGAAACAGACAAACTTGACATGGTTTTAAACAATCCCACCTACAATCAAAGACCTAGGACTGAA
>JBBYHO010000012.1:6189914-6205133 GCA_038382025.1 Adansonia gregorii
ATGCAAGTGCAAGTGTGAATGTGAGTATGTGCGTGAGTGGTCTTTTGTATGCTTTACCTCTCTTCAGTGCTTCAATTAAACAAAATGGTTCCGATGCACAAAAGCATCCTCCATCTACATTAAACATGATACAATCATCTAGCACAATCTCCTCTACTACTGCAGCTTGGCATGCTCACTTTAGAGACATTTATTTTTCTAACCGCCTGCATAGTGACATAAAGCACAATTCGACCTTTGAGGTCCTTTGGCAATTGTATAAAATTTCTCCTATTACTCGGTATCACACATTATTGTCACAGTAACGTCCTCTCAACCTACTCTAATCCTGTGATTGATTGATTGATTACCACTCTACCCCAGTTCTCCTATACCAATCAAGCGTAAACGTTGAAAATAACTGCTTTTATAAACTTCTTGCACTCAGATCTCTAAAGAAAGATAAATAATATAGCACAGACCTTGTAAGTGTAAGCTAAATACTCTCGCACCAAGAACCATAATAAAACGCAGAAACCATTAGTTATGCCTGGAAGAGTAAATCCCCTAAATTAACCATAATATGTCCGCAATCCATCCAACATTCCATGTTGTTTCAAAGAAGCTACAAACAAATTTAAATGTAGATCAATGGAAAACAAAGACAATGGAAAAACTGACTAACCTTTATCTTTTAAAATGCATATATAAACAGTGCAAAAATCATTGATCAATTAAGCAGTGCATGATAACATAAGCCACATAGAGATAAAAGGAGAAAAAGAGAGGGAAGCAAAAAGTGAAGATAGGAAGAAGATAAACAGGAAAGGAAGAAATTAAGAGGATTGCCTTTGTTGAACTGGTGGAAGTAGAAGTAGAAGGTCCAGCCCCAAGCGTCTGTTGACCTAAACCATGCTTAATGATTTCTTGGTGTAATTCTGGAGCCTGACGAAAAAAGAAAAAAAATGGATACTTTTAAAACAGAAACAATTAAAGAAGTTCGGATGAAAGAAAAGTAAGGATGACCATGAGGAACAAGCTACTTTTAATACAGAAACAATTAAACACCATGAGGAACAAACTACATACAGCTCAGTTTTAACTTGACACCTCCTTCTCTGGCTTTAAGGGTGAAACGTTTAATTGATTGACCTTAGCCCAACCTTAAAACATCTCCAAAAAAGGTTTCACGACCAATTTATCTAATAGTCATAATATATAAGCCATACCCTCCCATCAAATTCCAACAACGTCCATCCCACTCTTTCACAACTATTCGAAGTTACCAATCTCATGAAACACAAGCATTACCCAAGAATAAAAAAATATAAAGTAAAGAGAGAGTGAAAAGTACCTTAGCAGATATTTCTAAAGATTTGAGGTAAATCTCATTGCTCGGGTCCTGCAAGTATGCATAACAAAGCTACCATGTCAAAGAAAGAGCATTCAAGCAAGCATATATAGCCACATTCGCAACTATGGTAACTGATCTTTCGCCAAACAATAAATTAAATCACCTCAGCGACAGCTTGCTGGAAATATTGAGCAGCCTTTTCGAAATAAGGCCTTGCCTCGTCCGCTTTGTTGGTCAGAAACGCAAAAGAAGTCTGAGCATTTCCCAAGCACCATAAAGCATCATGCTTTTTAGGGTTAATCGATAAAGCCTCCTCCAGCTTCGATATAGCATCTATTTAAAAAATAATAATAATAATAATAATAATAATAATAATAATAATCAATATCTAACCTAAATTAACCGTTTTACTCCAATAAAATTTATATTTCAACTGTTGCATAAATATGAGAACCTTGAATCAGTTTCTGAGAATCCGGAACGCTTTGAAACTGAGACAACTCCAGTAAAGCTCCCGCCCATCTGGTCAAGTTCTGCCAATAAAAAATATTAAAAAATAAGCCAAAAATCCATTTTAACTGAAAAAAAAAAAAAAAGGTAGATCGAAGGAAGGAGAAACCGAACATCAGCGTCGAGAGGATTGGAAGCGTAAGTAGCCTCGGAAATTTTACGAGCTTGCTCGAAAAAAAGCAGCCTGTCAAGTTCGTTCGACATTTCCATGGCTGCTCTTTTTCAAAATTTTTTTTTTTCTTTTTTCAGTTTTCCGGTTCAATCTTTGCTATAGATTTTCTTTACCGACAAATCTTCCAGCGTATCTAAGGTAAACTCCGTGTGTTTCAAAAGAGCCCTGAAGCACGAAGACACCCTCTTTTCTTCAGCAGGAGTCCTGCTAAAAATTTTTAATTTTTAATTTTTTTTTTTAATGATTCTAAAATTGGGCCTTTATGGAAATTTTTGGGTTAATGGACCACATTTTACAATGGGCTTCTTACTACATAGAAATGGAACCTTTGCTCATATGTATCAGATTCTGGGTCTTTATCCTCACGATTGGCATAGGTTTTGGGTTAGATATGATAATTAATGCACTTTTTTTGTATTATTTTTATTTTATAATTTTATTTAAAATATTAAATATTTATATAAATTTTGATATGATAATATTTTATAATATATAAATTTTAACAAATCATACTATGTTGTATATGATATTTTAATTTTTTTATATAATTTTATGTCGCGTAATCATATCATTTGCTTCTAGAAGAAAAATGAAACTTAGGCTCGAATAGGGTTCTTGTCATGGTCTAGCTTTTGAGTATTTGGGCTTAATTGTTGACATTTTAAAAAAATACAATCGAATATCAATGCAAGCATGTTAATGTATAAAATCGTTTGGTTCAATGATTAATATATATATTTTTTATCACCCGTTTAAAGAGTTACATACATAAGGTAAACACAGTGCGTATCTATAAAGCACAATAAACACATGCAAAGATGTATAGAAAAAACAAATGAAATGGTTTCAATCTTTTATTTATTTATTTATTTATTCATTTGTTCAAATAATGTCTCAATCTTATGATAAATATAGAGATTGTATATGCTCGAATTTAAACCCAAACCTATTAAATATTTTTTTTAAATAATTATATGAATCAATTAATTTAAGTTTCGAATTTGATTTCAATCTTCTCACCTGTGTTGCGTTTAGCCAAGTTGGGGGCAAAAGACTATAGTAATGCGTTGCAATTCTCTTGATGTTGATTCCTTACCATTTTAAGTTAACTTTGTAACCAATCTCACCAACCATAATAATAATAATAATAGCATGATAATTTTTATTATATAAATAAACTTTGATGATGCTATAAAAATTGCTATTGTCTCCAGCTTAATAGAGATAACAGGTAGATTTTTTATTTTTTGGGCCAAAGAACAAGTGGATTTTACTAGATTATTTGACTTTACGCTCTCACAAGACAATGGGTATAGACAGTAACATAAAACAAATTGATTTGCCAACTAATTTCAAAGATCAGGGTTTTCAAGACGGAAATTATATATTCAATCTTTGGGAGGCAAATATATATATATATAATATACATAATTTTTTTACTTATCTGAACTTATTCATAATTAAATTTCAAATCTAATTCTGTCGATATTTAAGGCAAAACCAGAAAAAGAAATTTCTTACAATATTTGATTTGCCCTATAATGTTTAGAGAACAACCAAATTGGGAAACTCCATGGCCTCTTGTTTTATTTGGGCAGCTTAAATGTGTGCTTCAATTTGTTTGCACGTACGTTCAGAATTGATTTAATCAAAGACGTCACATGGTGTGAAATTTCACCAACAAAGAAAATGATTATTAGCATATGCTATTACTTTTTATTTAGTGCCCATTTTTGTGCATAACATGTTATTATTTTTATTATTATTATTATTATTTGATAATTTAATTTACTCATAACTTTTTTTAATTATTATTTAATTAATTTATCTGAAGAAGACATTAAGTGTCAAACCTTCTCAAACCTATAACCTTCAGGATTTTATTAAAGTATCATATCAATTGAGCTAGTGTTCAGCTAAACGGTAGTACCATTGATAGTAATTATAATATGTCATTTAAAAACAAAAGAGAAATTTATAGTTCAAGCATTAGTACCTATTTTACCCATTGTTTGGGTTTAGATTCAGTTAACAACTTGGGTCTTATTTAACATTATTGTTGGTACTGTTTTTAAAGTTAAAAATTATTTTTTATTGCAAATGTAACATTAAACAGGTAAAAAAATTTTACTTTTGTATTTAAAATTATAGTTTAGTAGAATAAATCAAAAAGTCAACAAATTAAAACTTTTACAGTTTGAAAATTAGCTTTTCAATAACATTTTTAAGCTTTTATTATTTTAAACATATTTTTTTAACATTTTAACTCTTCAAAACACTTTTTCATAATAATGTCAAACACTTAAAATTTCTTAAACTACATTTTTTTCACTACACCTTTTAACCATGCTTTTTTCAACTCAAACCTTTTTTAAGTTAAGCTTTTTCCAAAATTAATGGTAAATTAGGCCTAAGTCCAAGAAATTATAAGTGTAGCACACTATTCACTATTCAAAGAAAATAACAACACTTATTATAACTAATTTGGTAACTTGCGGTGCATATAAACTTAACGAGGCAAAGAACTAAAGTAAGATGGAGACTCTAAGAATAGGTGTAAAAGGTATAAGATAAGAATAAAGGCATTATGCTTCTTATCACTCTTTTCTCTCCAATTTTATAGTATTCTCTTTATATTCAATCTTCACTTTTCAGATAGATCTTGACTGAATTAAGTATTAGAGTACGCTTTAAAAGATTATCTTAGATACTTTCTCACCTTATTATGTGATTATTCATCCTACCCAACTTAATCCAATTTTCTATTAATACCATATGTATATATGGGATGTAGGCTTAATAAGCTTGGAGAAATTAAATATTTGCATTTACATTATTATTTAAGAATTAAATTATTCAAAGAAAAAGTTGGCGCACTCTATCCATTTTTAATTTTTATTTACCAAAAAATAAACCCAAAAGCATAACAAAAATAGCACGTATTACGGCATACGAGCAAATTCTTTTTAGCTAGTTCTTAATCAAAATCCTAATGTTGAATAATTTCAATAAATATATTATTATAACTACAAAGTTAGATACGTTCTTCATTTTTCTTACATCTAAATTTTTCTAATTTGTATAAAATTTTAAGTTTAAAGTTAAAGTTAAAAAGATAAAATAATGCTATTAC
Organism: Adansonia gregorii; assembly: GCA_038382025.1. Lineage (NCBI taxonomy): Eukaryota > Viridiplantae > Streptophyta > Magnoliopsida > Malvales > Malvaceae > Adansonia > Adansonia gregorii. Next base: position 6,195,063 of record JBBYHO010000012.1, read on the forward strand.
TATTATCTATTATATATTGTTACCTGTAAAACGTGATAATTTTAAAAATATAATTGCATGATAAAAACATGATATATAAAAATATATTAAAATTTATATATTTATATTATTTTTTATTAAAATTAATATAAAATATATAATAATTTAAATATAATTTTAATACATAAAAATAATATAAATATAATAAAAAAACTACGCCTATAAAGTTTGCTTTTTGCTAGTTGCGGGAAGATCTGAATTTAAAACTACTTCTAACTAATTAATTGGCTATGAATTATGAATTTGATAGCTTTCAAAATTATGACCGAGAGAGCAAGAAAATGACTGTAGACTAAACCGTACTTGATTTTCACCCACACCTTTTAAATCCACGTGCTCGAAGAGGATTGGTCAATCCTTTAAAAATCAAACAGCCGATCAAACGGTGGAGGGAAAAGTGTCGGCCGACAGTCACTGAATTGTATCCTGCACAGTGTCTTAAGTCTTTTAGCATTAGATTTTGACCAACGGAAAGTCAGTGTTAATCACAGGCGCGACTCAAGTGCGTGTGAAAAACCGTGAACCATGTGATTTGATCGGGTTGGACTAGAGTTCACACAAATTTCGTGAAAGTCAAATATTTCAAAATAATAATTTAAACATTTTTAAAAGGGGATCTCACATCCCATTTTTTGTCCACCACCTTTTTTATTTAAAAAAAAAACCAATTTATCTAAGATAAGTTACTAACTCAATAGAATTTTAAATTTTACGAACGAGTTGATTAGATAAAATATATTTTTTAAAATATAATAAATATTAAAAATAATTTAAAAATAAAATATACCATAATATTTTAATCTATTTATAAAATTAAAATTTTTATTAACGATGTATTAAAAATAAACTTATTTACCTAATATATTGATAAGATATTTTAATTCATCAATAAACTTAAAAAATTATTGCGCATTTTATTTATTATATATAATTAATAAATTAATATTATTAATAAAAAAATGTATGATAGTAGTTTAATTTAATTTATGGAGTTTGAAATTTAAAGCTATCTCTAAATTTTTATTTTCGGGATTTTAGTTATTAAATTTTGAAAAATACTAATATTAAAATGCAAGTGAATGAAAAAGATTAAAAAATTGAAAAAACTTTGATTTTTATTTAAATTGAACAAACGTCAGCAATAAATATTTATATTTCTAAAAATATTGAATTGTGTTGTAGCTTTCAAAGGCATTGATTTCACATACTCACATATGGTTTATTTTGTTTTTGTTTTTTAAAATTACAAATTTAAGTAAATAAATAATTAGTTTATATATATATTCAATGAAAACATTAAATTATTTTTATTATATAAATGATCAATAGAAATGAAATATATTTGAATAGAAAGTAAACAAAAAAAACAAAGAAAAAGAAGAACAATAAAGGAATATAAGAAAATACTTAAAAATTAAATAAATATTCTTCAATTAATATTTTTCAAAAAATGAAAACTGTTTTACACGCGGCCACTAAGGCGCTTATGAAAAACAGAACGCCACTCCACCGCACTTCCTTAGTTTCAAAATACTGACACAATACAAAAATTGTCAAGAAAACGCTAAAAAACAAACCGGCAAAAGCCAGAAAATACTCAAACCATTGGGGGCATTCTCGTCACATCGTTCTATAAATACAATAAAAATCCCTACTTACGTACCTTCTCCCTCTCCCTCTCTCTGTGTCGTGTCTTGTGGGCTTCACTTCACAGCTAGCGAAGATTAAAAAGGATACAAGGTACTCTCTTTCTTCCTCTTTTGGATCCCCAAATCTAGGGTTCTTAGAATCCTTTTAAATTAGCTTCTAAATCCTTTGAATCAACCCTTACGAAGGCTATACATTGAAACTGGTACTTTGCTTTCTTGGTGAAGTCTGCCTCTCTTTTTCTAGTTCTTTGTTAAATGCTATGCATTTTATTTTTTTAAAATTTTTGATTATTTTAATTTTATGGGAACTGTTTTAAAGATGATTATATATTTGGGTTTTCATTTTTGGTAATAATTTTGTTGTGTTGGGTTCATATTTGGAGAAATTTCGGTTTCTCTTTGGGTCATGTGAAGTTTGACGTTTTAAGTTATAGGATTTCTGGGCTTTATCTGTGTCTTGAGAGCATGGTCGGAAAGAAAAGGAAATGGGAATTTTCAAGTTTTTGCTTGGTTTTGGTGTGCTGATTCTGGATTTCAATTATGGTTTAGTTCTTAAGATTTTCTTTGGGTTATTGCGGTTGTTGGTTGAAAGTAAAGCTTCTTGATTGATGCTTAAGATTTGCTTATTCTATTGTGTTACTGTTAGCTAGGTAAAAATTGAACAAAATCAAGTGGTGACTTAATTGCCTTCAGTTTCTCACGTGTTTGCTTAGTATTTGACACGTATCATTGTCTTCATCTGTAATTAACCAATCTTCACAAATTAAGGTGTCCTCTCTTATTTGGATCTGCAAGATGGAGAACATGAATAGCTTTTGGCAGCTAGGAGATGATCTTCGAGGACAATCAAAAGCCTCAGAGGATCACAAATGGTTGATGGTTGCCTCCAAACTGGCCGAACAGACTCGTATAAAGGGTGAACGCATGAACAATCTCGATCTTTCAAAGGGTCCAGCTGAAATAAGGACAAGGGATAAATATGGGTTCCAGGAAGACAACAAATTTGAGAACCTTAACTTCAATATGTTGAACTTGGACTCTAAGATAGGAGATAATGTAAGCAAAAGTTCCTTCCGAAATGGTATTTACAATACAGATGCTGTTTACCAGAAAAATAACAGCCATGGCCTTGGAAACCTGACTGGCAACAAATATACTGGCAACAATCATAGCAACAAAGATGTCAACAATAACAGCAACAGCAACAATAACAACAACAATGAGAACAGCAATGCAAACAATGCTGTTGATAAAAGGTTCAAGACTTTGCCTGCCACTGAGACACTCCCAAGAAATGAGGTGCTTGGAGGATACATTTTTGTTTGTAACAATGATACTATGCAGGAAGATTTAAAGCGCCAGTTATTTGGTAATTTGTCATTCTATTCAAAGACTCATTCACATAGATGTAATTATTAGTTGGGAATTCTTATTTGCTGCTGTTATTTGATTTGGTAGGACTACCACCAAGATACAGGGATTCTGTCCGGGCAATCACCCCTGGCTTACCTCTATTTCTCTATAACTACACGACTCATCAGTTGCATGGTATTTTTGAGGTTTGTTCACATGCTCTGTTCTCATTACTATTCCTTTAATTTCCTCTATAATGTGCAAGGCTGTTGATTGATTACGCAGTTTCAGTAGTTCTCCTCCTGTATTTCTATGTACAGGCAGCAAGTTTTGGGGGTTCTAACATTGATCCAACTGCTTGGGAAGACAAAAAGTGTAAAGGCGAGTCAAGGTTTCCGGCTCAGGTAAAGTTAGGGTTCCTAGTTTCTAGGAACTGTACTTGTTTATTCCATGGAAGATAGCACCAACTAAAATTCTCTTATTTAATAAATAGGTGAGAATCCGTATTAGGAAGGTCTGCAAGGCATTGGAGGAGGATGCTTTTAGGCCTGTCTTGCACCACTATGATGGTCCCAAGTTTCGTCTTGAGCTCTCAGTTCCTGAGGTGTGCCAAACAACTATAAGTTCTCCGCAACTTTTTCTTCCATTTTTATATTTTATGCAAGTTTTTGTACTAATCAAATTCTTTTAGCTGTAACTCATGAGTTTCATATCATACTTACGCAGACTCTGGATCTATTAGACCTTTGCGAACAAGCAGGCTCCGCATAAGCAAAATGTTAGCTGAGTGCAAAAGTAGTAGGGTTTGTGGTGCAGATTGGCTGCCTGCTTTTCAGAGATTTTCCATAGAGCGCAAGCTTTGGTTGTGAGTCCGGTTGGTGAATCATGTTGGGAAAAAGTAGAAAATGGCATTAGCCAGCTGAATAAATGCATTTATGTCTTGTTAAAGATGCTTTGTAAAACTTTTGCATTGTATTCTATGAACTAAAATCCTATAAATAGATTTGCAAGATGTGAAAGAGAACGACTACTACGTCTAATGTTCAAAGTCCCCAAGAAATGAAGGCGTTGATGTCTATTTTGTGCTTATAATATAACATTCTCCTGTCCTCTTTTTGTTGTTATGAGATCTGTAAATCCGCAAAATGGGAGAGTTTTCACTTATTAATGGCATTTCATATTCTGGATTAAAACCGAACCGATTGCACGTTGCAAACTAAACCAGTAGAGATGTGTGCTAGCCGGTCGCGTGGCCTTCTTGAAATCTCTGTTCCTGGACCAATTGATCCCACGATGTGGCTTTGTCTAGCGTAGCAAATATGGTCATTAACATTTCCTCTGACACGTAGGATGAACCTTCAAGTTCATTTTTAAAGTGAATCATTAGGATTTAGGCAAACTCCTAATCGCATGCAAATATGCAATAACAAGGTTTCTTCAATCTCTCAAACCAAACACCTAAAGAATAACAACGTAACATAATTGTACCACGAATTCATCGAACATGCCATTATATGTGTAGTAATAACTTAAAAAGGTCCCTTAAGGTTTCATTTAAACCTGGCAACTGATAGATAACAAGTAATGGGAACATTGGTAGACAACCGAAAACGTCTGTAACCTGTTGATCCCATTACAGCAAGAATGGATAAACGAAACTCCATCCAAATTGCAGCAAGCCCTATTCATTCCATTGGTCTAAAGCTATTCTCCCTTAACCATTCAACAAGATGTATTGCTAAAACCAAAACCATAGCAAGGCTTTCATTGAAGTCCATCTAGCGACAGCTGACAGCACTATAACTTTCCCCCTTCTTTTCCATAACCAAAGCATGCTGATGTTCAAAGAGCAGCGGACATGAGAAAAGAACGGATTCGTTGCAATAGCTCAGCCTTTACGGAGTCAGGGATGGAAGCTGCATAAGCAAGGATTTAACCAGTCATGGAGTTGATATAAGAAATAAAATGAAAATAATATAGGGGCAACAGAAATCATAAGCTTAAAAGCGTGTTCAATTTATTAGCAACCAGCAGCTTGGACTATGGAACAGCATAACATGAGGAAGAGTATACCAAGATAAAACCAAGAATCTTTCTACCATATGAACTAATTTTCTCCACTCTAATTGATCCATTCAACCTATGGAATGCTGATAATGACAAGGATAATGATAGATGATTAAAAAAAAAGATTCTTACCTCTGCCTTTTGGGGTGATCAAATGAATGAGGTCATCCACAGTGACATTATCTCTTCCTTTCTTCTTAATATATGCCCTGTCATTCATCAAAGTTGAAGAGATTTCTATAAAATATCTCAAAGATTGCACAAAAACATGAAGTATACAAGGAAATTAAATACACGGGAATCGACTTAGTGCCAACAGAAACAAATAGATTCTCTGATAAATAACTAATTTCTCTATCTCATCGCACTTCATTTTTCTGTTCGTCAATCTCCGAAATACCATTACGCATCCAAAGCCTATTTCCGTCATTGTTGCAACAGAAGACACTTTATCATGAAAAACTCAGCATCTCTCACATTTTGGGCATGGCACCACTATCTGGCTCTAAGTTAATCCACTTCGTGTCAATACAAAAAGTAGGAAGCAACAAAATAAAGTTCTAAGAACTCCATAACAAATTTATTCCCATCAATTAATCACTTAATTTGATCCATTTTTCTGAAAAAGAAACTTTTTTAAAGTATTATGACAAGCTATGACTTAATTTGAAGAACTCTAATTCCCTTATCTACTAAGTGCCTTGAAAATTCTCTCCACCTTCAGATACTGCGAACAGTAACCCTTGAGATTAATTACAGCTAAGACAACACAAAAACGATTCGTTAAACAATTACAGAGAAGATCAATTGCAGATAAATATATGAATTAATACTATGAAACAAGGCCGTTCAAAGTTATGTTACCCGTGCTCGGGTGAGTGTTTGCACACAGGTTTTGCTTAATTTTCTGAGTTTTTCCATATATTTGGAAGACTCTATACCAATGTCTGAATATATGTCGGCCACAAGAGTTGGACACACGTACTTATAGAAAATAAAGAGTCCGAATAACAGGGTTCGAAGTTCACAAACGGCATGACATAAATTGAGACAGCAAAAATAGTGGCGAAAAGCAAAAAAACCTGCAAAGAGCTTTCATCTCATCCTTCCATCCGCATTCTATGAGCCTTTCTCTTAACAGTTCCATTAATCTCTCTTTTTCCCCACTCTCAATTAACTGCAAAATTCAATAAAATCACAGTAAATAAATTTAAAAAAAACCCAAAAATTGAAATAATAAAAAAATAAAAAGAAAGAAGAAGAAAAAAAAAAACCTTGATGTTAATAATTTCTTGAAGGGTGGGTTCATTCCCTTGATCTTCTGCAGCATCGGGGGTTGGTGGTCGATTTACCGAATGCTTCCTGTTAAGGAAATTAAAAAATAACAATAATAATAATTATAAAGATTCAATTTTGATTATGTTTTTAGTTAAATCGAAAGAAAAGCAAGAGTTTTACATGATGTTAAATTACAGCTCCCAAGAAAAGAAATAAAAACAATGTGAGGAAATTGGAGAGAAATTTATGACTTCGGAACAGCTAGAAGAAGCCTAGAGGAACAGGAACAGGAAAACAAGATAAAGACCAACTTCTATAAAAAATTTGTGTTTTTCTCCCTTCGCCTACCGTCACTTAGAAACGACAACGTACGAGGGATATGAGACAACGGAAGTATTTTATCAGATTTGCCCGTAGATTTAGTTTGAAACTACGAAAAGACCTATAAGTCAACGACGAAAACTAAAAACAAATATCTTCGAAAAATTCCCTTGACAAAAAAAAAATCAAGCAAAGAATTTAGACAGCTTCCTGTCATGACATTAAATCTCTCAACATTAGGCTTTGTCTTATTCTCTTGGCTTATTTCGAAAGATCAATGGCTTCTTTGGTTCTATCTTCTCTCTATTTCCCTTCTCTTTGTTCCGTTTCAGCTCGGCGGTCCATTTTCTTTTGAGATTGAATTCTGCAAAGATTATCCGCAATAAAAAAGCTCTTTTTAATTTATAATTTTTTATCTTTAAAAAATTAAATATATCCATATTCGATATTCATACGTGAATGTAAGTAACTTAAGGCATGAGTTAGAGATTATTGCCAAGTATACACCGATCATTTGATCACGAAGTTAAAATTTCCATCTAGGATTCATGTATAAGTAATCCAACGTAGCCATTTTACAAGGCCATCTCCTGAAGCCTTTTCCAGGGTGGATACAGGACCTTCCCATAAAGAATTTCATAGCTGTTAGGCCTTAGAAACTTGTGCAAGAACATATTTACTGTCCTTAATTGGGTTAAGAATTTCTTTGTCTAAGTTTATCATATGTTCATGGATGCCTTTTTGACATTAGAGAAAGATAAATGTCGAACCCTCAGATCTTAGTTATATGGGCCTATTGGCACCAAAGTGTCCAGTGGCGTTCCTAGAAAGTTTTCCTGATTCAATTCCTCCTATTGCCCAACGTTGGCATCCCAGTGCCCATCCATGTATTTTTAGCTGTTTTTATGTATCTCTTGTTTTCATAATTTGCAGGTGGATTCAGCCGCATATGTCCAACATGGAAAGGCGCCTAAGAGGGATTCTTAACACTTCATGGCACCGAGTTAAAGTTCGCGTGAGGCAATCAAGTATGCTAGTGAACCTAATGAACTTTTAAATAACTTGGCTGGCATCCTGAAATTTGTGGCTGATTTCTTTGTTGTGCAAAAATTGAATCACTTAGCTGTAATATTGCTGTTTTAATGGGTTCTTATGTAATCTAGGGAACAGAATTCAATTGTTGAAAACTTTGCAACGTGGTTATTCTTCAATCTTACTTGATTTCGTATTCTGGGTTAGATCATGTGGGCATCACTGTCCCCTGGTGTTGCTAATTTTATGCTGTTTTTAGGCCCCATGTTTTGCCATCCTCCATTAATATCTGGATATGGCATCTGATGCCCAAATCTCTCAGAAACAGCTCCTAGGATCATTGGTCTGATAATGGGGTTTCACTGTCTTAGCCAAGCAGCTAAGCTTCTGACTGCTGAACAGAAAGCAGCATCAGTTGCCAGGTCTACTCGTAGTCTCTCACGGATGGTATCTATTCTTTTCCACACTCCGACTATTTATTTTTTTGATGTATCCGTCTCTAACATATGTATCAATACATAATTAGACATGAACACATGGATATGACTTTTCAAAAACTTTCGATATAAATTAAAAAACTTTTAAAAAAATGTAACATGCACGCGCACGTAACTGTTCACCCCTTTAACATAATTTCAGGTCAGGTTATGCACTTGTATGCCTGGAAAATAAGGTAAGTTTGAGGTTAATTACTACTTTTTTAACATATTTTAAGGTCTGGTTAGCCGACTAACAGAGGTTATTTTATCTCGATCTATCCTTTTTATTTTTGTAATGAAAATAAATATATATAATTAGTCCACTATTTATGCTTTTGAAATTAATCATTTTATATATGAATAGATATAGTTATATACTATACGAAAACTTGTCTTTTAAGGAGAAGATTACTTTTCACACTTCATTGACTTAATCCAAGAAAGCTTATTGGTTAAACTTCACCTATGGATACATAACATTTATATGCAAAAGGAAAAAGAAATTTATGGTAATTTTTATAATTTTATTTAGGGATGATAATAAATAATAAAAAAAATTAGATATATGATATTATTCGATTCGATTTTTGAATATTTCGGATAATTTTTCGTTGATGATATTTAAAATAAAAATAAAGAAAGAAAACTAATTGAGTGAAGTTTGAACTGGTGGAAAGTTGGAGTTTATTTAATCAAAAGATCTGTACATAAACACTATTTTAACTTGTTTTCCCTTTTTCTTCCCCAACTTGTTTTTTCCCAAAGTTCCCATGGTCTTAATAGATATATTAACCAATGAACCAAACAAATAATTGTCATCTTCTCAATGTACTTTCAATCTACTATGCTTGTTTGCTTCTGGCCCTGACATAGCACATGCCATCAAAAACAACACTTGGATTTGCACTATGAACCAATAACAATTTTTTTTTTTTAAATATGTTTTGGCAGGTAGGAAAACTTTTCCCATACACAAAAGGGAACAAAAACTTCGGTGATTTGTTAAATATTATCACATTATTGTCTCATTCATAGGCTAATATTTATATTTTAATCATCCGGATTTCAATCATTCACGTTTGATGAGAAAGCTACTTCAAATATTATATTATTGGAAATGGTAAAGCGAGCTTTGATGATATGATTCTTCAGAAATTAAGTCATGTTTCCTTACATGGGTTGCCCATTTATGGTCGGCTACAGGGAAAACATGAAGATTACTTACTAGAAAACAAGAACAGAACAGAAAAGAAAAGAAAAGAAAGGACTGACAGTGTGTGGATGAGTGCATGCATGCATGCATTGCTAGTAAGACTGTGCAGTAAGTCCTGTCTGCTTCTATGCAATATATCTGTATGTATGTATAATATATATCAGATAGATCAAGGGATATGACTGGAAGACAATGAATTATCATTGCATCTGATCAAAAAAGAGACAAAATGCTGCTAATTTTTTTTTTTTGGTACAAAAGAATTCATAACTTGAGAAAGAAAGAAGGATTGCGGAGGTTAAATTTAAACCGAATTTTCCAGAAATCACTCACGAACTTAACTAAGTTCTGGATTTACATTACAGTTAATTTAAAGACCCACATATCTATCTTTATCTTTGGAAAATTTACAATAACCCCAGCCATTGGATTGGATGACATAATCACTGAATTGGTAGGTCAGGTTATTTTTATTATTACAGATTTGCAGCCTTGGCAGCGAAGGGCATGTTTTGTGTTAAAATAATGAAGGTAACCATTTTGTATTGTCCCATTTTCATCACATGGGGATTCTCCAATGGATATAAGACAAAGAAAGACTGTCACTTTATCTTCTTTACTGGAAGATTACAGAGACACG
>JBBYHO010000012.1:6225118-6247110 GCA_038382025.1 Adansonia gregorii
TTATTTAAATTTAATTATAAAATATTAAAATAAAATTAATTTTTTAATATTATTTTAAATAATAAAAAAAGCTTTCGGTCAATTTGACATAGACCAAAAAAAATTTTAACTTCAACGTCGCTCAACTCATAAATATTTTTATTATAAATATTTTAATTTTTTATATCTTATTCATATAATATAATTATACAGATTTTAAATTACAAATCCGATTGTGAGTGCTGCCTGTTCCCAGATTCGCCCGTGAGTCCGGTCAGCAAGAAAATTCCAAATTCCCGAAAGAAACAAACGGTGGAATATTGGAAAAAGTTGCCTATGGCTATAATGCCGAAAGATTGACGAGTTTAGTCAATCAATTGCATTAACAAAATTATAATCGAAGGAAAGCAATAACATATATATATATATATATATATAGTTTTGTTTCTTTCCCTTCGCTAGGCCATGGGCCAACGCCAACGCCCACCATAGCCTATGTCTAAACTTTAGAATATTAATCAATCAAAGTTTTGCATCATGAATCATGGAGATAATATTTATTAGAATATACGATCGGTCAAGCCATGTGGCTGCTCGGCGTTGATTTTTATTTATTTATTTTATTTTTGCTTGATTTTCAAGATCAAACCATGTGATTTATTTTTAATCTGAATGATTCAGTACGATTCTTTGATTAATGGTTTAAACAAATCCCACTTCAAATCACTACATACACATAATCCTTCTTCTTCTTCTTCTTTTTTTTTGCTTTGTTTTTTGTTCTTAATCTTAACAGGTTGTAGCAAAATGCAACTAGTAGGCATATGTGACAGAGACTGCAAATACCCACTTTCCTACCATCCAAACACGCTTATATTTGGGCTCTCTGCAATGTTGTTCTTGGAAATTACAATGAGAAAACTCCACCTTCGATTGCTACTCAAATTTGAATTGATTACTTCTTTGAAGGGTGCATATTCTTGGGAACATCTTCTTCACGCATTACTGCAATGAACACTTGTTGAAGCTTTTGTGGATTTCTTTTGCAGGTGGATGGTGATTTAGGGGCCTCCAAACTATTGATCTGGCTGCTTAAGTGGGAGAGCAAATTGCATCGTTGTAGGGAGTTCAGCATTTGGAGCCCCTGAGCCAGCCGAAAGGAGTTCAGTATTATATATTTTCCTGTACTCTATTCATGAACTGCTTGTCAGAAATAGAGATTCAAATTTACCAATTGCTTGAGTTGACTCAAATCTGATGATCAAAAAAAAGAAATTAATTACAGACTCATTCAGCTGAAAAAACCTGTGATCTGCATTCTGATCCATCAGTGCATGTTCTTTCTTTTGCAATATCTTAAAGTAAGATTGGCCCCAAGATCCGTAATCTTTTAGTTTGGACTTTGATCAGCTTGTTTCGATGCAGGTGCTTTCAAACAAGAACGAGATGGCCGTCAGATGTCCATTTTTGTGCATGCACGTGAGAGACATCCATTTATGTCTGCCAACGCATATTCCAATGTCCAAACCAAAGTCCCATATTTTTTGTTGTTCCATGTTATCTTCTCTTAAAATATGCACTGTCTTAACGTGCATTCACATGCAAATTAGGTCCTCTAAACGTAGTTTATGGATAATTGAATATTTTAAGCATTTCAATTCAGGGTTTAAGAAGAAAAAACTGCAAAACCAAAAGGCCAAATTCTCCTAAATGCAAGAATTCTTGAATAAAGTCCCTTTCCAGGAAAGAAAATGCATTTAAAACTTCTTTATAAATTCCTTTTATTGTTTCAAGTTGAGAACCAAAACAAGCTAACTTCCAGGGACAACCTAAAGATGCAGTGTGGGATCTGCAATGATGATTGATTCATTTCTGGTACTTTTGGAAACAGTGGAGCTTGTCAACTTAGGAATTTCATGGCAATTTTGACCTATGAATCGCTAGCCTTCGTTTCATGGACATATTTTCAATGGATTGATATGATCCTCCGTTTTCTTTTCTTCCATGTTCTTTCTTTATATAAGTTTCAAAACCTAAATCATTTCTACTCATCAAAGTTGATTGACAGAACACCATTGCCTTCTGTCGATCTTTTAAAGCAGCGCATTTTCGTCAAAACACTATCAGTGATTAAATATTGATGACGAAAAAAACCAAAATCAGATAATAACGACTGCAACGTTACAATAATGGCTGCTATTTAAATCGCTGCCTACGAGAATGTCTTGTTTTTCTGATAGTGATATAAGTCCTTCCTTTTTTTTTTCTTTTAATGTTCAGTCATTGAAATTCATCTCTAATCTGCTTATTGCATGTGGAATTTTCACCGAGTTGTCTAATCCAATCAAGTTGGCTCCAACGTAGGCAGCTGAGTTAGAAATGGCAACTCCACATGTTCTGTCTAGAAAATCTTCATGAGGGTAAGGAAATTGTGGTCATTCATCATATCATAATTTACATGAAGGAAAAAAAGTTAAAAATCGGGGGGCCTAATCTTTATCAATGGAGGGTCCCCAAACATAACCTCACCCAATTCTTTGCTAGGGTAGGGCAGGAATTTCTATAAATCAGCCAATGCATGCATGTGTTTGTGCATTTGCTTTATCTACCTTCATTATTTTCCTTGTCCTTTTTTTTTCTTTTTTTTTCAAGCAGGCATTGATGAGACAGACTTCTTTAATGAAAACCTATCTATTGTGTTCTGCAAAACAAAAAGTCCCTCAATATTTGAGTATTCATTTTTTTAGGTATCCATATCCGACACAATCCAGACATATAGTATATGATCTTTTTAGACCTTTCAAATGCATGAAAAAAAACTTCAAAAAATTAATCATACTCGTGTCAGACACTTGTACACGTGTCCGAGTAACCTAGCCTTCAGTAGTGTACCATAAGCTTCAAAACATGCAAGAATGCATCAAACTTATATTTAACAGAAATTGGAAATCCTACCTATAATGTTTATAAAATATTTAGTGATTTAAATCTTGAATTGCTAGCAAGAAAGGGGAACAGAAGCAATAAAAAAGTGTTGAAAAAACTATATCTGATGTTGAATTTGGCACATTCGATTGCTCATGCAATTTCTTCCTAATAATGGTTTCTTAATTTGGCACTCAATATTGGCTTCACTTTGCTCTGGAAAAACTTGAATTCTGCAGAAACGAACCAATAAAGATGACAAACACATTGTACCACATTCCCTGGTCCATGAATTGTAATCAACTTCTTTTTTTTCCGAATTTCAGGACCAAATGTACAAAAACGTTTGTATCCATGATCTACTGGGACATAGCTAGCATTATACAATTTCTATCTATGTATACATGTAGATAAATGAAAAAAATTAAGTGTCCTGTCAACGCACATGTATGGGGAAATGCACATTTTTCAGCATATAAAAGCAGGTTTGGGCGGCCCCAGAAGTTCTCTAAAGTGGCTGAGAATGGTGGCTGCAATCACTGGCAACTGGAAACTTCTGGATGGATAGCTAGCCACCCACTAGTCAGTCGAATCAAAGGCCATTGCTAGGTGGTTACCAAACAGGCTGAAACCAGATTAAAATATACAACATCTTTGCCATCCCCAAGAATCCTGTCCATCAAAGGCTTTGAAGAAAGCCCTTATTTTAAACCTTTTTTTTTTTTTTCTGTGTATGGATCCAAAATATTCACTCTCTCGAAGTGAGCTCTTCTTTTAATTGGTCTGTTGTGTTGAACTTCGTTGGCGATTGACATGGCATCCTATATCAGTAAACTCTGCTTGAGAGCATTGGTCTTATTAATCTCGCTACTTGTTTCTTCACTTGGACAGAACTTGTTGAGCTGTGAAACTACATCTCCAGATGCTTCCGGCTACCGTTGTGGTGTTAATGGGTCGGAGGATCAATGTGGCACGTTTGCGGTGTTTTGGACTAATTCATACTACTCATCTCTTTCCAACCTGAGCTTTTATTTAGGCCTCAACAGATTTGCAATTGCTGAGGCTAATGGCTTCTCTGCAGTGCAAACAGAGTTTCTACCAAGAGATCAGCCTTTGTTGCTGCCAATTGATTGCAAGTGCAACAATGGTTACTTCCATGCTGATTTAACAAAAACTGCAATCAAAGGGGAGAGCTTTTATGGTATTGCTGAGTCACTGGAAGGGTTGACAACCTGTAAAGCGATTCGAGAGAAGAATCCTTGGGTCTCGCCATGGGGTCTCGATGAGAAGGTGCGATTACTGGTACCATTAAGATGCGCATGCCCATCACCAACTGAAGTCACGTGGAAAGCAAGGCTCTTACTTTCTTACCCTGTAAGTCCAGGTGATACAATTTCTAACTTGGCTGCTGCCTTCAATACAACTTCAGAAGCCATAATATCTGCAAATAACAGATCTTCAGGGACCTTTAAACCTGAAAGTTTGAAAACTCTTACATCACTTCTCATTCCACTTAATGGTAAGCCTCTTCTTGGTTCACTAGCAAAACCTAGTGAGCCTAATTCGCATTTTGCCGAAACCAGCATTCCTATAATTAATCCTCACAAGAAAAAGCCGAGGATGTGGAAAATGGGAGTTTATATTGCTTTAAGTGGGGTTGTAATTGGAGCTACCATTGCAGTTACGGCAACCTTCTTGGTGATCCAGCTGAAGAGGAAAAAGAAGCAAAACTTAAGCAAGGATGAAGATTTGGAACTGCAGCAGCTTAGGTTAAGTGTAAGAACAGCAAGTGAGAAGCACGTATCTTTCGAGGGATCCCAGGATGATCAAGATGGTCAGATTATCGACAGTGTTACTCCCCATAAGGGGATGCTTGGGGTTTACACTGCAGAGGACCTGAGAAAAGCTACTGAGGATTTCAATCCGAGTACTCAGATTGAGGGAAGTGTTTTTCATGGTCATCTCAATGGGAAAAACTTGGCAATAAGGCGCACAAATAGAGAAAATGTTTCCAAGGTAGAGATCAAATTCTTCAACGATGCTATTCATCAGCATCCAAACATAATTAGACTGCTGGGAAAATGTGTGACCGAAGACCCATCCGGTTCATTTTTGGTCTTCGAATATGCTAAAAATGGCTCCTTGAAGGACTGGCTACATGGTGGACTGGCAATGAAAAACCAGTTCATAGCCTCCTGTTATTGCTTTTTGACATGGAAGCAAAGGCTGAGGATCAGTTTTGATGTAGCAGTGGCATTACAATATATGCATCAGATTATGAATCCAAGCTATGTTCATAGAAATATCAAGAGCCGAAATATATTCCTGGATGAAGATTTCAATGCAAAGATAGGGAATTTTGGTATGGCAAGGTGTGTTGAAGATGATACGAAGTATCCTGATCTTTCAACTAACCCTGCAACTTGGAGTCTAGGTTATCTATCTCCTGAATATCTTCACCAAGGTGTGATTTCCCCCAGTATTGACATTTTTGCTTATGGGATTGTTTTGCTTGAGATTTTATCCGGCCAAACACCAATAAGCAGACCTGACAAGAAAGGAGGAGGGAATGTTTGGCTTTCTGAGAAAATCAAGGCCATATTGCAGTCAGAAAGTGCAAATGAACTAAGGGAATGGATGGACAGTGCATTAGGGGAGAACTACTCATTTGATACGGCTGTAACATTGGCAAATATTGCGGGAGCTTGCATCGAAGATGACCCTTCTTTGAGACCGTGTGCTGGGGAGATCGTTGACAAGTTATCAACATTGATGGAAGAAGAATCACCTGACGGGGAAGAACTCAAATTGACCTTTGGAACCTCTTGCAAATCTTTAGTAAACCCATCATCAACAACCAATCTGTGAATAATATAATCTATTGAAGGATCCGAAATAGCTGCTGTTAGTTCGAAAGTTCTGAGCTGTTTCGAAATATTCTGCAGTCCTTGTTTCCAAGTGAGTTGGTCTGTAATCGAGACTGAGATAGAACTCGGAAGAGTACATTCCCGTTGTGTTCAAGTGTCCAAGTGCCGCACAGTCATAGAGCTTGAGGAAACCTAGCCTCTTGTCCTCTTGGATCCCGTACATATGTAATTAAGAAACTGAGATTGGACAAAGAAGGCAGCTTTCTACTTTGTATTTGTCGACAATTTCTGAAATAATAAATCACATACAGAAGTACTCAAAATTGTTGAAAAGCCTCTAAGATTACACATAACTTACTATAAGCTATTGTGGAATTCTTCATGGAAGACTATGCTGCTTTGAATCATTCAGTCAAAGATGAGCTAAGCTACGACATATCAGTCAATTAAGAGAGACAGCATCAAAAATTTGCCACTTTCTAGGTGACTATTTTTACATGATTATTTTTACAGTAATACTTGTTGGTGGCATGGTTCACGTTCATTGGATCATAATATTGGAGCATTACAAAAAGGGAATCTTGAGAAACTCGGAGTAAAATTTATTTGATTCGTATAGTTATTATGTTCATAATTTGTTATTATTAAATTATAATTTTTTTTATACTAAAAAAATGTCGAAAACTTTTTTGAAGTTAAAAACAATATCTACCACTCTCCAAATTTTTTATTGGTTGGGTCACCAAGACTCCTCTAAAACCTTTCTCCATCATGATGAGAATCACATTTCTATCAGAATTTCTGGTCAATAATTAAAAGCCCTTTTTTCTTTCTGAGTGGGAAGGGACCAAATGCCCCAGTGTAAGAAAATTCTTGCAGGGCACAGTCTTCTTTTTCCTTTTTTCTTTTTTTTTTTTTTTAAAAAAATCCTGTTCAAATAAGATAAAATAACATAATTTGGTCTTCAAAATGTTCCCCCCAAAAATTACAAATCCTGTTTACGTCCTTAGTCTCAAGCATGCACTATTCTTACAAATGACATGGAATTTTTGACCCTGTACCAGTTCATGTTCCATGTTAATTTGTTCAATGTATTCCCCTTTTTTTTTTTGAAAAATTCAATGTACCTTTGAATCTAGATTATCTAAAATTGGCAGATATAACAACAGACTGTATTATTTCTCCATTTCCTTTTATTGATGTTAAATCTGGAATTTCCAAAAAAAAATTAAAAATATAAGATATGATATGCATTTGTATGAGAATATTAATATTTTCTATAATAGCAAAAAATCTAAGCATTAAAATTCAAAGCTTTGTTAGTTGATCCGTACTCTAAAGTTTTTTGTATGACTAACATGAAACATGCCACTATGATCTATGTATCTATATATAAGATATATGATGTTACACATAAGTATTATATTGTATATATTATGATGTTAATTAGATTTGATTCAAAAGTTAGAGTCCTTCATCATTAACATAATACAATACTCGAATTTTCTATTTTTTAAAAAATATATGTATCTGGTATCTATATAAGATATATATTTAATATAGATATGAGGAATGCGGATACGATCTTTTAAAAATATGAAAAAAAACATAAAAAAAATTTTAAACATCATATTGGACATATACTCGTAATCCAATAATTATTCTCTAATTCTAATCTAAATAACATGGGTATGTTTAGCTAGAGGAAGGGATGGACTTTTCTTTTAGTTCTAATTGCTTTTGTATCAGTTAATAGCTCCACCAGATTCTTCATTTCTATCTCAATCAACCCTATAAAGGAATAGAAATTAGAAACCAAGCCAATCTATCAAGAATGAATTAACAAAAATCTAAGAGAAATAATTTGTTATCATGTTACTCAGATTCAAAATAAATATCAGATATAAATATATTTAATTTCTTATTATTTTTTACACTTATTTAAATATATGAAAATTTTCGATAACGTAACTATCAAATACTCAAAGTTCAAGAAGAAGAAGAAGAACTACATATGCATATATACATCACAACATCATGACTCTAAATTCAGCAAAATTGAGGACTCCATCGCCATTAAGATCAAACTGAGCAATCATGAATTTACATTCCTCTAAAGTCTTAGACACACCTAATCTACTAAGCCCATCCTCTTCAAACTCTTCGGTGTAATACACCCACAACCCTCCATCTCATACATCTTGAAAGCCTCCTTCAAATCCTTCACTTTCTCTTCTTCTTCAACTTCTTCCACTAACCTAATGAAATCCTCCAACCCCAACAACCCATCCCCATCCGTATCCACAACCTCCACCGCCACCTCCGCATCCACAAGAGACAGCTCCCCTCCTATCGCCTTCACGCACTGTTGAAGCTCTGCCGGCGATATCTTCCCATCTTTGTTCTCATCAAAGTGATAAATACCCTCTCATATTCATGGTTTTTGTCCATTCCAAGAATAAAATGAAGCTCTAAACCAAAAAAGGAGCTTGAAGTTCACATAAAATATAAGCTTAAACCCCAAACTATATATAGTTGCAAAAATGAAAGCCCAAAATTTTGACTTTTCTCTATGAAAAGGAGACAAAATGCAGAATTGGGAACTCAAAGGCAATGAAACGAAGGGTTTAAACTAGAACTTGGAAAGGCAACGAGAGCAACGTGTGTGCATGTAAAAATAAGTAGGAGATGAGGTGTGAGAAGTGGGCGCCTGGCGTGCGTTGACCACCTTGTCACTTGTCTTTGGGGGCTGTTTTTTTCCCTTGTGGGGGCTGGGGTTAGCAAAGACTTAGACCTTTCAACGTCATGCATGGGGCATGCAGCTGTGGATATTAATGGAGGAAAAATACAGTCTAAAAAAGAAATGGAATCAGTGAAAAAAAGGCGCGCATTCAGGCTACCCTTTCTGGGCTTTTATTTGGCATCCACAAAAATCGATTTCAATGTGCTGAAACCGTGGGTAGAGAGGGTATTTTCCAGCCAACCTTTAAATCAGCACTCCCACAACAACCCTAATAAATAAATAATTGAAGAAGTAATAACCAAGAAAGGGGGAGAAATCAAAAGGCTTCCTTTTTATCGATTGACCAAAAAAAAAAAATGACTTATCAAATTTCCTTCAAGGTGGCAGATGACGTAATGGGATTATGTTGAATTGCATCATCTTGAATTTTATCTTTCCCAACTTCATCGATCTTTGGTCAGCATATACTCTTATATCTTTCATTTGTAAAAATATGGAAATTTAAAGATATTTTGGGGGGAATTTATACGTAATTTGCATGTACTGAAATTACTTAAGATCAAATAAATTAAAAGGAATTTAAAGATATTTTGTTGATTTTTTACTAACTTTTTACCTCTTTTTCGAGTTTAGATTGATTTAGGTTCAGGTCTATTGGAGTTCGAATTTGTTTGAATTCAGGTAAATTCAGATTTGGATTTAGGTTTGAATTCGGGTTTGAGTTCAAATACGTTTTACATCATTTTTTATTTTATGTTAAATGTAATCACTTTTATATAATTTTAAATTTTACACCTGGACCTAAATTTAGCCCGATTTGACCTGAAAAAAAATCTTAGTTCAGTTCTATGGGCCTAGTTGTGGCCCCAAAAAATTTTAAATTCTAAGCTCAAGGTCGAATTTGGTATGGCCGACCCATTTAAATATAAATCATTGTTCATAGTATTAAAAAGTTATTTTTATATCAATGTTTACTTATTTTTTAATTAAATTTAAATTTAAATATATTATTTTATTTAAAAAATATTGTTTCGGGTCGAACTTGCTTTACACTGAAAATCTGAGACCCGAGCCTAATCGGGCAGGCTGTTTGGCCCATGGGTAAGTCTAGTTGATAATCTGACATGTGATTTTCTTTAATTTTTGATATAGTATTATTTATTACGGCTTTCATATTTTTTAATTTATCTTATTACTTTGTTATGCTATTATCATACTCTAATCATCGTTACTTGAAATAGTAATAATAGTAATAATAATAATTATAATTATAATAATAATAATATTTAAAAGGGTATTTAAAATTTTACTACTAGCATAAATAAATTTTTAACATTTAACGAGTTTAACTAATTAAAATAACGAAAATATGATAAATGGATATTTTATTGATAATATTTTCAAAGCTCATGATATGATTAATTTTTTAATAAATTATTATTTTATTATATATAAATTTACTCAAGGGTCAGGTACCAATTGGGCCTCAGCCTGGGTTCTCATATTTTTGTTTCAGTCTAGCCCGACCCAACTTGAAACAATGATTTTAAATTAACGTAACATATAGTTTATTTAAATTTAATTATAAAATATATAAATATTAATAATTTAATGTGATGAACAATTATTCTAGCTTAAACAGGCGAGTCTAAGCACGTTAACTAAGGGCTGGACTTAGGATTTTAAAAAAATTTGAGTCGCGATCTTGCCCAGCCCAAGATCAGATTTAATCACATATAAAATATAAATTAAGTTTTTAATATTTAATTAAATTATTAAAAGAACACTAAAATAAAATTGATAATTAAAGTTTTGATTCTGGTTCGGGTTTGGGTCGAGCTCAGGTTCGCGTTCTTTCGGGTTTGGATTTTTCGAGTTAGGATTCTTTCGGGTTCAAGTCATTTCGAGTTTGAATTTTTTCGAGTTTGGACCATCGACCTTTTGATAAAATCGAATTCAATTAGATTTCAAACTCAAATTTTTTCAAACAAATTTTTGAGTTCGAATTCATTTTCCTACCTCTACTTCAACATTTTCCAGCAGGTAAGAACAAAGATGATAATGGCATAAATTTGAGCAACTATACCCCATGGCTTGGTAAAATAGTTATGAACATAAGCAGCATGCCATTTGGCGCAACCATATTTGGCAATGACGACTAAGCTCGCTGCAAAGATCAGAATAATAGAACTCTTTAAAACGTGTCATTGTAAAGCTTGTTGAAAAACTGCGTTGCATCCTCGGGCTCATCCAGTATCGAAAACTTTCTGCTTGCATAGTATTTCCATGTCATGTGCGGTGTCAATGAGATTGTCCATGATCCTGGCGTAGCAAATGAGTACAGGTTCACAATTTGGTAAACATTGCTCGTAGCTGATGAGGTTTCGGAATATAGTTTCGGTTGTTTTGAATTAGTAAAGATGGGATTTCAAGAACACCATGTCTAAACTTAATATCCAAAACGCTATTCGCTTTGCCTCTAAGAAATTCTACCCCGGGTTCTAAAAGTCTAGTTGCTAATGGGATTGGTTTCCATTCCGATATCTGTCCAGGATTTGACTGTCGTCTGATTTCATATTGTTTTAGTTCTTCAGATGGTAAAACCAAAGAAAACCTTAGCAGATCAACGATATGATTGACCTTTCGATTCACAAGGAGACTAGGGTCCATCCGAGGATCACGATATGAAACCATGTCGGGAAAAAAAAAATGAAGGGCAAGTTCGAGCAGGGACTTGGTTTCAGAAGGGACCTTGGTTTTGTTGAGCAAAAGCTCCATTACCAGCCAATGTATCTGGTTTTCTAGCAAAATCAAGTCATGATAAAGAAATTGAAGCATACAAGACATTGAAAAAATTGGGTCATCATCTTCGACAGGTACCACATCAGCAGCCTTGCGACATAGCCCGATGATGAAGCAACCGCCAACCACGAACATCTCCGCAAAATCTTGCTCTACATTTCTGCATAACAGTCACGAGATTCTCCGTTAGCTTTATTGATGGAAAGAAGGCATTCCCTTAACATTGCCTCTGGAATATGTGATTTGGGGAGGAGACCTCGTAGGTACCTAAGTTTGATTTTCTCTGCCACTTTGAATTTTGGTCGGCGATGGTGAAAAGGCCCAAAGGAAAAACAATTGGGGATATATGCTTCTGGGTTTTGCCTGGCGAGTATGCTTGGTGTTCTAAAGATACAACACAGAGGTGATATACAAAATTGATCGCCTTCCATCTTATTCTCCAAAGAAGCTGTCAATGAATCAACATTACTGACTATGTTTAGACCGGGTCCCATATTAATCATCTTCTTCTTGCTTTTGTCACAAAATTTTTTTTCCTATAGGTAACTGCAATTCCTTCAGTAAACAAACTTCTTCTTGCTTTTGTCACAAAATTTTTCTTTCCTACAGGTAGCTGCAATTCCTTCAATAAACAAACAGAAAAAGGAGGAGACAGAGAAGGAAAACAGATAGTTTGAGGTTATGTTTGATCATTCAAATAATAAAAGTCACGGGATGAGGTTAGATGTGGTATATGTTCGATACAAATCTATTAAGGTTTAAAAATTTTTCATATTCTAGAAAACCATACTATTCATGTTCGAAAAAAATTAAGAAAAATGAAAATTGCAAATAATATAGCATTTGATCCCGATATGCAAATCAATGTGAAGCAATTCATGTAAATAGCATTGAACTTCACTGGTTTAATTAAAGGCAAAACAGAAGCTTCAAGTCCTTTTTTTTTTTTTTTTCAAAGATAACGGCATAGCCACTGCCTTCAATGTATAAAATACTGCGTAAGCATAAGTACAAATAAATAATAAATAAATATAGAAGATCATGCTTACCAACTTCAATTGCATATACTTCCGAAGGACGACCACCCAAGTTGGCTTTTCAATAAGTCACTAGTAAAACCTGCAAATCATGGTAAGAATAAATAATTAGATCAGTCTAAGCAAAAACCATGAAATTTTGCTGTCAAAAACATAGGTAGTTTGAAATCACAAAACTCAGCCAAAATATCCCCTGAAAGTGTAAAATGATCAGAGTAATACCTCAAATTCATTTAAGTAGGTTCTTTTTACTTTCTTTTTTCCTTTTGTAAGATTTAAGTAGTTATTTACTTCTTTGATTACTCAAAAGAAGAACTAGACTGCATATTTACATGCATTATACATAAACACTCATATATATAGATATCTAGAGATATATCTATATATATATATATATTCATATAGCATATGGCCATGTATGAACCTTTTGAAAATCCTATCTGACTGGCAAAGTTTATTTTCTTTCGTTACAATGAAAATGAGAAAACAAACAAGAAAATGTGAACCGCCGGACCAAATTAAGCGTTAATAATTAAGTTTATACATTCAATTTGATAACTGGAGCTTGAAGATGTGGAAGTGTATGAAACAATTACTAAGTACTATTGATGGATGCGTAGAGAAAAAAAACAAGATGAAAATGGAGAGGAAAGAACAAGGAAACAATGAACAAATGCAAGACAGAAGCTCACATGCTTATGCATTTTCTTCGCACCCTGAGCTGATGCATTTCATACTATATACTATAGAAGCTGTCTTAAATGCAAAAGAAGATGTCTTAAATGCATCCTCTAACCACACACAATAACTTGGTCGTTGGCACATCACATCTAAAGTACTAAATCTATTATAAGCCAAACAAAGTAAATGCAAAAGCTAACGAAAAAAATATTATTCTAGTGTGAACTAAAATATTTAGTTAGGAAAATATGCCACTATATTCACCAAATATATATAAAGAAGTGAAAATTTTAGCTAACACTATCCACATTCTTAATCATCTATGTTCAATGATATAAGCATTGGAACCATTGTGAGGAAGTAGATGCGTCACCTAAAATTTTAGAATAAAGACAGAGAAATCGAAAAGAAAAACGTTATAAAGAACTTATTGTTCCCAAAGAATTGAATTCATGATCCTTCTTTGCTTCAAGGTGAGAAAACGTACTTAATTAATTAATAATATCCAGTTGAAAAAACAAGTGAACTGGAAATGGTTCTTTTTCTGCAATTTAAGAAAACAGTTTCTAATTCATTAATTATTTGTTTCATGATCCAAGGTTTAAACTCTTTTCAACTCTTGTAAATTAGTGACAGTATATATGTGCTTAGTTATTTGGGCATATAAGGAAGCGTTAGGATGCACCATGTGTGTGTGTGTGTGTGTGTGTGTGTGTGTGTGTGTGTGTGTGTGTGTGAAGGTTTATAAAATTTGGGACAAAAGCTTGACATACTTGAATTGCTTGTCAGCTCTCAGCGGCCTGCAAAAAGTTGAGAACTTCCTAAGGTTCAATAACCAGACATTTAGTTAGTATAGCAGCAAATTGGCAAAATAAAGTTCGAGGAAACTCATGGCCTAGAAGTTCAGTAGAGTTATATAGAGTCTAAAATCTTCAGGAATAGCTTTGATCTGAAGAAGGTAATTACTCCAATCTATCCTGATTTCTGCTGTACAATGTTTGATACTTTAAAGCGCATGCATATAATCAAAAAGAATAGGATTGAACTTGAAAATCCCTGAACTAAAATCAAATAATCATCAAACTCATATCGTTTTAGTACAAACAATTAAATCGTCGAATACCTATTTTTATTCAATTAGACTATTCAAATTAAGGTTAAAATCCTAATATATTTGTCTAAATTAAAGCCTTAGGACAATTGGCAAGAAATTTCAAGAAAAAGAACCAACAATTATTACTACAATTAAAAAAATAATACTAAGAAGTTAAGCTACATCCAAATTCCTAAGTCATAGGTCAGAATTAAAGAGTGGTGGGGCAAAGACAAGGGATGGAATTAATAAGCCTCTTAGCCAATGTTACATGGCACTTTTAGGGCTCATTTTGGATGGAAAAATGATTCTCTGGCTGTGGGGCTTTCAAATTCATAAGCAGTAGCTGGAAATTTGTAATCTTCTCCTTTAAAAAAAAAACCAGATTAATTGTAGGATTAATTATGGGAATTATAGAACTCCATGGTTGAAGTTTTGCAAGACTAGGTAATTCACACTAAAAATTGACAGATAATTAGAAAGCCACTTCAAAATTAAACCTATAGCTAGTACAGCCGTTATTATTTTTTGGGTTCAATTACATGCGAAATCTAGCTCTTGAAGGTTTGCCAGAAGGTAAGAATAAACATGACAATGGCATAAATTTGAGCAACAATAGCCCATGGCTTGGTAAAATAGTTATGAACATAAGCAGCACGCCATTTATGCAACCATTGCTGGCAGTAACTATTAAGCTCATTGCAAAGATGAGAATAATAAAACTCTTTCACGTATGTGTCATTGTAAAGCTTGTTGAAAAACTGTGTTGCATCCTCGGGGCTCAACCAGTTATCGAAAACGTCCTTCTCGCATAATATTTCCATGTCATGTGTGGTGTCAATGAGGTTGTCCATGATCTTGGCGTAGCAAGTAAAGACAGGGTTGCAATTTGGTAAACACTGCTCGTAGCTGATGAGGTTTCGGAAGATGGTTTCGGTTGTTTCTTGAATTAGCAAAGGTGGGATTTCAAGAACACCATGTCTAAACTTCATATCCAAAATGCTAGTCGCTTTGACTCTAACAAATTTTACCCCGGCTTCTGTAAGTCTAGTTGCTGACGGGATCGGTTGCCATTCCGAATTCTGTTCAGGATTTGACCGTCGTTTCAGTTCATACTGTTGTACTTCTTCGGATGGTAAAATCAAGGACCACCTTAGCAGATCAAGGATATGCTTCACCTTTTGATCCACAAAGAACTCAGCTGGTTGTTTAAGAAGTGGTTGTTTAGGATCAGGATCTTGAGATGAGAACATGGTGCTGAAAAAATCAAGGGCAAGTTCGAGCAGGGACCTGGTTTCAGAAGGATCCTTGGTTATTTCGAACAAGAGCTCCAATACCTGCCAAGGGACCTGGTTTTCTAGCAAAATTAAGTCATGGTGAAGAAATTGAAGCATGCAGGACATTGAAAAAACTGGGTCATCGTCCTCTTTACGCACCACGTTAGCATCCTTGCGAAAGAGCTCGATGATGAAGCAACCATCAACGAGCAACATTTCTACGAAATCTTTTTCTGCAAGATCAAAGCTTCCTGCGTAACAATTGCGAGCTGCCCCCTTAACTTCGCTGATGGAATCAAGGCATACCCTTAACATTGCCTCTGGATCAACTGATCTGTAGAGTAGGCCTCGTAAATACTTGAGTTTGATTTTCTCGGTTACTTTCAAGTTTGGTTGGCCATGGTGAAAAGGCCCAAAGGAAAAACAATTGGGGATATATGCTTTTGGGTTGTGCCTGGCGAGTATGCTTGGTGTTCTAAAGATACAAAACTCAGGTGATAAACGAAGTTTATCGCCCTTCATCCTATCCTCCATGGAAGCTGCCAATGATTCAATATCAATCAAAGTGACCGATCCCATTTTATTGATCTTCTTGCTTTTGCTTCAATTTTTTCTTTCCTATATGTTGCTGCTATTCCTTCAATAAACAAAGAGAAAAAAGAAGAAAAAAAAAAAATCAGAGTTCGAGTTTATGTCTCATAACCTAATCAAAATTGGTAGAAACAAT
Organism: Adansonia gregorii; assembly: GCA_038382025.1. NCBI lineage: Eukaryota > Viridiplantae > Streptophyta > Magnoliopsida > Malvales > Malvaceae > Adansonia > Adansonia gregorii. The sequence goes on from JBBYHO010000012.1 coordinate 6,241,250, forward strand.
TAATTAAGGATATTAAACACCAATCTCAGACTCAGCAACCACATTTTATGAGTATCGAATACAATATATATATATAAATGATACAAATCTATTTAATTTTTTAAGGTTTTTCGTATATTTACTATTTAATCCGAAATTATATTGGACATATATGCATATAGATACCAAAATCAAAACAGTAGGAAAAATAAAAGGTCCAAATCACATTAGCATTTGATCCTGATATGCAATCCCAATCCCACCATATTAGAAAATCAATGTGCAGCAATTCATGCAAATAGCATTGACCTTCACTAGTTTGATTTCCAGTCTTTCTTTTTCCGGAAGAAAATAGCATAGCCACTACCTTCAAAATATAAAATACTGAGTAAGCATATGTGTAAATAAATTTATAAGACACGCCTACCAACTTCAAATGCTTATACTTCTAGAGGACGACCGCCCAAGTTTGCTCTTCAATCGATGTCCAGTAAAACCTGCAATAAGAATAATTAGATAAGCCTTAAGCAACAGTTATGAAATTTTGCTGTCAAAAAAATATAGGTAGATTATATGATCTCACATATTTATAACAAGAGCATATAACAATATCCCCTGCAAGTGTTTGAGTAATCACAATTATATCTCATCAAATTGATTTAAGTAGGTTCTTTTTTACTTTATTTTTTTTTCCTTTTGTAAGATTTAAGTAGTTCTTTACCTCTTTGCTTACTCAAAGAATAAATAGCCTGGATATTTACTCTTTTTGAAAATCTTGTGTCTGACTCACAAAGTTTATTTTCTTTCTTGAAATTGAGAAGGGAAAAAATAAAAAAGAAAACGTCACTAATTAAGCCTTAATATAATTAAGTTTATACGTTCAATTTGATTGTTGGGGACTGAAAGCTGTGGAAGTGTATGAAAGAAGCATACTGATGATGCAAGCATTTGGAACCATTAGGGAAGTGAATGATGTCACTTGAAATTTTAGCATAAAGATAGAATTTAAAAAAATAAAAGAAAGAAAAAAGTAATTAAAGAGCTTATAGCTTCCCAAAGAATTGAATCCATGATCCTTTGCTTCAAGTGAGAAAAGGTACTGAGTTAATTAATATTATCCAATTTCTGAAAACATGTGAACCTATAGTGGTTATTTTTCTTCAATTCAAGAAAACAGATTCTAATTCATTAGTTTTTTTTTTGTTTGATGACCCCAAATTTAGAATCTCTTCAACTTTTGTAAATTAGTGACAAGGAAACATGTGCTTAGTTATTTGGGAATATAAGGAAGCGTTTGGGTGCAGCATATATATGCATGAAGGTTTATAAAAATTGGGACGTGATATACTTGAATTGCTTGTCAGCTCTCAGCAGCCTGCAAAAATTTAAGAACCCACAGTTAGTATAGCAGTAATTCGGCAATATAAGATTTTGAGTACTCTTTTAGGACATGGAAGTTTGGGTAATTACTCTGGAAATTCGTGGCCTATAAGTTCAGTAGAATTATTTATTATATAGTTTCAAAGCATCTGGAATAAACACAGTATATGTCTAATCCTTTTCTAATTATCGCTTAAACCTGGAAGAATTGAAGGCGAGCTGTTCATGCGACTGTAATTAATTAATAAAGGAAACAGGAAGAAAAGTTCAGAGAATGTTAATGTCTATTGATATCTAGTTCCCTACGGAAGTTATCCTTTGACTCAGGATCTGAAAAGTGATTAACATATTTTGACACTGTCTCTCAAGCTGGCAGACTGGTATCATTGGTTCCATTTTGGTATTTCGACTTTATAAATCCATATTTGTTGTTAAGGCCTTCGATTCGAGATTTCCATTTTATTCACTCATATAGACTCAGGGATGTGATGTCTAATTATTCTACTGTGAACGAGTTTGACAAATTAACTTTATAAATGATACCTTGTGGTGTGAGTCTCTCAAGCTAGAGGTAGTAAACAATTGCATTTGTTGGGTATACAGATCAGTTTGAAGCTATGTTATCAGGATTTAAGTTAAGTGTCGGATGTTAGTATGTATTATGCACTGGTTTATTCAATTTTTTTCTAAATTATATTTATATATATATATATATAGAGAGAGAGAGAGAGAGAGAGAGAGGATCATTCTTTTATGCCCATATTTGAATATTCGACACAGATGCTAGACTCGGGCACTTCAAAAAAATGAAGAGTTTGGACGGAGGAGCCTTCTAGGGAACGAAAGAACATATCGCTTGTGACTAATTTCTATATCTGCCTCCAATTAATCAAATTCCTAATTACCATCAGACTAAGCTTAATTGTGGAAGCTGGATGAGTTAATGATAGCACAATCAGAGCTTGAGTTAAGATATTAAGGAAAGCATTTATAACCACAAAGATATGGATCAAAAACATAATAGACACTTATTCTTTTGTTACAGAACAAATTAACACAAACAAGCATTGGGAGGGGAAGTTCTCATTTAATGATGGAGTACACAGCTTGTAAAGCGGTGAGAGTCAAAATAATAATGGCAAACACTTGAGAAACTATAGCCCAAGGTTTGCCAAAATAGTTATGCATATAAAAAGCACGCCATCTATGCCACCAATGGCGACAATAATTATTCACTTGGTCGCAAAGGTCATGATAATAGAATTCCTTCACATAAGCATCATTGTAGAGCTTGTTGAAGAACTGTGTTGCGTCATCCAGATTCAACCAGTTATCCATGATATCTTTCTTACATAGGATCTCCATGTCGTTGTTGGTGTCGATGAGGTTGTCTAGGAGTTTGGCATAAGAAGTGAGCCTTGGTTTGCAATTCGGATAACATTGCTCGAAGCTGATGAGGTTGCGAAAGATGGTTTCGGTCGTCTCTTGAATCAGCAAAGATGGGATTTCGAGAACACCATTGCTAAATTTTATATCCAAGATGCTTTTTGATTTAACTTTCTTAAAGCTAACTCCAGCCTCTTTTAGTCTAGTTGCAGAAGGAATTGGTTGCCATCCAAAATTTTGGTTCTCCTTACCTTTTTCAGATGGTAAAACCAAAGACATCCTTAAGAGATCAATTATATGTTTAATCTCTTTCCCGGTTAAAAGATCATTTAGTTCCATATAAGGTGGATCCGATGAAAACATGTTCCCAAAGAATTCAATGGCCAGTTGAGCCAAGGACATCTTTTCATTAGCTTCCCTGGTTAGGTTGAACAAGCTTTCAAGCACCAACCATGGCACCTGGTTTTCAAGCAAAATCAAATCATGATATAGAAACTGAAGCATACAAGACATGGTGAAAATGGGATCATCATGTTCTCTTTCAACCTCATTAGCATCCTTCCGAAACAACTCGATGATGAAGCAACCATCAAGCACCAAAATCTTCACAAATTCTTCACTGCTGAATTCTATTGGACCCCCATAACACTCACGAGCCTCTTGCTCGATCTCCATGATACCTTCCTCTAGCCCTGCCAATCGTGTCACTGGATCAGGGGAACGTTGAATAAGGCTTTCAAGATACTTCAATTTGATTTTTTGTGAGCTTTTCAAGTGTGTTTTGCCATAGTGCCAGGGCCCGATTGAGAATGCATCAGGAACATAAGCCTTTTTGTTATGCCTGTAGAGTATGATTGGGGTTTTGAAGATGCAACACTTGCTAGACATGATAAAATCAGCGGATACCATTGTTTCATAAGATGATGTCAATTGTTGGACGTCAATTTGGATGTGATGTTCATCACCCTTTGTCATCGTTCTCCTCACTAGAAACATAAAATTGAGAAAAAGGGAAAAAAAATTTAACCATTTCTTTAAATATAGATAGTAATTTTAGCTATGTCGTCAGGACTTTATATTTTTCCTAAAGAATTTCTATCCAACGTTTACATCCAATATAGAAAATATGTATAGGGTATGATCTTCCAAATATATGAAAAATTTTAAAAAAATTTGAGTATATTCCGAACACACACCCAATACTCTACCAAATCCTAATAACATAGATTATTACTACACTAAACTAATAGAGACTTCTTTTTGCTTGAAACCTGTAACGACGCTGATTTGTTTAGAAGAAAAAGAATAGTCAAAGTATTGAGCATAATAAGCACTTCAATTTGACTCCTGCCTAAACAATACTCTTAATGGCAAAATGTTTAGCCATAAATTTCCATACATACCAGTTGGGAAGCTATTTTAAATGCAACAATCTGGTTTCCACTTGTAATGTCAGATTCTACACTTCCTTCAGCAACCTGCATATTGATGTTAAATTTAATAGTTTATAAAATCATCAAAAGCTTGTACGCTGTGCTTGAAATTAAGTATATGTGAAAGAAAATAAAAAAAATCGATATATATATATATATCACATGAAGTAATTAAGAACCTAAATGGGAACTCTTGGAAAAGTTGGAACTGAGGTCTCCACAGGGCTAAATCTGCCTTAAAAGATGTTGAATATGCCTGAAGTTGCGGTTACTGTATTGCAGAACCAGTATAAGCAGGAGGAAAGCAGATATAGAATATAGAGCAAATTCTGAAGGGAAATCATTTCTTTAAGCATAGATAGTAATTTTATCTTGGTCATTAGGACTTTTCAATTTTCTTTTAAATATTTGTCTTTGACATTTGTGTTCAATATAGGAAATAGTTGTATGTGTGATCCTCCAAATATATAAAAAATGTAAGAAAAATAAATATATCCATATCAAATGCATATCCGTATCCGATACTCTCCCGAGTCCCGATAACATAGATTATTGCTGCACTAAACTAATCAAGACTTCTTCTTGCTTTAAATCTGTAACCAGGCTGATTTGTTTAGAAGAAAAAGACATAAACACTTCAATTTGAATGCTGCAGCCTGAACAATACTTTTTTTGGGGATAATTATACTAATTAATGACAAAATGTTTAGCCATAAATTTCCATACATACCAGTTTAGCAGCTATTTTAAATCCAACAATCTGGCTTCCACTTCTAATGTCAAATTCTATACTTCCTTCAGCAACCTGCAGCAATTGATGCTGTAAGTTAAATAGTTTATAAAGTCATCAAAAGCTTGCAGGGAGTGTTTGAACTCTAGAAAATGTGAAAGAAAATGGAAAAATAAAAGGAAAAAAAAAAGGAAATAAGTCGAAATATATATAGAACATGTAGTAATTAAGACCCACCAAAATGGGAATTGATCATGTTGGAAAGTTGGAACTGAGGTCTCCTGTGGGCTAAATCTGCCTCAAAAGGTGTTGAATGTGAATGGAGTTGCTGCATTTCAGAACCAGTGTAAGCAGGAAAGCAAATATAAAGCAAATTCAGAAGGGAAATCTTGCTTTACTTCCAGGATGGGGAAAGTGGGGAAATTTTTCTAGTAAACATGTTCAAGACTGGGCCACATTTTCATGATTCTTTTCTTCAAGGGTTGCTTCTTCCTAGTGTTCCTTCGAACCTCATTTTTCCTCCTTTAAACTGCATGGAACATTCTAATTAGTACGCATAGAATTGGATTTTTGGGATAATTAAGAATTCATTTATCCAACAAAGTAAAATAGCAGATTATGAATCACAAGCAAATATGAAAGATAAACTATTTTATATGAGAAATGGGAGTTAATAAAAAATTTCCTGATATCAATTGCCTTCAAATTACGATCAACATTTAAGAAATATTTTATAATTAAATTATTTTTAATTTAAAAATTTCTGAAAAAATGATGATGTGGCGCCAAAATTCAAGCCCGCCCACACCCCTCCATTTGCCATCTCTAGTTTAAACTCCCGTTACTCTCTGCTGCTCATAACTGGAGACTTGCTGCTTCTGCTTTGTTTTGGGTTTGAAGTACTGTGTACTTGGCTAATATATAGTGGCTCAGAAATTCTAAGAGAGAACTGA
>JBBYHO010000012.1:6254166-6270312 GCA_038382025.1 Adansonia gregorii
AATACATGGTCAAACAAAGTAAAAGAAATATATAGAGATAGTAAGCATGATTATATCTTCTGGAGCTAAGTTTTTCCAAAGTTTTAAAACTGTTGGAGCATAGGCCCTAAATTACAAATATGTGAAGTACAGTAGGATTAGGACAATAGTGTAGCATCAAATTACAGTGAGAATAAAGCAAATTGAAAAGAATAAAATATTATAAGGACAGATCAAAAGCTAAAGCATTTCTAGTTTTTTTTTTCTTTTCTTTTTTAAAAAAAAAGAAAAAATTACTAATAATTCAAACTTTCTTCATGGGTCTATAAGTCTATTATTCCTTTCTTCATGGCTTGTAAAACATTGAAATTAATTAATCTAATTGACTATTATTATTATAATAATAATTCTTTGTAACTTTTAACCATTTTTTCCAAAAAGCATAAATGGCAGCTTATCAAGATATTGTTTGTACATTTGTATTGCTTGCAAAACAAGTTTTGTGGGTTGGAGAAAGAAAAAGCATCATGCAAGTAGTTTCTTATAACGATTTTTTATATTAAGTTGTTTACGATAGACTAAAGTTTTTTAATTTCATAATCGAATTTAAAAAGTATTATATATTATAATTATTTTCTAAATATATCTTATTAATTTTTTTTTTGTAAAATCTAAAAACTTTGTTAACGATGAATCGGTTTATGTTTTCTTTACATTGAACCCAAGCAAAAGTGATCTCAAACATTTTTAATAGACCAATGCTTTTGGGCAATGGAGGCTTTAATGTTGGCCAGTCCAAGGGGGTTCGGACACAGATGCTTTTATTTCAAGCTTGGGCTTACTTCTAAATTAAAACTATATTCTGGTTAGTTTGAATATAATGTTTATATTAATGTTTAACAAATATAATGATTTGATTCTTAAATTAATTAATTTAAAATTTAAATTAAATTATTATATAAATTATATAGTTATATGATATGAATATAATATGTAAAAAGTAATTAAAATATAATGTGATACAAAATAAAAAATAATATAAACAGAAGATGAATAATAAAACGTATTCAAATTTATATAAAATTAATTATTTAACGAATCAAAATTAAATATAAAATATATTAAAAATTATTTATAAAATAAAAAATAATATAAATACGATACACATAAAATAAAATTATGAATTATTTTAATAATATCAATTAAATATAATAATAAAACATGCCATAAAAAATAAAATAATATAAATATATAAATATATTAAAATTTATATAAAATAAATTACTAACTTATTAATATTTATATAAAGAAATTTATAAAAACATATTACTTTAAATATAATAATAATGTAAAAAAAATCACAAATAAACAATTTTTTTCTTCTTCACCACAACTAAAATAAATAAATTTGTAAAGAACTTAATACGTGGAGGAATTAAAAGAAAGCATAGTAATTCCCATCAGAAAACCGGTTCCACGTGTCACTCCCCAAACTCAAATACCAAAGCCCCTGACTATTTACACGTGGAATTTCCTCTTCCGAGCAACAAATCATGTTGTGACGACACCACATTTTCATTGTTCCGAAGAACCACTCGATTTTTCTCTTTATTCAGCTAACAAATAAGAAACTGACATCTGTTAACCCTGCCGTCGTAGTTTCCTCATTGAACGGTGGCATTTTCCTCATTGCGCAACTTTCCCTCTGCAAAAGAACGAACTATGTTTTTCGTTAACCCGTGCCCGCATTTCCTTTTCTTTCCTTAAAACCCTACGGCCACCATTGCATGGCTTCCGAAGCTCTGAGTCGCCACCACCGCCGCTTCCTTCTCCGTGAACCCACTTCGACGTGGGATCCGAGCCTTCGGATCAGCGGCTGCGTTGGAGCTTGACTATGAGCATGAATACTACGAGTATTAGCAAGCTCGCCTGGATCGGGGCCCGGCTTGGCAGAAGGTTGACGTGGATGGTTCGGTGCCGGAGAGTGGACTCCAGTGGGTGCTTATAGGGGAGCCTGGGGTGAAACGGCATGCTTATGCTCAGAGGCTTTGGAAGCTCCTAGAAGTTCATCATATTTCCATGGTACACTTGTTAGAAAAGAGCTTGATCCTTACTCTTCTCTTTACAAACAGGTCCTTTTTAACATGTTCTTATTCAAATTTGTTCTTTTCTTTGTTTCTGTACAAATTTATGTGTATTTTAAAGTTGGGTTTTTATGTAAAAAGAAAAAAGGGAACTTTTAGTGTTTTTTTTTTTTTGAATTTTGGGTGTTTGTTGGTTTTAAAGGTTCCTATACTATGGGACAAGATTGCTTTTTGTGTGTTAAAGTTTATTAAGAAATCCGAGGATTGTCTTCTTAATGAAGTTTATAAGTGTTATTAATTCCAATTGCGTTGATTATGAACTTTTTTAAAATATATATAATTACATGACTAGTGGCTAATTGGTTGATGTCATTTTGGGCTTAGATTGCAAATGCTGTGAATGAAGGGAAGCTTGTTCCAGAGGATGTAGTTTTTGCTTTGTTGTCTAGGAGACTTGAAGATGGTTACTATATTCTCGATGGGATTCCTCGTACCAGGGCCCGGGCTCTAAGTCATCTATGATTTTGATGTCAACAATTATATACCCTGATTACAATAGTGGTTCTAATCCAAGGTTTTTAAGCTGACGAAACAATCGGTTATTGATTCTTTTTCGCTTTTTTTTTATGTGATATTAAAATGCTCGTTTTCGGTACTTTGTGTTTTCCAGGAGATTCTTGATCGAATGGCTGATATTGATTTGGTTGTGAACTTCAAATGTACTGAAGAGTACATGTTGAAGAGGAGTTCGAGTGAGTTTCTTCAAATTGGCAACTCCAAGGATGTAGGAAGTTCCTGGAAGGGGAATGTCCATGTATTCTCAGAGCAGGTAATTTTCCTGTTTGATGTGGTTATCTAAATGTTTACAAGGTAGTTTTATTCGGTAATCGTTGCACATATTTTCCTCATTTTTTCTAAACATTTAATAGTTTTGAGACCGGTGTTTAGATCATCCATTGGTCCGACGCCGGTTATTTATTGGTGTTCTTCACTATTATTTGACTAGCGAAATTTGTTGAGATAAATTTCATGATAAACTATTTGATTCTTTGAGATGGGTCATGGAAGGTGGAACATATTTCGTAACCAAATAATATTTGATGTTAACAGGCCAAGTCAGTGGAGGATTACTACAGTAAGCAAAAGAAGCTTCTCAACTTTCCACTGGCTGCTGCAGCAGGAGATTCATGGCAATGTCTTTTGGCTGCATTACATCTCCAGCATTCGCATATGAATGCTCTCAGTACTTCACCGAAGCGGACAGCATAAACCTTGTTATCCTTTAAACGCAGCAGTTTAACTGATATTCCTGCATGTTAGTAAATACGTAAGCAATGAGTGATAAGTTTTGAGTGCGGCAAAACAGCCAAGTTGGATTTGCTCGAATTTTTGTTTCCTGTTTGTGACGTATTATGTAGTTTGAAAGTAAATAATAGTTTTGGCTAAAGACCAAGAGAGGAGATGATCATTGGCCTGTATAACCCCTTAAAATATAATGAATGCATTGCCATCTTTGGTCCGAAATGAGGTATTTTCTTAGTGTATTAAGCTGTGCACTTGCTTATAATGATTGGAAGGAACTACTTCAATCTCCTTTTAATAAATTCTTGTAAATAAAAACAATATATTTGAGCTTTATTCAAGCAGTATATGCTGGTTTCTATGAGATGAACATCAGGTGTAGCACTAACTATATGCAAAATTACTATGATGTAGAATAAGATTTCTGATCAGCATCAGCTGCAGCCTGAAATTGAGCTGCATGGTGCAAGTTCCTAAGAAAATCCTCGAAAGATGGCTGAGATGACGGTTGTTCCGGACATATGCAGCATACGTTTGCCTGTAATAGATACCACTATTGATAGCGACTCCTGTGAGCACGTTGTGAACACAGTTGGATCCACAATACGCTTTTGGCCATCCTGACTGCCAAAGGATACCAGTGACATATGTAATACAAGTTCTTAGAATGGAAGGCAACTAACACTGCCATAATGCTTGTGTTAATGGAATTCATCAGAGAAAAATCAGCAGCTTACCATTTCAGTTAAAAGAAATGTCTCTCCTTCTCCGCTATCTATCGGCACAACAAGAGACCAGTAATATAAATTCCAAAGCTGTAAACATCATCCTCTAACGGTTTCCTTGAGCTGAAATAAAGATTGAAGGGGGTTTGGTCATTTAAACAACAATTGGCAATAAGATTGAAGGGTGTTATATCGTGGAGACATCCGCTGCTCCTCCAAGATATTATTTGTTCTGGTTTAAAGTTTTATTATTTTATCCAACAAATATTAGAATCATATTAGACATTGAAATTCCAGAGATGTCTCTCACCAAATAAAACTTAGCTTAGCTCTAGTCATTAAGATTCTGAATATAGCTCCGACGTTATAACACTTAACTTTCACATTTCGATTGACGATTAATGGAAAACAAAGAGTTAATCAGTAATTAAGCAATCAAGGAAGCAAGGCTCCATCCCATGACAGACAGTCAATAATTAGAAACGTTTAACTCTTATTTATAGGCTAGCTGCAACTATAATACTTTCTATTAACAAAGAGTTAATCACTAATTAAGCAATCAAGGAAGCAAGGTTCCATCCCATGACAGACAGTCAATAACTGGAAACGTTTAACTCTTATTTATAGGCTAGCCGCAACTATAATGCTTTCTATTACCAATGAAACTTAGCATCTTGTGCATATTAAGACGGATTAGTTTCGTAGGGTAAGGCACATGAAGACGGATTAGTTTTGACTTTTTATTTTTTAAAAAATATTTATGTTCGATATTGGTGTTTAATATATATTTATATATCGAACCTATACTTATGTCCAAGACTCATGAATAAACCATTAAAGAATAGGATAAGGATTTTAAAGGGACCACCACTGGATATGATGCAGCTGCTTCAAAGGCAAAAATGCTTCGCCTAAGTCCATCCCCAACCAGCAGCACAATTTTAAGATGTTTACCCCATATGCATTTAGTGCAGAACCTTCAGTTTTAACAGTTAGGTCCTAAGTTTGATGATATTGTATTAAAAAATTGTGATTCAATTTTGTGTCTACAATGGATAGATTTATTTATGAAAAATAAAAGGGCTTAGGGCTACTCTTAATGTTAGCTCATCCATCGATTAAAACAATGACAGTAGCTCTCGAATCTTGATTCATAAATGGCTCGAACTTTAAATGAAAGAAGAAATCATCTTTAGATTTTAAAAAATGTAATAATTACAAATATATATATATAAATACACACACAAAATGAATATTGTCAGATTCCAACGTATCAATTTCTGAAGGTGCCAACCTACCCTCTATACGGATCTTGAAGGGTCAAAGGCTCTCAAAAATGAAGAAAGTAAACGTCGGTGTAGCCCCTTAATCCTGCACGGGGTTAGGACTATCTGGTGGCATTTTTTTTTCTTTGGAAACTTAAACTCAAATCATTAATTTCAAAGTACTTTTATGGATTATAGAATAAGCTTGGTGGTAGAGATCAAATTTTGCAAGGAGAGTCAAACCATGACTTGTTAAAGAGCGTAAGAACTGAATCTGGTTTCTGTGTTTTTGTCATTTTGATCCATTGAAAGCTGCGACGGCTTTTCCTGGGGAGTTTTGTAAGATGACAAACTCTTTCAGAACTTTCAATTAATCATGTTTCTTCACTGGATTTTGCCGCGGTTCGTGGCCTTCCTGTTAAACAAATTAAGCCAGCCCCATCGATGTTTGTTTGATTGATTCAAACAAAATAAGCCCTTTGGAAACCCGTCATTTAATTTGATTGATTTATTCAATCACTCCTCAAAATCACATCTAACAAATCTAAAATTTAAATTTTAACAAAAAAAATTTACAAAATACGAATGAATCTAGAGTAGTGGATCGATATGAGAGGGACAAATCGCCGACAGACCCAAGTTTATGTCTTGACTTTAGATCCTACTTTCCCCATTATAAATTCCATCTCTGCCAGGAATATGTTGTACTATAAGAATAACTATAGATGCTTTGATCAAAATCAACAGATATAGGTGAAATAAAGAGCAAATGGAAAATTGTTTTATCGATTAAAACCCGAATTTCTTGGAAATAGGATAACATATCAAGATTCAGCTGACAAGTTCTAATACAAACTATAACTTTCCAATGCAATGCAAAGAATAATGGCTGTAGCTACTCGCTTTGCAGAATTTAGCTACATTTCACTTGTAGCAATAGCTAAATAGGTAACATAGACAGAAAGTTTCGGAGAGCTTCAGTTCCTGAATGTGGAATGCTGAAACATGTTAAAAGGAATGATGCCAGAAGAAGCAACAGATGCCAAAAGAAGGAATGATGATCCATATCAAGCACCAGGACTATGTCCCTGAAAATCAGAAAACATAAAGAGGACATTTTATTATGACATTAGTACTCCTTACACTAGCACCTATGTCTGAGAAAAAAGTTGATACCAACATACTTTTGAGTTTTGACATACTTTTTAACAGTAAACACTTAAATGCCAATTTTCCATGGTATAGCAAACATGGCATGCCTTTCAAAAGGAAAAAAGCAAGCATGGTAGTCTTTACCTTCTATCAATGAGCAGATACACCTGCTGATACCATGACATTACCAAGCTTAGTTTTTTTGGTTCTCAGATTTAGGAGGGGAAAACTATCATTTTATTTTTTTTGGCAAAGAATTTCATGTGAAAATAAAACTAAAACTATATACCACAATAAACAGGTGCAAACACGATGGTGTAGTTAAAATTGCTACCAACCATAAGCCTTTAATAATGAAACAGAGGGAAGAAAACCTCTTCGGGGCGTTATTCCTAATTCCCGAAGGTACTGGAAACGGCAAAATTTTAACTTCATCTTATACAATATTCTCATAGCCACAATCTAATTACTTTTAATTAAAACTAAAGGATGTCTCTTGAAATTAATCAGATATCAAGCTCTTGACCACTCAACTTGAAATGAGAAAAACAACTTAAAAATAAATGAATAGACAAAACTAAGTTTAATAAGGCAGGCGCTATATCTTTCCTCCTGGTGTATAGATAGAAAAATCTTATATTGCAAACTTACCACTGTTCTTTGCATACCACTGTTCTATGCTCCCATACCAGTTCCACTGGAAAAATAAAGCCACCAGACGTAATATACCAGCAAAAACAACCTCAATGAATGCCATCAAGAAAGATCTTTGAGGGGATAAACCGGCAGTAGCTATGGCCAACATGTGCCCCTCAAAGTTGCAAGGGACAATGAAAGTTCCAGATTTTATGCCATCTAAAGCTTTCTTGGCAACTTCATCAGCTTTCATTGAACCAGAGGAGCCCGCTAGTATTTTTGTGAGCTCTGGCCTAACTTGATTTTCTGCAAAAGGTCAGCTTATAGTAAATAAGTGCAAAAGCTTGATAAGCGACACAATAAGCTATAGCTATCTCATACTCCAATTTACTCTTGAGAAACACATTCAAGGCACTTTAACTTGTCAACGATTCCCCTTTCAAATAAGTTTCCATCTTAAGCTTCCCATTGGGATAAAAGAAACTGTTATGATTGCATTGGAATCAATTAAGAAATACTAACAACAGCTACCATTACGAGAACTTCTCTAGGCTTGTTTAGATTGAAAGCCACAATCATGTTCCATTAACCATCACAAGCCATCAATCTCATCCATTCTTCACACACAAGATAACATAAAATGATTACTTATAACATAGAAGGATGACACCTCATAACTTTACAAAATACAACTTGCTGATTACTAGTAAGTACAGGGTTACCAAGAAGCAATTGCATTAAATAGGGCAGAAGGTTCAAAGATAAGGGTCTCAAACCTTGCTCAAGACCAGGAGTGTCAGTATCTGGTGGGAATATAACAGAGACATGAATATTATGAGCGATAACCTCCTGCTGCAATGCTTCTGCTAATCCCCGGAGCCCAAATTTACTCGCGGAGTATGCTGTGTAACCATAGATTCCCACCTAAACATCCATATTACAAAGTTCAATTAGAAAGCAACCAAGGGAAATCATTTACAACTAAAGAATTTTATCAAAAAATTTCAATCAATATTGTTACTTTTTTATCATTCATCATTTCCAAAATAACTATAATTTCATGCCTTTTTATTAAAACAAATAAATTAAAAAAAACTGGTTCAGTTATTCAGTCACTGACCTGACCAGCTTGGGAAGAAATAAGAGCGATGGAAGTGGGCAAACGGTCCTTCCTCTCCCTCATCAACGGCAAAGCAGCTTTGATGACATTAAAACTCCCCATCAAATTCACATCTATCATAAACCTGACATCATCCAATCCCTGCTTCGCAAGCTCCTGAGGCACAAAAACCCCCTGGTTAACGACCAGGACATCGATGGGTCCCGCATCGTTAACCGCCCTCTGAACGGCGTCGTAGTCACGAACATCAGCAGAAAAGATCGAAACGTCGACTCCGGAGGAAAGGCGAATCGATTCCTTGGCTTCTTCGAGTTTGTTAAGAGAACGAGCTAAGAGGGAGACTCGGGCTCCCTGGGAAGCGGCTTGGTGAGCTATGGCTAGCCCGATGCCGCTCGACCCACCAGTTATGAATACGTGGCGGTTTTTGATTGGGATGTTGACGGGGCGGGGACGGACGATGAAGTATAGGAGGAGGAGTAGGAAAGGGAGAAGAATTAGAGCGACGAGCACCATTGCCAGCGGTAGATGTATGTGAAGATCGGAACTGCCCGGAAGACTGGGAGATGATTTTGAGTTCGGAGTTACACTTCGAGCTTTGACTTCTATAAAACGGAAATGGTTGTCGAAACGGCGAGTTTGAGCGTTCAGGAAATCGTTTTAAAAAGGCTTATATGTGTCTACTTTTGATTGGGCCTCAAGAGAATAGTTAACAGTAAAAAAAACATGAATTTTATCTCCATATGCGTTTTCAATACATCCAAATAAATTCTTTGATTTGTAATTTTTCTTCCAAATAAAGTTAACAAATCATTAAATTTTAAATTATATACAAACAAATTCTTAAATTTTAATTTATATCTAAATAAATCTTTAATATAAATAATTTTTTTCATTTGAATAAAAACATATTTTACTTAATAGAAGTGAAATAGTTCAATAACTTTTTTAATATTTTAACATAAAAATTTTTTATACAACATGAAAACACAATACGCTTAATACATATAAAACTATTGTAATAAATATGACATGATAATTTAAACAAGATTAACATGCTACATTTAATACAAAATATGATATTCTTGTTTTTGACAGATTTAATAATTTGTGTTTTATTTATATTTACATAATTGACATGAAAAAGAACACAAAAACACAGCAGCATATCATGTCTATCGCTGAATGCTCTTACTTCAAATGAAAATAGTTTGCAATTCCTATTTTGATAGCGATCCATCATTGAGCAGCTTCTGATGTGAAGATTCCAAATAAGAGATTACATGATCAGCTGCTTTGCACCCAGAAGCAATTGCTTTGCCCACCGATAATCCGCCTTTATGGTTACCTACCAACAATCCAACATACAATTACAAACGAAGGCTAAAAAAACCTGATAATGGTTCCAAGTACAACTACTTATACACTATGCTACTCGGACTCGAAGTAAATTTCAAATACAAATATGTGTCCAACATGAATATATTCAATTTTTTTTTCTAAATATTTCTATCCATTAAAATAAGATTTATAACCTTTGTACCCGGGTCCGAATATGTGTTGGACAGAGGTACTTTTAAGGAAAAATGAAGCGCCCAGGTAACATAGCTTACAACTAAAAGCACAGTTAGTTACCTGCATAGAAGAATCCAGGAAGATCTCTCTCCATCTTTTCAATTGCATCCAATACTGAAGCATAGTCACGGCCATATAAGGGAAATGCCTTGCTCCAGTAGAAATGACTGTCATTAGGAAAGTTTCAAGTTCTCAGAAAATGTATGATAGGTACACATTTAAAATTCAAAACTGAAATTAGCACTGTTACAAAGAAAATGCTAAGGTAATGGTTAATGTACTTCAAGAATGTGGGTTCTCCCTCCACTCCCAACAACTGCCGAAGATCGGAAGTAACGATATGCTTCAACTCATCGCTAAAAGCAATGCGATAATCATTAGCAAAACAGATACAAATACATTGAAGTACGAAACGTAAAGTAAAAAAACCAATGAAGTTTTCTATACGTTGAGGCTTTTGCCAGCTCCTTATTTCGACTTCCTCCAACAAAGGTGGTATAAAGATACAAATTATTAGGTGCACGATCGGGAAACATAATAGATGAAAAAAGTGTACCTGCAGAAAAGCGAATACATGGAATGAACGCACTAACAAAATAAATAAAAGTCAGTCAATCTTAAATGCACTATACAATAGCCAAAGCATTACCCAGAGTTTTTAAACCATTTTGTTGCTCCTTTGAAGGGACTAGAACTCCGAATCCTTCTAGTGGTTTCTTGACATTCTCCTTCTTAAAGGTGGTAATTATCACGGATAGTGGCATATAATTTACCTACATTTTGGATGGCAAGGGACGATGACCATAAACTTAAACCGATATTAAAGTATTTTTTGCTCATGCAAGAATCAATAACGTTTGTGCCATTCCATTCCCATGTAAATTGATAAGGAAACCGGCACAAAAGCATTTTTCCTTGAATCAAATTTCAGAAGGAAATACCTCAGGGATAAAGCTCAATGGAAAGACCTTTCCTACTTTCATAATTTTCATTTCTTTAACGTCGCACAGTGGAGCCTGCAATTTACAGATTCATGTTCTTTTAACAAAGATATCTTTTAACATATAACCATAAACCATAGCATACATTCATGTGACACACAAGATGATGTTCTTTCGGAAGCAGCAAATAAGAAAATAACTAAAGGTTGATTGTCTGATAAATGAAATTCAACTAACCGTCATTATTACAGCATCAAATGATGAACCTTGTGAGCGCTTGTCTCGATCAGAAGCATAAGAAAGGGACCAATTCTCCAATGCAGACTTCCCATCATGACTGTAAGATAATGACAAAACCTTTGATTTCAGTCTAAGCTCATCTTTGGAAAGATCTTTGCTCAACGTATCAGCCAGTGTCTGCAAAAGACATCCAGAAATAAAGGACCATATTTAAGTGATAAAAGTCCCTGGCAATATCCAAAAGTATCAGTTAATGAGGCCAGATCTGGTTCACATTATTGATGCTAAAAGAAAAGGAAATAAAAAATTTTTGTAAAGCGAATAGATAAAACATATATTTTGATTAAAATTGTAACCTTAGTACAATCTTAAGGATAAGAAATGGGCAGACAAGCAAGTGGCTGGAAGCAATTAATACATTGCTGTCACTTTGACATGGTAAAAAAATGACCTAAGATTTCTGTTAAATATTTCTGCAATTGCTAATACCGATGCTAAAATTCCAGGGTAAGTGTACAAGCCTTCATAGAAATGTTCTAGCATGCATTTCACAGAAAAAATTTCCAGGCATTATCTATAGTACAATATGACATGGTAAACTTGCATAACGTCTCAAACCTTCAAACTATTTCAAGTCTGTAAAAAGAGGCTCTATACAAAAATACAGATAAACCTTCCTCCAAAGTAAGAGAATTAAAAAAAAATAGTACCGAATTAACAATGCATGTTCATGATAGGAAATGCGCAAGATATAAAATTTTTTAGTAAGGAACATTGAATTGAACTGTAAGCTGCAAGGAACATTGACTATGTAAATTCCATAATGAATAAGAAATGTAAATCTGTTAAACAGACAGAGAAAGAAAGAAACTTGGAATTGATATAAAGATAATAAACTTTGCTCATAACAGAAAAATCCATAAGTTGTTACCTGCATTCCACCCTGAAAGGAAAATGACCCACGAAGAGCCTTGTTTTTCACTGAAGTTTTTGTTTCTTCACAATTTTCCTTTTTGGCAGATAATTTAGATTTAACTGCTCCAACTATGATGGAGCCAAACCTGAGAAGCAAAAATTACGAAGCATTTAAGGTGCGTAAAATCTCATTCACTTGAAAATTGCAGTAAGCCCCAACTATTTTAAGAATATAATGGATCCAGATAACGAAAATTCACAAGGCAGCTAAATATAGTTCATTAACACCCATTGGGGGTCAAAGTTGAGTTAAAGTTCGAATACAACGAATCCGAAATCAACTGTTCTGATTCTAACTTTAAACATATATCATAAAGGCCAAAACTAAAATTTGAGCATTCATGACTAAATGTTTTTTCATGCACAAGAATGCCATGTCAAAATTGCAAAAAAAGCAACACAACACAGACAGAGAAGTCCCAATCATGATTTAATCAGCAGTGATCCCAAACCACAGTATCAGTTTCATACTAGTACTAATGTCTGATCAGTCGTCCAGTGCCTCGGGAAAGTAATTACGACTCCCTGTAGTCCTTCCTAAGTTTAGGATAAGCAATTTAATGGGTTTAGGAACAAACTGACATCAAATAAAAATTCAAAGATTGAGAGGAAATTTTCAATTTATTCAGCCAAAAATCATGTGAAGGAATAGAAGATGTTGCAAAAGAAATACCTTTGCTCAAGACCCCATAGCTCAGGAAAGGAATGGCGCATCTGTTTTAAACATGACAAGGTAGGTAAAAGGATAAAAAAGAAGAATCACCAACAAGAGCCATTTTGCAACTCTTTAAACACCGTAGCTCATAAGCAGCGGAAAACACTAATGCTTCATGTAAATAGAAGGAAAATAAGGTGCAAGCTTTCTTCCATGAAACTTAAACAGATTAGTTCAAGGAAATGATGAATTACTCACAGAAAGAGATTCAGGATCTCCAGCAAATGTGCCAGCAACAAAGGGATCAACGAGGTAATCCACAACCTTATAAAACAAATCAATGAGTAAATGATTGAGTAAATGTACGTCAAAAACATCAATCTTTTGCACTGTTTCAGGTAATCTTCCTCCAAGTTTTTCTCAAGCCCGTTAATATCAGTGTTTCCAAAAGTCAATGCAGAATACAAGTAAACAAAGAAAACCAAAAAGGTTATATTTGGCAACATGATTGTGGAATATGTAACATGGACTAAAGTAATTAGAAATCAAAGCAAACCTCTTGTCCAAAATGGCGCTGAAAGAACCCACCCACACTGCATCAAAATTAAAAACATACAATAAAGAAACAAGGTACTTCTTCAAGCAACACATGTAAAGAGAAACAGATGAACAAAAGAATGTAATTAATAACTATGGAACCTGGATTGAGATTATCACCTTTCCTGATTATTAGCATCATATACTTTTGAGGCATCACTTTTCTTCCACAAAAAAGGCTCCAAGATAATCTGAAACTGCAAAAACAGAACTGGAACTATATTGGAACTATATAGGCATATTATAGTTATAAGAAAAACAAATGCGGATGAGCAAAAGCAAATTAAGGAAGGGAAGCAAACTCCACTTTACAATATGAAATATTAGTTGATTTAAAAATAACATCACAAAAGACTGCACGCTTATCCAATATGGCATGCTAATCAATTAAAACAAGACATCAGAACTTTTTTATCAACATCAGATATGCCCAAAATAGTTCTGATAAACATACCTTTGATTTGGCTGAAAGAATTTTGCTTGTGAATAGTGCGATGGGATTTGAAGGAATCTAGAACAAAAAAAAAAAAAAAAAATCAAGCAGAGATCATGACCATAATCAGATCTCGGTTCCAGCATATCTTAGAGTGTCTGATAGTTTGAGAAGAGAAAAACTCAAATAGCAGTAAAGATGGAGCACAAGAAGCATACCAATACAGGCATCCCATTCCTCACAATATACCGTTTGTTCTGTGCAATTGGCTGCATTGGGCCACCAATAATCAAGTCAATAAAAAAAGTGATACTCTCACTTTTAAGCCTTCAACTGAAACAAGCAAACTACACAGCATGGACTGATCTAGGGAAACTTCCTAAAATTTTTTAATATTTATATAGAATTTAATTTTATGTAAGTTTAGATATGTCAAAATTTTATAATTTCACCCCCCAAAGATTAAATACGAGACTTTCCCCTCCCATTAGGAAATCATAGTTCTGTTACTGTTGCAAAGATTGCGTTAATGAAGGATAAACTTACAACTAATAACCCCTAAATTATCATTTAAAATGGAATAGATACAGCTACAGAAAAATTAGAGACACTTACAACTTGTTGCTTATCGCGAATACCAAGATCATCAAACAAAGTTCTCACTTCAATCTCACTTTCAGTCTGCACTAGCCAATTAAACACTCACATTAAAAGAAACATCATCGATGCATTTTTAAAATTTACACTTGTAATTTGCCATCTATTAACTAACAAAAGCAATTATAGCCAAAAATATTTTTCTAAAAAAAAGGAAAAAACTTTTACCATTGTATTTGCTCCTTCATCCCAAATCAAACCCTCCCGAGAAACACTTCTTAACCTCCCTCCAGCTCTTCCTTCAGCTTCAAACACCGTAACATGTAAACCTTGTGATTTCAACTTGTAAGCCGCCGCCAGTCCACTTTATTATAGTCGATTTTCCCCAAAAATATATAAAATGCGCTCAAATTTTAGAAGAAAAAAGTTCATTTCCAAATTGCAAAAGTAAAATTAGCTCATCAAATTAAAATTTTCCAATTCCAGGCGCTTGGTACAGCATTTGTTTCTCCTCCAATCAAATTATCAAAAAAAATTATACAGAAATAAAAAATTAGAACCGGTAGAAATGTACGAAGTGTAAAATTCGAAAAGGTACCTTACACCAGCACCAATGACAGCTACGCTTTTAGCAGAAGCTAAGAAAGAAACACTTACAAATCAGAACCAAAAAGAGAAAGCTTAAATCGTTGCAAAATTAGAATTTTCAATTGAATTTTGATTAATCTTTTAGTGTTTAGATGTGTGAGAGAGAGAGAGAGGTTTACTTTGCTTGTCCTTGTTCTTAGTTGACGCCATTTTCATTTCGGGATTCCCAGTCCTGCCAGCACCTAAACTGGGGGCGATATTTAACTGCCTCGGTCCGGTTTTGGCCCCACTTTAGTCCGTTGGGCTCTGCATCAAAGAAGGATGGGGCTATTAAACAAAGTCCAAAAAGTACATTATAGGCTGGCTACAAGCCCGTTTCCTGTTTCGTGTTTAGTTCTTTGCTTTATACATTGATGGTGTAATTTTTATTCACAAGCGGAGTTACGAATTTATCATATATTTTATTTATTTATTATTTTTTAAATATATTTAGAAGATATGCTTCACCTTTTTAATTTGACTTGTAAAATTTAAAAATTTTATTAATAGTAAAAAAAATTAGCTAAGGGATAAATTTATCACTGTATTATAAGTAGATATCGAAATTTATCATTGTACTTTACCATAATTGATATTTGCTATTGTAATTTTAAGAATAGGGCTAATTTTCCATTATACTATACTATTATTTGATTGAATTTTACTATTAAATTTTAATTTTTAATTGATTTTTGCCATTAAAAATTGATTTTGAAATATATGAGGTAAAATTAATTTAAAAAACTTAAAAAATTAACATAGAATTTGTAACTTTACAACAAGCTAAAAATAAATTCTTACCATCTTTTATTTATTAATTTATTAAACCTTGATTATTAAATAAAATATTTTAACGAAATTTTTTTTTACTAAATTTAATTTTAAAATTATATAAAATCAAAGTTAAGTGATAAAATTTGATTAAAATTAAAAATTTGGTGATAAAATCTAATCAAACAAAAGTAGAGTGAAAAAATTAAATATTTATTTAAATTATAGCGATAAATTTATATTTAATCCAACATTATAATTGCAAATATTGATTTAAGGCTTATGATGTTATTGTTATGTGATATCATAATTTAACAATTATTTGGTAATTAACCGCAAAATAATATATACATGTATATATACAATTTTTTTTGGACGTGATTTAAACCAAGTGAGAGCGCTAACACGTTATCATCGTTACTATCATCAGCAGACAGGTCAGCTCAAATCTTGAAGGCTTTTTTTATTATCATTA
>JBBYHO010000012.1:6345451-6362102 GCA_038382025.1 Adansonia gregorii
CCGAACAAGACTTGAACAAGCATATTTAATATTAATAAGATGAGCAAATACAATGTAAAGTAATTAAATGAAGTTAAAAAAAAACAAAAAATAAAATTGATCGGAGAACATAAAGGGCAAAAAATTGAATTTAAAAAATAAAATAAAATTCCACAAGCGATAAAAGAAAGACAGAGAAAAGAGAAAGGGAATCGGAAGAAATTTGTGACAGAAAAAGAAAATAAATGAAAGAGGAAAAACTTTTTAAAAATTGAATTTTTCTTTTTTATATTTTTTAGTGTTTGGATATAATAGATTCGGATAATTCTTAAATTTATTTATATCCAATTTATTATTGGTATTTGAACCTTGAAACTTCATTATTTAAATATTTTTTTATTTTGGTTTAGAAATGTTAAATATCTAAATTTATTATTTAAATCTGTTTTATTTATACAGATAACAAATTCTTATATCATAATCCAATATGAATTACTTATTAATTCTTATTTAATTTTATATCTTTAAAAACGATTTAACGAATTCATATATTTACCTAGTTCAAATATCCAATAGATATCACTCTTTAAATCGACACAAATATGAACAGTAATATTTAAATAGTAAAACAATAAGAAAAATATTTGAGTTTCAAATAAATTAAGTAAATACAAATTCAAATATTTAAAAAAATTATAAATAACCTCATCATCGTTGTTTACTCATGTTAAGGTCGTCATTTACTTGTTTTATTAACCAATTCTGAATTAGAAAATTAAAATATAATTGATTGAAATGTTATGATTGGAAGCATGAATTTGAAATTTTGGATTTAGATTTCATTTATTATATAAATTGTGAGAATAAAATCTATATATCATGTATAAAATTAGTTAAGTTTTAATATGATTATATATTGAAAAGGAATAAAACCATGAATTTTTAAATTTATAAATATTTATGAGAATTTTAAATTCAATTATATATGCATATTACAAATCTATAAATTTGAAAATAATCATAAATGAATATTACATTTATATGAATTTTATCTCACAACTTATAATACTTTTGAAATCCAAATTCATTTTTTAAAATCCAAGTTTCCAAATGTAATCTTTATATAAATAAAATAAAATCAAAATAGTCGGATTTTGATTGTGTTTTACTTTATGTTGAGGTTTTGACCCCTGTATTATACCATCTTTGTCAATTGAGTATCTAAAATAAGTTTTGACCGAAATAGATATTCTCTTAAATACATAAATACTTTGTACTAACGTCGTTAAATAAATGTTAACGTGACATTTAACATCTAATCCGATTATGACACATAACATTTTCTTAAAATCATATATGATATGAATATGTATCCGATACGAATATATTCAATTGTTAAAATTTTCATACATTTCAAGAGTGTTTGAAAGACCTTATCTCCATATCAATACTTGAAAATATGTCAAATACGGACACTATAACAAAAATAAAGAGCTGAAAAATCGTAGATTTTCTATCAAAATCAGGAGTGCAAAAGTAAAATCCTATGAACTAATGGTAAATTCTGCATATATATTTACATCAGTTAAATTCTTCAAACACCCCAACCAAGTCAAAGGTTGCAAGAAAAATTACAGTGTGAAGTTCTTACGTTGGCTTTTCAACATGTCAAAAAGCAATTATGTTATTATGACTCGGATGTTAGTATCCGATACAGGTATGTTTAATTTTATTTTTTTTTTAAGTTTCAATGTATTCAAAGAGTCTTTGAAAAATCATATCCTCATATCATATCCAAAAATGCGTTAGACACGGGTACATAAAAAAAACGAAGAATCAGAGCAACATACAAAACATCCACAGATTGTCTACCAAAATCAAGAGTGCAAAGTAAATTCCAATGAACCAATGGCAGATTCTGCATATATTTACATGAGGTAAATTCTTCAAACACCCTAACCAAGTCAAGGTTGCAAGAAGAATTACAGTTCCAAGTTCTTTAATCGGACTTTCCGACATGTCAGAAAAGCAAAGAAATATCAAACAAATTGTACAGAAAAAAAAAAAAATTACCAACAACTTGATGAAAAACAATCTAGGAAGAATAATTTTTAGTCTTACATTAGATTTGCAGTCTTAAGTCCAATGCAGATTTATGAGATAAAGGCCTTAACCAGCTCTGAATGATTGCAGACCAAACCTGTCCTTGGGCACGTAATTTTACCATTGTTTTTCTCAGCCATTTCTTTGAGAGCCTACCGCACAAGACAAGAAAACAAGAGGCTAACCCAATGAAAAAATAAATAAAAAAATAAAACCTGCAGTAAAATCACTAGACCTGAAAATTCGTATATCCGTGGCATGTTCGTGTATTTTCTCATATCATAATAGTGTTTAAGATGTTATATATTTATATAAATTTTAATAAGTTAAATAATTCATGTTATATAGATTTATTTGTGCTATTTTTTCGTGGTGTTTTGCAGGGTTAAAAATACTGGAGTAGATATCGAACTGGTTGGACCTTCGATTCTCAATCCAACCAGGTCAATAATTTTCTAATATTCAAATACTAAGTTTAATGTTAAATAAATATTAAATATAATGTTTAATAATTAATGAAAATATGTATTTGGCTTAATGTTATGCTCTTTAATATAAAACAAAGAGATTAAAGGTTCAAATCTCATTAATTATAAATAAAATTTTTAAATATATATATATAAAACTGGTTTTTAACCATTGAGCCGACTCAATTAATAACAAATCTAATACATGTATCGGACCACCAATCATTTCCCAATTGAACCAGCTTAATTGTCAGGTTCGATTCAATTTTTTAATCCGTGTTGCTTTGCATCATGTTTTAGCTATTTTTTTCACATCAAGTAATCATATTATGTCCAATATTGCCTCTAAAATGTAAAAATTTGTTAGGAAAGAAGTGAACCTTAGTGCTGTAGACATAGCCATTAGGTAAGACTTGTGGTGGGTTCTCTGTATCCATTAGCTCTTTGGTTATGTAGCAAACAAGCTTCGAGTGTTGCTGCTTCGAGAACGGCAAAGGCAATGCTAACTTCCGGAAGCTCTCCTGAGACAACGGGTCCTCCTTGGTGCAGTCATCTTCGTAACAGTATCTATTCATGTCAAGGGAAAAACCAAACTTGCAGAAATTTAAAGCACTGAAAACTTTTATTGAACGGAACTTGATTGTTTACGAATTTAGATGTACTCCATAAAATATATGCAAGCATGTAACTGCAAACAAATGCAACGTAACATTCCTTTCAACTTCTCTGTAACAACAGAATGCCAATTTGAGGCTCAAGTCATATTAATTTTTTAAGCTATGTTGCTCCGACTCTTTCATTTTTTTCTTAAAAGTACCTACGTACAACACATTTCTGGACATAAGTACGAAGATATGACCCTTTACGCAACTCTCCAAATGCACAGAAGAACTTGAAAGAAAAAATTGAACATACCCATATCCAATGGTCAAGCCCAAGTCCAAGTAACATAGCTTTTAAGTGATATGTTGACATTACTGAGACTACTAAGTTAGCAGATTAATATAGATAGAACAATAAGTAGTTACATAATGGTAGTTGCTTTAAGGATACGGGGTTTTCAAAGCCGACAAGCCTGCTTGTAGATATATATGCAGTAATGGTTCTGGGGTCATGCCATATAACCTGCAGAACTCCAGTTTAAACTGATCCTCAACGAAGTCCCACTGCTTAGGTTCAAACAAAACCTGGAAGCAAATAAAAACAAATCGTATGAGCATTGTTAAAACCTGAGCCTTATTGGCTCCTATAAGACGAGATGGTGTAAATCTTCCTATGTTGCTTACGACTCTTCATTTTTCCTGAACTACCCATCCGAAACTAGCATCCAACGCATTTTCAAGGATGGGTTTGGGGACATGATCCTCCAAAGACCCTATACCTATGTATGACTCTTTATTTTTCTTCAATTACCCATGTCCAGCACCCTTATTCTACACATATCCAGACATAGATATGAGGATATAACCCTCCATAACCCGCCAAATATATGAAAAAATTTAAAACAAACTGAACATAGCCGTGTTGAACACATACTTATATCCAACACTCGCACCTGAGTCCAAGTAATATAGGTCTATTCAAGGGAGGGATAACTCACCTTGTACTTTGCACATTCAGTATTACTTCTAAAGGCCAATGTTGCCATGACTCGCTGCAATTCTTTCAAATGAGTTGCTCCCCATGGTGCAAGGTATCTTCGAGCATACAAAATAGCACGCATGTAGTTTTCAGATCGTACCAACTCAATGAACTCCTGAATTCTCAACTGAAATTCGAATTTGCTCTGTCATCAAAAGCGACAAAAATGATTCAATCTAAAATCACAGCTCCAAAACCAAGTTGGGATACCCACAAATTTTTTACAGCAAGTAATAAAGAACACCACTATCTCATGAATGCCGTTAAGAGAGTAATTTAATAGCGTAAATGCCGATAATCCAATGGACCAAGAGCTAAGTTACATTTTAACTCGTACAGAATTATAGCTCTGCAATTTTAGAGCGTCAATTGAAACCTATTTTGCTCCGACTCTTCATTTTCTTGAAGTACCCATATCCGAACATTTTCGAACATGGGTATGGAGGTATGACCCTCCAAAGACCCTTTGAATAAATGGAAAAACTTTTAAAAATTGAACATACCCATGTCGGACACATACCGAATCCGACACTCACACCTGAGTTCCCAGAAACATAAAGTGAAACTCAAAGAGAGTAATGACCATGACAATTCAGAAACATAATAAATGCATACCTTGGACTTCTTCAACCATGATTTGTTCTCTACACACCAGGCAAGAGCAGGACCCAACTCCTTATTTCTAAGGGCATCAATAACTGTCTTAGCTTCTTTGAAAACATCAATATCAACAAGATCCTGGCACAAAAAAATTCGATTAAATACAAGCATATCTGTAGGCAGAGAAGTTGCATACGACTTGCAAAAAGTTATTTATTTAGGGCTAGTTTTGCATTGTTCTCGGAAAAAGTTCGGGTTAGAAAAAGCTTCGGTTGGAAGAAGTATGGTGAAAAAAATGTAGTTTAAGAACCTTTTTAAGTGTTTAATATTGCTGTGAAAATGTACTGTGAGGAACAGAAATATCAAAAAAATATATGTTTGAAATAATAAAATTTTAGAGATGTGAGGATGATAAAATCATTCTATTCAAAATCCAACTTCCAAAACACAAAAGCTCTAATTTTCTCGGCTTCTTAGTTTAAGTTGCCAAACCATGATTTTAAGCATAAAAGCCAAAATTTTTTACCCACTTATCATTGCATTTGCAGTGAAACACAGCTTCTGACCTCGAAAACTATACCAACAACAATGCTAAATGGAGTCTTAGTTCTATATAATTGCATATTTACTTCAAAAAACTGAAGAGCCACTGCCATATCGTGGTCATATCAGAGTTGTTCTCAAGAAGGATGGAGCGTGATGTGAAATTCACGCGGTGCAATAACTTCTAAATTAGCAGAAAGTTTCTATTGGACCTCAGCAGTTATTATGAGGAATATAATTTGAAACCACTGCGACGACACTGACAAAGATGAAAAGAATGTTGTCTACAATGAACATTTAGAGGGGGGAGGGAAGGTGCCCAGCAAAATCTAGAAACGCTGATGAATAACGAAGCATTCTAATCCAAAAAGTTAAAAGATGCGTGTAATTTATATGCCATATAGAGAAAAGATTATGAGACCATGCTGATTCAAGGTAACACTACTTGATAGTCATTCAAAACTATCCAATAACCAAAACAGAAAACAGCCCTAACATTTTTTTTCCACCTCCATTATTCAATTGAATTTCAAAGAATGACACCTGCAACCTATATTGCTCCGACTCTTCATTTTTCTTTAAGTATCCATGTCCTACAAATTTTCGGCCATTGGCATGGGGATTGGAGATATGACCTTCAAGGATCCTCCAAATACAGGAAAAAGCTTTAGAAAAAATTGAACATACCCGTGTCGGACAGATACTTATATCCGACACTCACATCCAAGTCCAAGTAACATAGCCTGTACCACTTCCATATCAACATATGAGACGAAACAAGTACGTCAATTACCTGTATGTTACAGCTTTCAGCCAGCTTCATTGCAGTGTCATAATACGACATCCTCAACATGTAGTCCACAAGGATCCGCTTCAATCGCACATTACTCCATTCAGACAGGTTCTCAGCATCCACTGATTCTAAGTGATCAAGACGAGCTCGACACTTCTGTGCCTGTAAGTTCTCCATTCGACTCCCCTCTTCCAACTGAATGATAATAAAAAAAACATTTAGACATCAGTCAACGACTTACCAGTAACTTAAAGGGGATACTCATGACTTCATATAAATTTATCCACTCCAATCTATTTATTACTAAAACACACAAAGTCAAAACAATTGCTTAAATAAGAAGAAAAAAAATCTACCAATGAAAAAAAAAAATTCATAAAATCATCGAATGGTCATACCATCCAGGACTACCCATGAATGAATAAAGTTTACTTATTAAACTGGATTACAAATTTATTGAATTTTTAAAAAAATTGCCAAGCCATGAGACATATAATTGCACAATTTTGGATTAATACTATGTTACTAACTCTTTATTTTTCTTTAAGTACTCGTGTCCTGCCCGACACATATCCGGACATGGGCAGAGAAATATGACATCCTCCAAATACAAGGAAAAACTTGAATATAACCATGTTAAACACATATCCCCATCTAACACTCACCTGGTTCAAGTAAAATAGGATTACACTCTTCAGTGCTTTCTACAAATTCTTACATACTTTGATTTCTATCCATTGTGATTTTATGCAAATTTATGCTTTTTTAATTTAACCATGATTTACATCCCAAAATCCAAATCCATTATGATAAGATTCAGAACTCCATTTTTTTTTCCAATAATTTCTACTCTCTATACAAATTCATGCGTTTTAAACTTATCCTTTGTTTAATTCTACAAACTCATATTAACAAATTTAAGTATCAAATTCAACGTTCACAAAAATTCAGCCATTTTAAATTGATTGAATGAGTCCCTTTATTTTTTATAAAAATTCATCCACTCTAAATTATATTAAAACTCAGCTATTTTGCACTGAAAATGTACCCAAATTTTCTATCTTTTAGACCTCCAAGATGTTGAAAAGAACATTACTTTGCTAATTTCAGTCTAAATCACAGTCAATTAACTTAAGAAAGATTAAAAAATATAATTAAAGAAGATAAATGAAATTAAAAAAATTTCTCTTCTTTCTGCTTTTAATTTTCTTTTACCTTGCGTTTGAGGCCTTGCAAACGGGAAACAAGGGACGTAAGCCTCGAAACGGCTTCGTCTTTGGAGAGTTCGTTACAATCAGCCACGTCGGCGACGCTCGAAATGACAGCGGAGACTTCTTTCTCGACGGTGCGGTGATTGGCTCGGATCGTTTTCTTTAGGTGTTCAAAGGGAACACGCAAGAGTTGGTGCTCTAATTTCAACGATTCAATCAGCTGTCTCGGTTTCGACGACGGCGCCGTGTTCGAGAGGGAGGTGGGCACGGTTGCCGTTGCCACCGTTTCGGGCCCGGTGCCGTTTGGACGGGGATCGATTTCCATTGGGAAATTAAAAAAAACTAATTTATTAGCCCAACGAAATAATGGAGAGGAAAAGAAATTGAGCTTTAGATGAGGGAAGGCAACGAGGCTGGTGAATCAGCGGAGGAACTGAAACGACGACGTTTATTATGATTTTTAATCAGAAGAAATGAGAATGAATTCGTGTATTCATATCATATAATTTATTATATCATAATTATATTTAAGATATTTTATATTTATATAAATTTTAGTAAGTTAATAATTTATATAATATAAATTTCGAGACATTCATATTTTTATATCGTGTCATATTTAAATTATTCTTTTATATTATGTTTGTTTAGTGGCTAATATCGAGAAGAAATCAAGGAAGTGGACGGGCTTTAGATTCGGCCAATCTAGACTTAAAAATTAATGTACTTGCATCATATTCATATATTTTATCGTATAATAAACATATTTAAAATTATTTTATATTTTTTATAAATTTTAATATATTAATGATTCATATTATATAGATTTTAATATATTCACATATCCGTACTTATTTATATTCTTTTTATGTCATCTTATATTTAATGATATATTTTAATTTTTTATATTATATTAATGTTTCGTCTAATATTAAAAGATATAAAATTAAAGGAGGAAATCAAGGAAGTGGAAGGGCTTTGGGTTGGGCCTATCCCTTTGTTATTTTGGATCCAAGAATACAAAATTTTGATGTCCAATCAAAAATTAATAATCAAATTTTAATAAAATTATTTCAATTTTTTAAATTTTGATTATTAATTTAAATATATAATAATTTTAACAAAATAATTTTTTTGACAAGTTATTAATTACTAGAAGATTTAAAAAGAAGATTTTAAACCAAATCATTTTCAACCATATTTTTAGTATTATTTTTTAGGATTTTAAAAAATAAATAAAAAATTTTATTAACATTTTTAGATAGAAATTATTGAAATGCTAAAAACGATCATTTGAGCAGTTATAATATCTTTTAACAATCAAATTCCCATTATTCTTCAATTTTCTTTAAAAAAAATATTTATGCAAATACACGTGTCTAACATATATTCACACGTAATTATAAAAGTATAATCTTCCGAATACATGAAATAAATTAAATTAAATATATCCATATTAACAAGCAAAAAATACTCATGTTAAACAACAAAACGTTAAAATCCTTTGTAAAAAAATATATTACAACTCGATATCTTTTTCTTTTCAATATTTGAGAGTATCAAGATTTAAACCCTAATCACCGGAACTAAGAGTTCAAAAATCTATCAAGTATCAATAGACCACACAACTATTGACCAAAACTTCAATCTTCTTTTTTCGATATTTGAGGTTACCAAGATTTAAACACGAATCACAAGAACAAAGAGTCCAACAGTTAACCGACAGAATACATGACTGCTGACCAAAACTAAGAGCTATCTTTTTTTTAAATAATATTTGAAGTTGTCAAAATTTGAACTCTAATCACCAGAATTCATGAGTCAGGCAATCTACCAACGGACCAAAGGACTTTTGTCCAAGACTTCAATCCATCTTGTAATTCTATTTCCTTCCAAAATTAATGTACTAATGAACTATGACAAGAAATTATTCAAACCTACAAACCCTCATTGCTCTCAACAATTTCCCTAAGGCTCATCCAAGATTTTCTCCTCCTTTTACTTGAAGCAACAATAGATTTTTCGACATCCGGTGTTGTCGGATTGTTTTCGGATTCAGCTGGTCTTTTCAACCCGGATTTGTTCCGGTTTCTCTTTTTCTCAGACAACAAAGTCCTACCTCTCACCGGTGGAGTCATAGGACCATCTGTGTTAGGATTTTCAGCAGCAGCCATTGCAGGTGAGCTTATTACATTAAGATCATTGTCTTTGCTTGTCTCTTTAACCGAGCTGTTAATTGGCTTCACAAGTCCGGACTCAACAACTTTCGGGATCGAAGATTCTTTCAACTTCGGTGGGTACATTTCTTTCATATGGCCTTTTGGAGTCCCTCTTTTTAGATTCCGATGCGAACAGAAGTGGCAGTTGTAGACCACGCTATTCTGCGTCGAAATAGGAGGTTTCTTCCATCTATGCCTTGCTTTCGCTCGATTCTTTTCAATTCGAACCGTGCAATTAAAGCCAGGCTGAAGAATCGTCTCGCATCTGCCAAAAAATTAAATCGAAAATCACGTGTAACGCATATTTCCCACTGCACATAAACATGACAGTAGAGTAAAAAGAGAGTTGATTAAGCAAAAGTTACCAAACTATCTATCAAACTAAACAAATAGATTAGGTCATCTGATGTTTGTATTAACTTTATTGAAGGTAAAAAGAAAGACTCTTCATTTTTTTTAAAGTACCTATATATGAAATATATGTCCAACACATATTCGGGCATGGATATGAAGATAAGATCCTTTAATATATTGAAAAACTTTAAAAAAAAATTGGACATATCTATGTCCGACACTCACCTCTCAAGTCCGGGTAACATAGGATAGCATTTCTCTTGCTCGTAAATGCTAATATTGAAAAGAATTAAATTCTGTTGTATCTACAGTTTTCTCCAAAAAGGACCTGATTAGTTGATGAATCGAATTGAATGCAGATAAGAAAGCTTCCTAACGCAACATGTTAGTTCATTAGCTTGGAGACAGACATGGGAGAAAATGTAAGTCATTATATATAGAATTTAACCTTTGAACGAACATTTAAAACAGACACCTTTGGCGAGTATTGACAAGTAAAAGAGGAAAGAAGGCAATAGTTCTTAATATTTTTGATGATATGAACCCTCCAGAGAATCTCCCCAACCTCACTAAGAGCGAATTTCACTCGAGCTAACCTGAGGCAATAGTTCACCTATGTTAAGCATCAATGAGTAAACGAAGCTTGATAATTTCGATGATATGAACCCTCAAGAGAATATCTCAACACCTCGCTCCCACCTTTCGAGGCCCCAAAATTGCTAAGAGCGGATTCAATCCAGCAAAACCAAGGCAAATACTTCACCAAGGCCAAGTATCAACAAGTAAACGAGCAATCAAGCAACAGTTCTTAATATTTTTTATGACATGAACCTTCATAAGAAACTCCCCCACCTTGCGAGGCCCTAACCTCACTAAGAGCGTGTTTCACTTGAGCTAAACAAAGGCAATAGTTCACCTATGCCAAGTATCAACAAACTATGTCACTCGGACTCAGGATGAGTATGCATATGGTATGGCTATGTTGAATTTTTCTAAGTTTTTTCATGTATTTGGAGGGTCATCATCTCCATACGTATGTCCGAAAAATGCACAGATACAGATG
This sequence comes from Adansonia gregorii, assembly GCA_038382025.1. NCBI lineage: Eukaryota > Viridiplantae > Streptophyta > Magnoliopsida > Malvales > Malvaceae > Adansonia > Adansonia gregorii. The sequence continues at coordinate 6,356,425 of JBBYHO010000012.1, forward strand.
TTGGTCACAGGCACTTCAAAAAAAAATGAAAAATCAGAGCTATATGTTCAACAAGTAAACGAGGAAACAAGGCAATAGTTCTTAATATATTTGATGACATAAACCCTCAAAAAATCTCCCCAAACTTCTCCCCCCACCCTCGAAGCCCCAATATCGCTAAGAGTGGATTCACTCAAGCTAAACTAGTTACGTTTCAATTCAAAATTGAACTAGGGAATCCAACGAAGAACCGATTTCAATTATTCTCCAACAAAGAACCAATTTCAGTTATTCTTGACATACTAGTATCTGACGCCTATGTCTAACATATATCGGGACATTGGTATGAGGATATGAACAATGAAGGGCCCTTCAAATATATGGAAATCTTGGAAAAAATTGAACATACTCAATTCGGACACATATCCTTATCCAACACTAACACCCGAATCTGAATAATATAGATTCTACGTTCTATCGAATTGTCAAATTCAATTGCATTCCATAATTGATGTCAAACCTGATGCTAGAACAATGCATCTGGAACATCCTAAATAACTTTTTGCCCATACAACAGAGGCCACAACCCAAGAATAAGAAAGGGGTCACAGGGTCACAGATGTTGAGATTCCAACACAAAGCCAAACCTATTCAATGTAAGGTGACTTTATAAATCAACTGAGCTAAGTTCCAGATAGCCTCGGCAATATTAAACACATCAAGAAACAATAACTTAAGCATGATACGACATAAAAAAATAGTACAACATAACATGAATACACGAATATCTTAAAATCTATATAATATGCACGTATCAAGATTTATACCAAAAATACATCAAACATGATTCTCACATGAACAAAATACACAAACATGAATAAGAATTGACAGGTCTAGTTCTGGTTAATCGTAAATAACTTCTATTCACTAATGAAACTTGCTTAATTTTGAAGCACATACAATCCACAGGCAACCAATAGATCTCAAATTCCCATAAATTTAGAGTTAAGCACCAGAAAATACTAACCTCTGGCAAGGAAATAAAGAAGGGTCGTTAGGGATTGCCGAAGCTTCACCATCAGCGGCCAATCTATGACCGAAAAAGGAAGCCAAAGAAGGAATCGAAGCTTCGCGACTTGCCCAGACGGCTAGGTTTTGTAAGTGCTCATGTTTTAATATAGCTTTGACATTGGTGGATCCTCCTCCTCCTTTGGTTTGCTTCTTGCCGCTCGCTTCTTCTCTCAGTGGGATCGTCTTTTGGAACTTCAATGGCGTGTTAGCTGCACTTTTCTTGCCGCCTCCTCCTCTTCTCCTTCCCATGTTCTCGCTTCTTTCTTCCTGTAAGTAAAAGTTTTTTTCCAAGACTTTTAATTTGAGGTTTTTATTTTTAATTATTTAGGATTTGGCTAAAATTATTTTCTAAAGAATTAACTCTTTTAAATTTTATTGTTTTTAACCTTTAATTTACATTAAATTAAGATTAAATTATTCATCTAAATTTAAAAATTTGTTAAATATTTAAAAGAATTTCGATAAAAATATTAAATCAAAAAATGAACTTGAGTAAATAAAATTGATCTATCTCATATTTTAATCCAATCATATAAGGTCTGAGATCCGACCCAATCAATCTTTTAATTATATAATATTTTTATTTTTATACATTATATAAAGATTAATTTTATATAATATTATGATGTAAATATTAAATTTATTTATGTTTAATAGCTTAATAAAAAAATAAATTTATTAAAAATTAAACAAAAAATAACATTTACTCTAAAAAAATTATAAAAAAAAAGTATGCATAATATTATATATGGTGTTAACACAATATATAAGTTCATATTCACCCATGTTTTACGTTGATAAGCTTGAAAAAAATATATATATAACATTAATATTATATACATAGATCTGATTCGTTTCATAAATATTTTTATTTTATTTTGAAATAATTTTTAGTATTTAATTTATATTTGAATAATTTTTTAACTTTTATTTATATTTAAAAAAACTTTTAATATAAATCAATAATTTATTTAAATATACTGAAAATTTAAAAAATAAATTAAAGTAGCTCAAACATCTTTTTAATATTTTAGCCTTAACATCTGTTTTTGGGGGGTTCATATGGCCTATTTCAATCCAACGGATACCAATTGAGCCTAATAGGCAAGAGTATTTTTGTGGGTTCCCATATCCTACTTTTGAAAGTGAGCCCAAAGACCTTCTAACTACGACTTTACCTTTTATCCTCCGCTTCCTTAATTTATCTCCGAGCACAATAACAAAGTTGGCTGTGTCGTGCTCATATTCATTCTTTTTTATTTTTTTAGTATGTTCATTCGTATCATTTATATGTATAAGATATATTTATGAATTATAAAAATTATATTAATAAATAATTATTTAAACTATGTTATATATTAATGGATAAAAAATATAATAAAAGAGATTTTAACGAACCTAACTCAAAAAACCTCGATCCTTTTTTTATGAACATTATCTTTTAAAATAATTCATCTCCAAATCCATCGTAACGTGCAATTTAAGATGGGTTAGTAGGTAATATTTAAAAAATGAAATTGTAAGTTAAATTGCCAATTGATTTAGAAAAAGAATTCGAATATAAAATATGTAATTTTAATAATAAATAAATATTAAGTATAATAAATATTTAATAAAATTTATTAAATGTTATAATTTTTAATATACATTCAAGAGATTTATAGTTTAAATATTATCACATACAATAATTTTTATAAAAAATGATCTTAATTTTTGATTTAATGATATATACTAAATTAAAAGATCATCGATTCTTGATTCGACCGATTAATCTAATTTTTTGAGCACTGTTGGTAGATGATTATCCCCTCTAATAAATCTTTCAAGACCTTTGATGAAAATCCCATTTTTCTGCCTTGAATGTAGTTTGCGTTGCAAAAAAACAAAAGTCGGCACCAAATTCAAAAGTCAACACTTTCTGACATTTTTGTAAGAGTTCCTCCGTGAAGCCATGAAAAGAGATGTAAGATTGAGGCAAGCTTTTTGTACATATTGCGGTTGGTTACGCCTGTCAAGAAGGTCGGGCAATTCGCTGTACTTGATTGAGCTCGCGCCTTTTATTTTTTTGAGTTTATCTGACGTAGCTTAAAATAATATTTATTAATTAAAATAATATTATATTAATTTAATTTAATTATAAAATATATAACTATCAATATAAAAAATTTTAAATATTTTTTATAATATTAATAATAAATTTAAATTCGTAAATTTTATTCAATTCAAACTTGAATTAAAATTTTAAAAAATTTTATACCACAACTCTAAATCGACTCGCTTAACTTAATTTAAAAATACTTTTTATTGAAAGTTTCATTTATGTTCATTAAATTATGCAAAATTTCAAATATTTTTTTTTGTCATAAATTTCATAAAAATCAAAATAATAATAATGATAATGATGACGATGACGACGACGACGGCCACGGTGACAATGCAAGGTTGTTTCTACATTCATAATTCAGGCTCTATTTATTTTTTTTAAAATGATTTTTGTATTTTTATGTTTCTTTAGCAAACAATTAATTTGTAAATGAGTAAATTTATAGATCGAATCTAATATAGGTTGAGTTTAAGAGATTTTATAAATATGATTTAAATTATTATTTAATTAATAAAAAGTTATTTTTTATTAAATTTTATTCAAAAATTATATTAATAGTAATATAAAATATTTTAAAAAATAAAATAAAATTTTCAAACTCGACATCCTAGACAAAATCAAACCTTAAAAAAATTAATTATCACTCGAATTTGATTCAATCCAATCATAAAAAAAAAAATTAACTCATGAGTTGATGCTTCTGGATAGATATTAATTTGTATATTAAAAATTAATATATACACCCATAGTAAAAATTTTTAAATTTCATAAATTTAAGTATTGTTACATGGGATAATAATTCATGAAACATGCATATCACTAAACTTTTTATTATATTTATTGCTATATATATATATTTATGGTCTGTTTATTTAATCAAAACTAATTTTAGACATATTTTTTCGTGTTTATTTGTGAAAAATAGTTTGATCAATGAAAAATAAATTATAAATTAATAGAAAATAAGACCTTTTTTTTGAAAAATATCTTTCCCTTCTCAAAAGCGAAGATGTTTTCCAAAAAATAGCTTATTATTAAGTAAAATGATTTTTACATTGAAATAATTTAACTCTAACCAATTATTATTATTATTATTATTAAAAAATATTAATATATTAATATAAAATTATTTTAATAATATAATTTTAAATATTTATATTCTGAATATTATTAAACATACATAATTACATTTTAATAATATAGTATTATTTTTTGATAATAAATTATTAATATAATTTATTATTTTAATAAAAATATTACTTAATAAAACAATATAATTATTTTAATATAACTTTTAACCCTATCAACATTTTGAATTTAAAATATTATTTTAATACTTTGTTGAAAATTTTTTTATATGACTATTTTTATAATAAATTTATAAAAATTATACTTTATAAGCATTTAATAATATATTTTTTAAAATAAAAAAATTAATATCTTAATAGGCATAGAAATATTAATAGAAATAACATTTTAATAATTATTATTTTTAAATATTTTCAAAAATATTATAATTAATTTTTAATAATAAATAGTATTATTTTAAGTATATAATATTTTATCATTAAATATTATTATTAAAATTAATAGTTTAATGATAAATAGTTTTTAATATTTTAATATTTATATCAATATTACTATTTAAAAATTGTAAGATAATATTTTAATAATAATTATAGTGAAATAAATAATATTTTAATAATTTTATAATATTTTAAATATTAATTTTTAATAATAAATAATATTATTTTAAATATTTAATATTAATATAATATTTTAGTATTATTCTTATTTATAATATTAGTATTTTAAAAATAAATAGTTTTAATATTTTAATTACTTAATGATTTATTATTTATTTCAATATTGCTATTTGAAAAAAATAGATTTTCTAGAAAATAAACAATAATAAAAAAATATTTTCATTGAGTCATCCAAATATCAAAAAATCTTTACTTTTTCTAAAAAGTTTTTATATTTTTCAAAAAATATTTTCTGGAAGCAAATTTCAGCGAAACAAACGAAAATATATTAATAGTTTGAATTCAAAACTTTCGATATGTAAATATAGAATGGAACAGAATTGCTTTTTAATTTATTGTATAATTAAAATTTTGACAATTAATTTGAAATGTTTTATGTAGGTTTCATCTTTTGGTGAGTTTAATAACATAAAAGAAGAAAAACCAATGTTGTGAAAAGAAAATACAAACTAAATTCGTCATTTCTAAGATGGGCACTAGTGTTTATGTTGTCAATTAATAAGAAATTATCATATAAGAAGCTATATAATAATTTGGGTTAAGTTCAAATTAAGCAAATTGATTTAAAGTTTAATTGAAAAAAATTTATGACTGGATTAAAATATTATTCACGAGATTCGAATTTCATGAGTTTTGATTGAAAACAAGTCTTTTTAATATTTTATACAAAGGGGTTTGAATACTAAGTTTGAAATGTGTTTTATTAGACTTTACAAAGATGGATTCGTATCCCCTAAGTCGAAAATCCAAATATTTTA
>JBBYHO010000012.1:6389616-6402725 GCA_038382025.1 Adansonia gregorii
CAAGTATTAATGTTGCAGAGTTTACGACTGAGAATCATGGAATGTCGGCCGATGTAATCAACAAAGCATTTTTGGCAACCGAGGAGGATTTTCTTACTCTCGTCAAGAGGCAGTGGCTAAATCAGCCGCAAATCGCTTCTGTTGGTGCGTGTTGTTTGGTGGGAATAATTTGCAGCGGACTGCTATACATAGCGAATGCGGGAGATTCTAGAGTGGTCTTAGGAAGACTGGAAAAGGCCTTTAAAGATGTCAAAGCAGTTCAATTATCATCTGAGCACAATGCAAGTGTTGAATCTGTTCGGGAGGAGTTGCGATCATTACATCCCAACGATCCACAGATAGTTGTCCTCAAGCACAAAGTATGGCGCGTGAAGGGTATAATACAGGTAATTTACCGTGTCTTCTCGTTGATAGTTTGTTGTTTCCATTATTTCTTCTATAACAACTTGTTTTGAAGATATTGATGCATTATGTTGCTCATATCTTCATTTTTCTTGAAGTACCCTTTCCGACTCATTTTCGGACATGAGTATAGGGATGTAACCTTTCAAGGATGTTCCACATATTAGGAAAAACTTTAAAAAATTGAACACACCCATGACACACACCTATATTCAAAACTTATATTTGTGTATAAGTAACATAGTTGATGCAACCATAATTAGCGTGATCTACACAACAAGCATGTGCAATTTGATAGTCCATTGACCTAAGTTTATTATGTGACAGATTTCAAGATCCATTGGTGATGCTTATCTAAAGAAGGCCGAATTTAACAAAGAACCTCTATTGCCAAAGTTTAGAGTTCCGGAATCATTTGAGAAGCCGATCCTACAAGCCGAGCCATCGATATTAGTACAGAAACTCCATCCTGAAGATCAGTTTCTTATATTTGCATCAGATGGTCTATGGGAACACCTTAGCAATCAGGAGGCAGTTAACATCGTCAACACCTGTCCTCGTAATGTAAGTTTTTTTTTTTTTTTTGGCTTTTGTGATCCTTTTTTGTTTTATGTGTTTAAACCGGCTATATTGTTGTGGTTATGCTTACTATGTTGCTCGGAACTTGGGTGTAAGTGTTGGATATGGGTTGTATTTGGTATGGGTATGTTCGATTTTTTTAAAATTTTTTCATTTATTTGGACGGTCATATCCCTATACTCATTTTTGGAAGTACATTGGACATGAGCACGTCAAGAAAAATGAAGAGTCCGAGCAACATAGATGCTTACAATTGAGTTCTAAAAAATAATGGCTCTTATGCTATCAGAACTAGCAGCCCTTGTCTTTTAATTTACTATGTCGTAAGAACTCTGGACCTTTCGTTTCCCTCGCTTTCCAATCCGTAATAAACAAATGAAGGTGATTAGTCAAGTAGTGTTGCTGTCTCCGTACAGTCAACTACGTGTTTATTTCAAGCAACCCTAGGAAACGGTTCTTTACTTTCTTGTCCTTGAAGTTGCAGCCGCCGGCTTTTCCTGGATGATGTAATTAGTCTAGTACCAAACCAGAAACATTTTAAAAGTTATATGGTGAGTTCACTTAGAACTGCAAAGCCATCTTATGTTTCTCGGACTCGGGTGTGTCCAATATGGGTATGTTCATTTCTTTATATGTTTTTCCATGTATTTGGAGAGTCTTTAGAGGGTTCTATCCTCATACATAAGTCCTGATAAGCACCGAACACAGGTGTCGGACACTGATACTTTAAGAAAAATGAAGAGTCAAAGCAACATAGAAGCCATCTTCATTTTGATGATTAAGTTGCTTCTTCTGGATATACTTAAGAAAATGGTTTTTACACAGGGTATTGCCAGGAGACTTGTCAAAGCTGCACTTCATGAAGCAGCAAAGAAGAGAGAAATGAGATACGCGGACTTGAAAAAGATCGATCGTGGGGTGAGGAGGCATTTCCATGACGATATAACAGTTATTGTTTTGTTTCTTGATTCCCATCTGATAAGCCGCAGCTCCTGGCGTGGACCTCCGGTTTCAATCAAAGGCGGTGGTGGCGGAGTCACTGGAAATGGCAACTGCTGATGCAACAGCAGGTTCCTAGACCTTTCTATATCATTTGCTCCCCATTTCCCTTCTTTTGTATCAAAAAAGAAAAACATTTTTCTGTTGCATATTTTAAAGAAATGAGATTGAAAATGATTTTTTTCTTCAATGTATAGCGATTGCAATTTCAGGAATCTGTTTTTCCATAAAATCCAAAATAGAAATCTATCTTTTAGATGTTAATTACCAGTTACAGAGAGTGCCTAAGAGAATCCTTCTATTGAAGTTTACTCTGGTGACTGACACACTGATAATTTAAAAAGCTTTAAAACTCATTGACATCTATGATATTTTATCCATTTTCCCTTAAGAATTGGTTCAAATTTAGCTAGTCATTGTAATGACATGTTTATTAGTTGTTTTATCCTATGTTACTTGGAGTTATGTGTGAGCGTTGGATGTACATGTCCAACAAGGGTATGTTTAATTATTTTTATAGTTTTTTTTAATGTATTTGAATGGTCATATTTGCAAACTCATATCTGGTTATGTTTCGGACATGGGTAATTGAAGAAAAATAAGAAGTCAGATCAACATAGGTTTTATCTACAATTGGATTGTGATGTGAGTACCAGAGATTTTTTTTCCTCTCCTGGGACATATCTCCGAACATGGCATCTGTTGCAGATTTAGAGCTTCCTAATCTTGTCCCAACTTAAATCATGGTAGCAGATGAAGTGGTATATGAACTGTTGCAAAAATTGGGCAGTGTTTGGGAGTTGATAGAGTGACCGTAACGCTACACTATAGTCATTATTTAGTGATTTTGACACTATCCGTTATTAATATATGTTATCAAAGTTATAATTGGAATCTAAAGAAGGGGTTACGAAAGCTACAATTTGAATCTAAAATTTTGTTAAACATCAATTTTAAAGATGATTCTACAAGAACATCAATTTTAAAGATAATTGTACGAGTAAACTTGATTTAATCATGATTTTATACAAATTTCATTTAGATCTTATGCTGAGGAAAATTAGAAAATACGAATGAAATTGGTTCATTTGGCTCCTCTTCCAAGGAAAATTGAAAAATTAACTAATCGAAACCATCTATGAATCGACTCAAATCGTGATTAGATTTTTTTTTTTATCTCTTACCTAAACCTGGTCTGAGTCAACTTGAAAGCTTGAATCAATATTAAAATATATTTTTTAAAAATTATTTTTATATTAATACTTACATATTTATTATAATTATATTTAAATATTTTTATTAATAAATTATAATTCGAGACAGATCATATACCGGTAAGGCAAACGGTTCGGTGCTTGGATAGGCAGCTCGTTTTTTCCATTGTCCTACTTAGAAATCCCTTCATTTCCCGAGAAAATGGTGGGAGTAAATAGAGCTAGAAACATATTAAAGCTCGTGACAAAAAATTACTTTATAACTTTCGAGTGCTCAATTGTGAAAAAAAAATATTTTAAAAAATTAAAATATAAAAATAATAAAATTATTTTATTAAAAATTTAATTTATAAATTATAAAAATTTTATTATTTAACTTTTTAATTTAAATTATCAAATCATAGTTTCAAAAGCAAAATCGTTTACGTAAAACAATATAATTATAACAACAATGCTTAACGAGCCTAGGTATCAAACATATCGAAACATCTGTTTCTCAACAACAGCAGCAATTAATGCCCGAAATAAGATTCAAATTCCCACGACATTTGGCAGACTGAAAAGCCCATCTGTTTCATATTATAGCGTGGGAATTTGTACCTCAAAGTTCTGATTTTTCTTTTTTCTTTTTTTTTCCCAATAATTGAGATGTCGAATGAAGCCCGATCATCGGATTAAAAATACCAACAGAGCACTCGACTGTCGGCAATCTTGAGAGCAAACAACAATCTAAACAACCATTTAAGCAAACAACAATTGAAATCCTGTGAACCTTGAGTATGAGCGTCAACATAGGGCATGTTCAATTTTCTACAAGATTTCAATATATGACCCCATGCTTAATGTTTGAATACAAGTCGAACATGAATACTTCAAGAAAAAATAAAAAGTTTGAGCAATATATCCTCACAAATGCTGAGATTCGAACTCTAAACTTGATGCCACCTTTTAAAAATGAATATATGAACCAACTAAACTAAACCCAAAGTTTAAAGAGTGTAGAACTTTGCTATAGATGATATGCAACTGCCTCAAATACTATCATTTAGGTAAAAGCTGTCAGCAGCTACTCGACTAGTAATTGTGATTTAAACTACAATAAGCTCAGTAAGAGACTCTTCCATCTCTAGTTGCAGCAGCAAATTACAGCACAAAAATGTGCTACTGATGGGGACTTGACTTACTTTAAAGCACCCAGCCATCATCAGCAAAATCGAAAGATGCCTAGTTTCAACATCTAAACCTGATCATTTATATCGATCAACACCAGAAAAGAATAAAAAACTTAATAGACTTATGAACAGATCGAAAATATATTGATACTACCCTCATCAAACTTCAAAAAGCAAAGGGCTTTTCAAACCCAGATTCAATGTGAAGATATGTATTCGGAAAGGACACGTAGTACCTTGAGAGATCAGCCACGACAAATGGGCAACAAAAATCCGCAAGGCGATGCTACCCGGTGTGAAGACAAAACTACTTTAGTAATACTTGCCATATCTTCCCCATATACACAGTTAATGACATTAAGGAAAGTCCGGCTGAAATATAAAGCAAAATAACACCCGAAGCTACTAGAATCCCGGGTTCTCCAAGACTGCATGAAGGTTAAAAAAAAAACGAAGAAAATTAGTCAGATACTAAAAGAATGATTCAACCTGGACTGTCCGGGCAGGGAAGCAATTTAATGAACCTGCTTTCTCGTGTAGCCAGAAGGATGGTCAGTGCAGCCATCTGTGTGGCCGTTTTCCACTTCCCCAAGTTATTTACTGCGACAGCCTGATAATATATCAAACTTATAAAATAAGCAACGACCAAAACTCGAGCATTCCCTCATAAGAAAAAAAAAAAGGATCAAAAAACCTTTAATTTAGAAGTAATATAGGTAGTTGCTTGACATCTATGGGAGAGGAATGTACCTCTAAAAGCTTATCATCCTGAGAAGCAGCCCATTCCCGAACAGCAGACATAGTTATCTGCAAATAAATTGCTAACTATTTGTAAGATATCGATAAATAATTCGTATACTTATATGAAAATATCAGCTATACTATACATTACCTCCCTTCCAATAATGGCTATCGATGGTACTACCAGCAGCCATGGCACTTGACCAAAGATGGCAACATTCAAAGGTCTTGAACACAATAAAACCAATGTAGCAGCAACCATAAGCTACATTCAACAGAGAATGGGATCAGATAAAATGCTGAATGGTTCAAACAAGTTAAGACAGCAACTTTAGCATAATAGACCTATTTGACTCAGGTGTGAGTGTCAAATACAGGTATGTCTATTTCTTTATATGTTTTTTCACATATTTGGAGAGTCCTTAGAGGGTCGTATCCTCATACCCATGTCTTGATATACATCAGACATGAGTTGCGGACACTGATACTTCAAGAAAAATGATGATTTGGAGCAACATAGAAGTAAATTGTATCAAAGAAATTCTTAAACTCCAAAATATAAAAACGGAGCAAAAAAGGACCTTGTCAGCAACCGGATCCAAAAATGCACCGAAGACGGAACGTAACCTCATCTGAAAGACAAACCAAAGATTTTACTTGGGTCAAATAGAATAACTAAACTCTTATAAAACATGAGGAAAACGAAGGTTTCAATTGTATTTCAATGAGGGGGTGTGGTGAAGGCATACCTTCCGAGCAATGTACCCGTCAAGCCAATCAGTTATAGCAGCAGCGACAAATATACTAGTCGTAGCAGTCCTTCCCCACCAAGTATCCACATAAAAGGCTAATGTAGGAAACCATCTGGTTAGTCTCACCGAAGATCAAGGTTTTCACATTGCCATTGCAGTTAGCAAGTTCCACTAAAATTCAAAATTAAACCACATATGCATCTAAGGGTTTCGCTGAGGGATGCCTTAAGGGAACTTGTTAAGGTTAGTTAATATTTATAGTAATACTCGTATATTAATTGCAATAGTTGATGGCTATATTACTCAGATTCGGATGTGAGTGTTAGATATGGATATGCGTCAAACATCGGTATGTTCAATTTATTCTAAGTATTTTTCATCTACTTGGAGGGTCATATCCCAATACCCATTTCGGGAATGTGTCGGACAAAGGTACTTCAAGAAAATTGTAACTTATCAAATATGGTAACCTTAAAAGGTTGCCTAAAGGCTGTTGTTAGAAAAACCCTACATCTAATAATCCATTAATTTCTTAATACCATGTAAACTGCATCACATTGCAAATACCTATCAACATTGATCACAATTCACTTGCGAGGCGACTCTGAATACAAATAAAAACTACAGTTTCCAAAATATCAAATGATGACCCAATGAGACATCAAAGTTACAAAAGAAATAAAAAAACAGTATCTCACATGTCCGGATATGAGTAGGGATACGGATATCACCCTTCAAATAGATGAAAAATAAAAAACTTAAAAAAAATTAAATATAATTATATCGGACTCATGCCTACATCCGACTTTGACTCACATAGATAAACAGATTAAAATCAACGGTCCAAACCATAGAGGAAACAACAAACTTTAATTGCATTACATCAAATTTGAAATTTCATTGTCAAGTAAATCCAATGGGCAAAAGATTAATAACATAAAATGAAATATGATAACAAATATTCAATTTAATATATTGTTATTTAAAATTCAAGAAAAATAAACTTAACTGAAAATAAGCAGCGGCACGGCGGCGACACGACCGAGGGTTAAAACAGTGGGCAAAGTTAAAATCTTGGAAGAATTATCAGAAGGCGGCAATTTAGGCTGGTGTTCTTGTTGTTGCGGTTGCACCAACGGCGGCGTGTTGGAATCCGAATCCATATCCGCAACAATGCGGTTAGACCCCGAACCCGACCCGTTAAAGGCTCCTTTATTGTTTGCTGAGGAAGACAAACAGTTGGGAGAGGGAAATCTAATAAAAGGTATTAGGTTTTTCTTGGGAAGTGGAGGGTTATAGCCAAATTGGGCCAAGGGTGAGAAAGGGGCCGTCCCGCGCCGAGTTAGGTAGAGCGCGGGGAAAGTCGGGGTGGCGGCGGTAGAGGTGGTTATGGTTCGGACCCATTTGCTCGGCTTGACGTAGATTGAAGCTGCCAGGCTCAATTTCAGCCCTGACATTTTGGATTTTTATTTTGGTTTATTTTTGGGTTTTAATATATTAAGATTTAGCAGAGATTAAGATTATTTATGGGGTTAGAGCTTCGCATCTCCAAACTCATGTCAGCGGTGTTCTCGTCTCTTCGGAAATACCGATCTTCTTTATATTTTTTTTTCTTTATTTAAGCTAAAATAATAATTTTTTTTTGAATTTTTATACCTTTATTATAATTAAATAAACTTAAATATTTAGATTAGTTCGAATTTAAATAAATTTTAACTCTAATTGATATTTAAACTTTAATTTTTATTTATATAAATTTTTAAATTTTAATTTATACAAAATAAGTTTTTAATATAGATGAATAATTCATTTGAAATAAAAGTTTATTTCAATACAAATAAAATGATATGAATTTATTTATATATAATAAAATATAATAACTTAATTAAAAAAATGAAATAATTCAATGGTGGGAAATTATTAAAAAGTGATATATAGAAAGAAAAGTATAATTAATATATTATATTTTTATTTTATATAAGTATTAATTTTTTTAAAATAATAAATAAATAATTTTTAATCAATATCTATAGATATTAGGCATTGATTAAGTGGATCCTTATTTTATTTATTTATTTAACTTGCTATTTCTTCTTCTTCTTTTTTTCTTACTTAGTATAAAAGTTTTCATATAAGTATATATAATCTATGATATGAATGTTAAAAATCTTCTTATTTGAAAAAAAAAATCATTTTAGTTCATTATATTTTTAAATTGTCATTATAAATATTTTGTATTATTAATAATATTTATTATATTTTTAAATAGAAAGTTTAATTTCATTCAAATAGGTAATAATTTTTAAAAAAATTCACTAATTAAATTAAAGAGTTTAAAACTATTTCTAAAGCGTATTTAAATTCTCCTATTAGGTCAGGCTGTCTTGAATGTAAAATTCTTTTGTTTGGTCGAGGGAATATAAGGTACAAATATCGATATTTATGAATTGGTTTAGGATTTAAAATTTTTTAAAATTTTTTATTTAAATTCAAATTTGATTCGATCTAACTGCTAAATTTAAATTATTATTTAAAAAATATTATTTTATCTTAATATTTTTATATTTAAATATAAATAAAAATATTTTTATTATTAAATAATAATTTAAATTGAATTAATTCGAATTTAAAAAAATATATGTTTAAAGCTTATTCCGTAATCTAACCTTTGGATAAAACTAATTCTTTTAGTCTTACTTTTTAAGTATCTTTTTTCTTGTCTCACCCACATTTGTATATAAATATAATTGTATACAATATAATTCTTTAAATGTAAAACTTAAAAAAAAAATTAGGCATGTGAATTCGGTAACACAAACTGCACTTAGCATCGGTACTAGTCATACTGGCCAATGCACACTAATTTTGAGGTAAAATGAAAAAAAAAAAAACAAATAGCATATATTTTTAGGCTATTTTATATAAATATTATGATTTTTTTTCATTTACAATAATTTTTAAATTAATTTTTGAAATAGGTTATTTTTAATTTATGTTGAGAACTCGATTGGAGGAGGCGATTAATTAATTGAAAACTATGCATGCTATGGCGAGTTTCCATCGCCAATAGCAAAAAAAAAATTCAAAAAAATTAAATTAACAAATAGTTATTAAGTAAAAATGAAAGCAAAAAAAATAATTTCAAAGAATGAAATTATATTTATTAAAATTATTAATAAAAAATTAAAATTATCTATTTACCTTTTTGGTCTGTTAATCGACTCTCCTCATATATATATATATATATATTTTTTTACATACATTATGTATAAATATATAAATTATCTATCGTATTAGAAGAAATTTGATTTTTCATGAATCTATCACATCTCTCGGGTTTCAAAAAATATAGTAATCATTAGTCGAATATTATCTGTCATATCAGAAGGTGAGTTTTTAACACATTTTTTTTATAATAATAAAATAAATGATATACTTTTAGATTAATACTTCAATAAATATTATAGATTTTTAATTTTTGATATGATAGTAAAAATATATGCTGATAGTTTAAAGTTATTATGAGTTTTTGATATGTTATGTGAGTATATTAAATTTAGTATATATAAATAGACTAATATTTAAAAATTAGATATAAAAATTTAAATATATATATGGGGGAGAGTTCAACAGATGGGTAAATAAATAATTTCAATCTCTTTATTAATAACTTCAATAAATATCATTTTTTTTTTTAAAATTATTTTTTTGCTTTCACTTTTATTTAATAACTATGATTCTGATCCTTTTTGAGAACTCACATCATATTTGCTTGTGCCACCTTAATCGACGAGTTCTCAATGTAAAATAAAAAATATATATTTTTAGAATTAAATTAAAAATAACATATAATCATAAATAAAAAAATTATCAATATTTGTATAAAAAGCCACATTTTTATTCTTGCTTATATTGTATTAAGTGGTATTGATTTGCACAAGATTTTAATTTTTTTATATTTGTTAAAAATTTTCACTCAGATTCTTTTAACCATTGTATAATGTTTATTTTTCACAATCATTTTTATTTTTTTCATAATTTCATTTAAAATAAATATATTCAATAAATAAGCCACTGAACTTAATTAATAATAATTTATTATATATTTGTTAATATTTATTTTATTTATTTAATATTTAAAAACTTTGAATATTAAAAAAGTATAACATTCAAATTTATACTTACATATAAATAAATATTACATATATGTAACAAAAATATATTTGTACGTGTATATAATATATATTTTATTAAAAAAACTCATAAATAAACTATATATGAAAAAATTGAAAATATCTATAATTCAAAATAGTATGTTAAAACAACCCACTACTGATATGTACATCGATAAATTCAAAGAGAATATATTAAATTTAAGTTTTCTATATATTTAGGTGATAATAGTTCTAGGATAATTATCCTACATACTGACAATAAAAAGAAAAATTTCACAAACAAAAGTCAATGGGTTGACACGTATCTTGTAAAATATATTTTAAAAAATAAAAATAAATAAACGGTACACGTCACTTCACTAACTTGCTTGTAGAGATCTTTTATTTTACACTTAATATATGAAATAATTGTCTATAATTTCTATGCCTACGTATGATATATATTGAGTATAGGTGTCAATTATAAAAACTTAAAAAAAAATCCGATTAATATGGTAAACAAACATTGTTAATAAGCTTTATTCAACAATACAAGGAAAGCCGAGTAAAATGGTGTGATGGGTCAAAAATGCTAAAGAAAAAAATTCAATTTCATATAATAACTTCAACATTCGTAATGCCGAGGGTATAAACAAGTTGAGCCAAGTCGGACATTTAAAATTTAGATTTGGCTTATGAACAAGTAAGCTATTTAAGTTTAGCTTATTGATTTAAATGAGTCAAATTTAAAGTTTATGTTCGGTTTAGTTAAAAATACAAAGCTTAAATTTGTTTTATTTAATTTATTTATAACTTGATGAATTGAAGGTTGAATTAGATTAGTAAATAATAATAATAAATAAAACAACAATTCTCTAGATAGAATTATGGTTAACTAAATAATAGTAATAAATAAGTTATTATTATTTATAACTAATTTAAGAAATAAAAAATATAAATATTCACATGAGCTATTTATGAGCTTTTAATGTCTAGCAAAGTAGTTAGTGTCATAGCAATAGGTATATTGTTTTTATTCTAGTATAAGAGCGTACTAGTATTAGTGTGTTTTAGTATAGTTTTTTGAGTTTATCAAATTTTAAATATTTTTAATTTATATATATAAAAATTATTTTTAAATATGAAATAAATTAAATTAAATAAATTTCATATATCAAATACTTATCAATTATATAAAATGTCATATAAGAAGATCAATATCAGTCTAAGTAATACATCTGAAACTTTTTAATTGTTATCAAATTTATGAGTAATTATATTTAATATTTATCAAATTTATGAGTAATTATGCCTAATTCATCAAAATTACGATTAATGTGAGTCTAATTTTTTAGAAACTTATATTATGTACTGACCCGTACGATTATTTTTGGCTGATAAAATCAAAATAGGTCGGTACCAAAATTGAAACAGTACCAAAAACTACAGGTATCAATTTAGTTAAAAACTAGTACGTATCGCCCTATATGGGACGAATCACCAAAATATTTAATCGATAAAACTTGAGCTTGACTCATTTATATAACCAAGTTCGAATTCAAGCTTAAACTTTTTTAACTTAATTAAACAAATTTATTCAAACATTTAACGAATCAAATTTAAACAATTCACGAATAGCTTAACTCATCTATTTTTCAAATCTAATTAACTTTCAAAATAGAATCTTACACCGATGTATTAATTAATTAACCAACCAACAAAATGAACAAAGCAAATTAATCCGTAGAAGAATAGGAAACCATAAAGTGTTAGACAAAGCACATATAATTACCAAAAAAAAAAAAAAACTAACGAATCTCTTTTCCTTTAAACAAATTGCAATAAATTTCCTGAATGATAAAACGAAAATTAAACCACCAACGGTAAATTAATAAAATAAAATATTCATCATTATCATTAAGAAAAAGGTAATTTAAGAAGAATTATATGCTTTACAATATGATAAGAATAATTTATATATTTATCCAAAAAAAAAATACTAATACATACAATGGTTTACCATATCAAGTGAAGACCATTTTATTTATAATAGTAATCATATTAAGAAATGAAAAAGAAAAATTATTTGATTTTAAATTTCTAAGAATGATATAGGCTGTAGTTTACTTAGAAAATAATGACAATAAACAATATAAAATTCCTTGGATTGAAACTTCTAAGTTTTAAGTTTTATAATGATGTAAATTATTATCATCCTCATCATCCAAGCTTTCATTAAATTTACTAGGAAAATAATAAAAAAAATACAAATTACAAGTTTATATCCGAATATCATCAAGTTTATAAAATTTATTAGCCATTATTAATGGACAAATCCTAATAATAATAATAATAATAATAATAATAATAATAATTTATTAAAATTAAAATTTAACAACTTAATAATAATAATAATTAATAATATGATCAATTTGATAAAGTTTATTAGCCATTATTATTAAATTAAACCCATTCAAATATCAGATTTAAATAAGTATGTTAAAAACTAATCATGACTCGATTATGACGAGTTTACGATGGATACATTTTATTAATAAGTATATAATTCATTAACATGATATTTTAAGAATATATTAAATAATAATGCTTATTTTTGTCATTTAATTTTTTTATATTTATGCTTATATATAAACTTAATATTTGTATTTTATGTTTATTATAAATATAAACTATATATGAAAATAGACTCTCTTTTTTTATTTTTTAGTGCTTTTGATTTTTCAAATTATTTTTTTATTGACAAATTAACAATTCCATCAATCAAATTAAAATTAGACTGTGACCCAAACCTAACACCACGATATGGAAAAAAAAGAAAAAGAAAAAACAAAGAAAAAAGAAGGGTTGAAGAATGAATTTATCAAAAGAAATTGACCTGACATAAATAGATATAACTAAAAGAAACATTTGATCCATTTAAAAGAATAAATTAATTTAAAATTAAAAACCTCTTTAATGAACCGACACAAGAAATTGGACCCTCCGAAATTGAACTCTTTTGTTGCTTCAGACTAATAATTGGTGCTAATGGATACAAGGCTAAAAGAAAGGCATAGTAGCATCAGACTACCTAGG
>JBBYHO010000012.1:6412296-6431515 GCA_038382025.1 Adansonia gregorii
TCATATTTTCCTCGACTAAAACTGACCTTTGTTTGGCTTCTCGGAACAGTTTTTCAAGTCAAAACCAATAATTTAAATAATGACCGTGACAACACGTAAAGCTATTATTTTATGATCTGTATTCTCTTCGTTATTAATATTCATAGTTGATATTTACCGTAATTGATTACGGTAATATTCATTAAGTTTACAACTACAATAAATATGACATGATCGAAAATACATATGTGACAGCAATATAAATCCTTAGCCAGAACTTTATGAAAAGAAAAAAAAAAAGAATCCCTAAGAAATGGTTAAGAAAAGCACAAAGTCTTTTAAGTATCATTTTATTTCATGCAAGTCTTTTAACAAACAACAGCAAACAATAGGGGCGGACAGTATTATATTAGGGCAACCACTTTCAAGGGTTGTTACCGTGCTGCAAGATAGTAGTAGTGGCAGTAGTAATAGTTTTGGCCGAAACGATATAGGTCGGATTAATAAAGTACAATTCAAGATGACCCGAGTCCTCGAAACAAATTTGCTCTATGATTAGGAGTACGTAATTTTTGACCATTGGCATAATCCTGCACCATGGGATTCGAATGCTATGCTCCCTTCAAATTAGGGCTCATTTGATGCGCAAAAATTTTTATGGACTAGGGGAAGAGGGTAGATGTTAGCAGTTTGTATCCCGGTTATTGTTTTCATGGACCTGTCGTACAAATTGTCCTCGAATCCGTGGTCTCTGCTCAGCCAGTTTCTTTCTACTCTGATATCGAACCTGAAACATTCAGCGTCAGGGGAATATCCTTCGGGAAGCCAATAAGAAATAGAACAGAAAGCAACAAATTAGCACTTAGAACTTGTAAATCAACTCAGATGAGGTGATCATGCTGGTGGATAGCCCCATATGATACCTGCAATACTGTTAGGGACAATCGAGTTTTCCATAAGTCCAAGATGATTGAGGACATCGTATGACTGACAAATATTTAGGTTTAGCTCAGAAGGTTTCATCAATTTTCTTAACTTTTTAAACTGTGTTAATAACTAAAAATTAAGATGCACTTCTATACTTTAATAAACAGACATTTTCCAGTGCCACAATGCAAAAGAGTTACCTTCTTCTCAAAGCATCTTTCTTTCCTTTTGGCACGGAATTTGTTCAAAGCAGCTTCTCTTTGAGCAAAACCGATTTGATCAACTCTATTGCCGCCTCCAAATCCAATTCTGCCAACAGCTCCACCTTTTCCAGGGACCCCATTTTCACTTTCAAGATGTAGTCCTCTGGTATTTAATGCAGTGCTGTTCCAATTCGGTCCATTGCTTCCATGGTTACTTCCTGATGCACTTCCATTCCAACTACGGTTACCAGCATTGCCTTCAATGTGTGGTGCATTTGTCATGTTGGATGACCCACACTGGCGACCTGCTGCCGCCATATTTTCCATAGATAAATCATCCTGGTTACCTAATTTTTGATTCTGGGGCATGTTATGGACATGGTGGTGGTGGTGGTGATAATGGTGATGGTGATGCTGCACTTGCACCTGTTGGTCTAGGCCCCTTGCTTTATCTAAAATCCTCTTATCTAGTGCAGCATCAGTCTTACCTTGTGCCTGAGGTTGCAGGGCAGAAGCACGGCCATTCTGAAATGGTTGGAAAGCTGAAAAGGGATGAAAAGATTTAACCGAAGTTTTAGGTGCTGGCTCGTCGCTGAGCACTGCTAGTTTGCTGAAGGCATTATTAGTGGTGGAACCCATGTCATTATTGTTACTACTTCCATTGGACTGTTGATTTGGAGGCATGTTATTTGAGTTAGATTGGAAATTCTTCATAGAGTCTGTCTTAGCTGCCTCTGAGCTATTATCAAATGGAGAACAACTACCGACATTTCCAGCTGGAGCCTGATTAGCAGTGGAACCAGAATTATATCTGCATGAAAATGAATTACTAGACGGTAAAATTGGGATATCTAAACATTAGAAGCTACAGTTTCCAAATACCTTGGGAAGGCTGAAAGGTCTGAATGTCTCAACACATTTTGTTCATTGGCACTTGTTCCGGCGTCTCCAACATCTTTCTGTCTCTTTAAACTGAGCTCAAGGGAAGGTATTTCCTTAGTTCCGTAGACGACCTTATCTTTTGTGTCAGAGACCTTGGGGAGACTATTTGGGATGTCAAAGACAGCACTTTCAATCCGAGCCTCAGTGTTATTGGTGATGACACCTATCAAATCAGCCGTTCGGTTTCTCAAATCACCACCGAGTTTCTCATTGTTAAGCTCCAATTGTGCCTTCTCTAATTTCTCATCATCTTTATTAGGGTATATTTCAGATAGTTTTTCTTTATTAGCTCCTGTTGTGTTGGTATTGACCTTTCCGCTTGGGTTTTCAAGCTGCAAAGCTGTAATTTTAGGAACCCCTATCTCCAAGTCTTTTCCCATAACTACATTTTCTGGCATTGACATGCATCACAATTTAATCAAAGATAAAGAAAAGAACAACAATCGAATAAATAGCAGAAGTCAATTATGACCGGTTCTGCACATACCACGTTCATCACCCTGCCTGTCACACTCCCTTGCGGTTGTTTCTGGAACCCAGCTATTACCTAGCACTTCAGACCTGGAGTGGATGACCTGGTCCCATGTTGATTTTGGCAGGGAGCTGTCAACCTCTACCGCTCTCTTAGTCCATAAGCTCTGCGAAGAAACAATTCAATGCATCCAGAAATTCCAAATCAACAATGTATTTAAGGTTTTTGGCCATAAATATGTCCTTATGAACATGTCATCTACTTTGCATCATCATACACTGAAACCTTTTGATGAACTTTAGGGACAATCACATGTACAAATTCAAAGAAAGAGTGTTATCTGGAACAATTTGGCTGGCTATGCATGCATATCAAAATGCACGTCTAGAAGCAAAAATTTCCTTCTTATAGTCTAATAAAGCTTCAATTATTTGGCATATGTCTAAAAATGAGAAGGCCGGGGCACAATAAGTTGGTCCATCCAAGGACACAAGCATTCATCTGACAAAAGACAGAAGAAATTTCAAACTAGGTAAAAAACGTGGATGGAGGGGTATGCTAATTTGTTATGGCTAGGACAAGTTCTATGGATTTCAGAGTTATCCAGCTCGATCTAAGGAATAACTCAAATGGATAAAGAGCTATATTTTTTGCCAAGAAGTGCCATGAAGAGTAGTAACATCAACAAGCTATGTTGTTCGGGCTCTTCATTTTTCTTAAGTACCTATGTCCAACACATTTTCGGGCATGGTTACAGAGATATGACCCTCCACATATATCAGAAAACATAGATAAAAATTGAACATACCCATATCCGACACTCGCATTCAAGTCCGAGTGACATAGTGAACATGTCTTATTCAATTTATTACAAGTTTACAAAGATGAGATTCCTTTCGAAGCTAATAGCGATATAGAGTAACTAGCATTGTGGATACTAAAGTTTCATGGCCTAAATATCTGAGAACAGTTTTAACACCTCGAAAGAAGAAAAAGGGTAAAGAGAAAAATGGAAAAGGCTAGAAATATTAAGAGCTTTCCTCTTCATTGAATAGTTTAGAGTATGAAAGAAATGATTTAATATGTCAATGTACATAGACATTCCACCCTTAAGGTTTAAATGGGTATAAGATCAGTTCACCTAAACAAAAGAAGTTAATCAAAAACTATCTGAACGTAATTGAAAGTGGGGTCGATAGAGAATGCATTAAGACATGCATAGTTCAAGATCTTATAAATACGCAAAAATGGATAGTTTTGGTAAATATATGAGGTCAAACAATCAATTATTAAAGTTGAATACTAGCTTTGGTTGATATTATCCGTTAAGCATCTAACCTAAAACCAAGTGGTAGTAGATGGAGGGCCCAACTTTAATATAAGACCACAGGAAACCTAATACTTATCAGATATAGGATAACACCACTTAACACTCACCTCATGTGAAGCTCACTGGAGCTTACACGTGGACAACCTCACCGGGGTCGTCAATCTCACATGGGTTAGGTAAGAAGACATAACAGAACTTGGGCTCTAATACCGTATTGAGCATCCAATCTAAAACCAATTGATAGTAAATGGAGGGCCTAATACTTAAAAGATGTGGGATAACGCCACTTCAAATTATCAATTCAAGGAATACTGATGCACAATATCCTATCATATTGTCTCATCATTGGTGTTTATTAATTACTAGCCTGTATCAATTATATGACCAATTAAATTAGAAAAAAAATACTTGTTTTGGTTGATATGAAACAGTTTAAAGGAAAAAATAATGCAGTTTGCCTATCATATTGTCTCATCAATGGTGTTTATTAGCAAACAGACCACTTGCAGGACCAAATACTGGGGGGGGGGGGTTGTTGGGGGGTGGTGGAGGATTATAGATACATTCACATGAAAGGCTAACCTAAAACATAAGGTAAACACTCAATCATTCCAACAAGCTGAGATTTGGCTATAAGAAGAAAGTTGTAGAGGTCTCAAGTAAGCATCTCATTGTTGGGTGTGAATCCTTAGATAACGATTCTTAGCTGACTTTAGAGAGAGAATCTACTAGTAAATGATTCACAGGTGGGGCTAAAGTTTCAATTATCTATGTAGCAGACTCCTCTTTCTTTCCTTTTTTGTTTTTCTCTAAAGAAAAATAAAAGGGAAATATGTTCCCTCAGTTGAAGCTTCTTCTACCTCCTTAGTTCTTTGAAAAACGGAAAATCCAATAAATTGCAATAAGAACAGGCTAATCCAGGAAAGGTCTAACGTCACGTAACGATAAAATAGAATATTTTTCCATTACCCCACATACACTCAGAAAAGTAGCTCTTCTTTTACCAAAGTTATACTTATGACAGGCTATGATACAATCTTTCATTCACAACATTTTAAAGTTCCACACAGTAGAAATGCTAAAAGTAATCATCTCCAATAAGACCGTAAACAATAGCAAAAGAAAAGGCTCTTATTCCAGTACAAATTGCCTTTCAGTCTATGGCTTGAGAACGTGAGTTACGCACAAATTTACAAGGTTTTTCAAATAGGCTAAAATGCACCACTAATCTTGATTGTCTACCAAAAATCACATCGTATTTGAATATGGAAGTAGCTGCTGTTTTAATCTACTTGAGAGTAACACTTCTACTCTAACCATTTCATCTAACATGTCATCAATCGAGGTAAAGACGAACATGACTTGATTCTTATTTTGTTTATAACCACACATTTAGGTATACATGCCAAAACACTATTTTTTATTTTGGAACTAAGCTAAGTTGGGAAATGCATCAGCTCATACTTTCCCAGATAAGTCCTTTTTTAAAAAAATTAAAATAAAATAAGAAAGAATGTAAACAACTCTATTGCCTAGTGTTTTATTTCCTTGCTTATCGTCGATAGCACTCTTACAAAAAAGTTGCATATTTGCCAAATGACTACCTACACGTAGTTCAACGTAATTGGAGATGAACGACAAGGATGTCACCATAAAACGTAACTTCACTTGCAGTAGTTCTAAGAATTTAAAGAGCAAGACATTACAATATTTCCCCGAGCTACCAAATAAGAGATCTGCCTTAAGCATATCTAAAGAAATTTGCTTTAGAGGTATCTCAACCTTCTTATGTCATACATGCTAAAGTAATTTACCTTTCAACAGTCCAAAAATAATGTGTTTTTTTTCTACCGTTTTACACTATGCCCACACTGTCACGGTCAACCCAATGATTCATTCTTTTTAAATGAAATTACTCAGCAGATTAGCATGATATTGGATTTAGTGGTAACTAAATAAGATAGTTGAGACACTGAATCAAATTTATAGGTGCCACGTAATTGTATTTTAAAACTAGGCTAATTTTACAACTGATTAGAATTTGCTAATGAACATAACCAGGTGGCATAACACAGGCAGAGCTAGCCAAAAAATTTTTATTGGGCCAAACATAAAGATAAAAAGGCTAACACGTTTTTAAAATTAATATGTTGAGCTTAACCTATAATCAAAAGACAAATGTATAGTATATGCATTAAAAAAATTTTAAAATCTTTTCGAGGGGCCAAGACTAATAATTAAAATTTTCTATAAATTCGGATTCAT
Organism: Adansonia gregorii; assembly: GCA_038382025.1. Lineage (NCBI taxonomy): Eukaryota > Viridiplantae > Streptophyta > Magnoliopsida > Malvales > Malvaceae > Adansonia > Adansonia gregorii. The sequence goes on from JBBYHO010000012.1 coordinate 6,418,415, forward strand.
AAAATTAAGTTACAGACAAAAATTAAAAATAATAAATAAATAAAAATTTTATTTTGGAAGGTCAATTTAATTCTATTTATTATGTAAATACATATAAACATATAAATTAAGGAAATTTTCAAAATTTTTTGGGGGGTGGGGGAAGTGGGGTCTTTGCGTGCACAACACATAAGGAGGCTTCGCCCCTGGTATAACATGTGCCATCATCCTTTCCTGTGCATTGCTTTGAAAGCTCTAGACAAAGGGTGTTCCGATTCATAATAAAAGCAAAAAACACGGAGTGTGGTCAAGAGAAGCTTGTATGTAAGGCCAAGAAAAGTCTACATGATAGTTATAAAACCTATCAGTAAATTCAAATCACTCTTATATTTGACAATTAACTTTGGAATCCATCATAAGTATTCTAATGCTTAAAATAGAAGGATGTCCCAGTCATATTTACTGACCACTATGGTACTTAGAGAAACCACATAATAATATATGTGCACAAAGGAAATAGCAAACCGATCAAATATTTGAAAGCAAGGTAGAAGCAAGCATAGTTTTAATCTGTGACTGATAAAAACCACAAGAATTAATTAATAATGAGTCTATAATGAAGTATAACTTCACCTGAGTGCCACTTCCTTTGTCACTTCCATCCTGAGCATTCCAGGCAACGCTTCCAATTTCATCATCGTTATTACTTCCAGTGCTGTTGTTTAAATCAGCACCTTTTGATTTTGTGGATTTTTGAGTTTGTGTACCACTTTCGCTTCCACTACCGCTAGACTGATGAAAGGATGAACAGTAAATGGCAAACAGAAGAAAAATTTTGCACTTTTCTGCTATCTTATGTCAAGAAACTGGTTAAAACAATGAAAACATAAAAGCAAAAAATTTTTGTATAAACATTCCAAAATTTTAATGGTGGAGGAAACTTGGCAAATGAGCAACTTGCTTTTAATTCAAGCAGCTCAACGATTGTCAGAGAAAAAGCCACATAAAAGGACCGACCTGGGATTGTCCATATAATTTCAAACATAAAATGGGTTAACTGTAGCAACTCACGCTGTGGCATTTCCTCCAAACATGCTGCCAAAGATTTTTAAGCTCATTCTTTCGAATAGGCTTCACTAAAAAGTCAACTGCACCCTTGGATAAACACTTAAAGACTATGTTCATAGAATCATGAGATGACATCACTGCACACAAAACTCACCAGGTGTAGCAATTAAAAGTATCAATTTGTTAAGAAAGCAGGTATAAAATTGCATTGCTGTAAAAAAAAAGGGGGAGAAACAATAAAGGAAATATACTCACTAATCACTGGAATATTCTTGCAAGTTTTGTGGTTCATTATCTTACATAGAAGGCCAATGCCAGACAAACAAGGCATGACTACCTCGGTTAAAACAAGATCAATATGATTGGTTAGATCTTCCAAGATCTTCCAAGCTTGCAGACAATTTGACACAGCAGTAACTGCCAAGATTGAGAAGAGATCTTAGGCTCATAAGTAAGAGAAAAAAAAATAAGGGAAAAATGACATGCATAAATGGTGTAACAAGATATATATATATATATATATATAGACATACATACATATATCTATTATAAAGCAGTCATATAATATCAACCAAGAAAGCTACTTCCGTTGAAATAAATGCAATATAATTAAGAACAATCTCAATGAACAGCCAAAATCCTCAATGAGACATCATATGACCTCAATTTTGGAAATATACTATAATTAGCAATTAGGCTGTATTAGACAAATAAGTCAGCATGAATATATTACGAGTAATTGTAAATATTTCGCTTCTTTAGGTAGCTGATTTTGATTTAGTTTCCTAGTTTCTTCTTTATAAGCCAACTAGTAACTTCTTCATGTATCCTGAAATACATGAAAGCGAATTTCCTTCTCTTCAAAACTGTCCAGAATTCATCATGGTATCAAAACCTAGGTTCTATTATATTGTTATTGCATGTTGCTCCTGCCTGTTATTCCTTTCGAGTTTGTCATGAGTAGACTACTTTTTCTCTGCCTACATGTGATAGGCCTATTAAAGTGGTGTCATCCCATATCATTTAAATGTAAGATTGATTGTGGTCCTATATTCAAATTGGGTCTCTCCCTAAGTAGTTAGCACCATACCAGTGGGCATACCATTTTTTTTGGGCACTAGTTCGAACAGATACCTAAGTGTTTCGGCATACCGTTTTGGGTTTATCAATGTTTTTCAAATATTTTTCTATACATATATATATATATATGGCATATTTTCAAGTTTCTTGATAAAATACATCATATGGAAATGCAAATACACCTCCATTATATACATGTATATATATATGTTTATATGCAAATATAAATTTTAAAATTATAAATATTAAATGTAAAAATTTTTTAAGATACAAATAAACAAATATAAAAAATTTTAAAAAATATATTGACTTATTATTAATTAGGTTCAATAGCCTAATTTAATCAACATGAATTATGTTCAAATGCAATTATAAAAAATTAAAAATGACCAATACCAAAAAAAAATTAGTTTAAAAAAATAAAATAAGCACAATTTTTTTAAACATATATATGTAAAAATAAAATCTTGTACCAACCGGTACATATTTATGTTGACTGGTAAAACTGGTACAAAAATCTAAACATTATGCTACCGATACCATTTTGTTTTATGTTAAAACACGTATTGATACGGTACTGACTACTATGGTCTCTCCACCTATTGCCAATTGGTTTTAGGTTGAATGGTTCACATGATATCAAAGCTAGTCTTTGCTTTGGATATTCACCAATTCATTTGCTTTTTTGCCTTCATTGCATGCTTTAAATATCAACCTTCATTGTTGATATAATTTTTTTTCCTTTCAACTTTAATTGTTGAATATGTCCAAAATAAATCTGTTGGATAATTGTAAAACCAACTCTACTTTTGAGTCCACCATTACGGGTTCTTGGTCTATCGCTCTCTCAAGTATAAAATCCTTAAACTCTGACTCTAGCACATGGATCATTATTCAGGTGCTCCTGATCATATGAAATCTATGCCTAATTTTTTTTTTCTAGTTATTTCCCATTATCAGGCAGACAAAAAATCAAAGTAGCCAATGGAACCTTTTTTTAAGGTACAGGTTAAAGAACTATAAAAATCTCAAACACCATAGTCTTACATTCAATTCTGTATTTTCTGAAATTGGATTTAACCCTGTTTTCCATTGGAAACCCACAAAAGATTTGAACTGTTCAGTTAAATTCCTCTTATTTGGTTGTTTCAAGACCAATCAGGAAAGATGAATGGGTGTAGTATGCTGATAGATGGACTTTAGTACTTGGATGTAACTTAAAATGGTGAAGAAGGGCCTCAATATCTAGTTTCACAAAACAAAAGTTTAGATCAGATTTATCTTTGGCATAATCACTTAGCTCATCCATCTTTTACCTTACTAAATAAACTGTTTCCCAAATAATTTCAAAAATTGGACGTGAGAAGCCTAAATTGTAAATCTTGTATCCTTAGTAAACATCACTGTACCATTTTTCAAATACAATAGATTTAGTTTTTTACTCCATTCAATTTGATTCATTCGGATATATAGGGGCTGTCATGCATTGCCAATATTTTTGGCACTTGATGGTTTGTTACCTATATTGATGATTATACAAGATTACATGGGTCTATCTAATGAAAAACAAGTATGAAATAGTAGTCAACATTTAAACCTTAAGATTTGACAATGGAAGAGAATATTTTAATCAAGGGCTCATGACGTATTCTATCAAATGAGCGCATTTCACATCATCAACATGCATTGACACTTCTCAACAAAATGGTGTTTCTGAAAGTAAGAATAGACATCTTCTTGAAGTTGCTTGGTCTCTTTTGTTTCAGACCATGGTTTATTAGGGAGATGCTATCTTTACAGCACTTATCTGATCGATAGAATGCCTACCAAAGTTCTCAAAAATCAGATCCCTGTCAAGAAATTAATGAACTTGTTTCCAAATTTTTAGGAGTTGGATCTTTATCGCCAAAAGTGTTTGGATGTGTCTCCTACTGTCAAACTCAACCTCATCTGCAAAATAAGCTTGATCCCAAAGCTACGAAGTGCGCTTTCCTAGGATTTTCTCCAAAGAGAAAAGGCTACAAGTACTAACATCCTCCCAGTAAGAAGACTTATGTCACTATGGATGTAACATTTGCGGAGAATCAAAATTTTTTTGGGAAGACCTATCTTCAAGGTGAGAATAGTTAAAGAGAAGAAGATAGGTAGGATTGATATATGGAAAACACTAAAGTTCATCACTATCCAAGAACTTTCCTAAGACCATTGTATCTTTATCCTATCCAATTCAATTTGAGACCATTGAAAATTGAACCAGACTTGGAACCAAAAGGCACCAAAATCGCAACCTAAAAACTATCCCCCCAAGAGTCTAGTTGAACTAGATGTAAAAACAGACATTAAACTAGCCTTGGAACCACACTGATAGCCTAAAAACTCTCCTTTCAAGAGTCTAACTGAAGCAGATATAGAAACAAACTTTAAGGCTCAGAAAACACTGACTTTAAAGGTGTATTCTAGGAGGAAAACATCTATTATTACTTCTTAAGCTCTAAATGTCAAACTTGAGTCAGGTAAACCAATTCCTATTCCTAATCATAAAAATAATGTTGATTTGCCCATTGCTTTAAGAAAAAGGGCTAGGAGCTATACCAATACCCCATGTCTCATTTTGTATCCTCGCAGAATATTTCTCCTCAATATAGTTCTTTCTTCCCATCTATTTTGTTCCAAAGGATTCTCACATCTATACAAGAGGCTCTAGCCTCAAAACCCTAGAAAGAGACCATGAATGAGAAACTAAGGGCCTTGGAAAAAACTAGACATAGAAGATTGTAGATTTGCCCAAACATAAGAAGACCATTGGCTGCAAACAAGTCTATACTATAAAATGCAAGCTTGATGGAACATTGGAAAATTGTTGCAAAGGGATACACTCAAACCTACGTGATAGACTATTATGAGATATTCGCACTGGTGGAAATGATAACAGAATCCAAATCCTTCTGTCATTAGTAGTAACAAAGGGATGGCCACTATATCAATTAGATGTGGAGAATACATTTACTTCATTATAGGGCTGACTTTAGATAGCTTGATTTTAATACCTAGATGGATTTGATTCTCTAGCTTGCATATATATATATATATATACACACACACACATATACCTACTGTATTACTTGAATGAATATAACAACTCTTCTTTTCTTTCACATTAGAGGCACCACAACATGATTTTTTTTCTTTTTTCTTTTTAGACCCTATTGAGTGCCTCTCTTTCTAAAGCTTTTCTGTTTGTGTTGTGACCTTGTTGAGTCACTTTTTTTCAAAAGTTCCTGTTTTATGATGTGACACTGTTGAGTCCGTACACAATCTTACAATAGCCAACAACACAAATGTGAAGATAGTGATTTATGATGCTATTCCTATAACATAAAAAATCACGGATCAAAGTTAATGGTAGAAGCTGTTAGGATTGGAGTAAAACTGAGTTGGTGCGTCTTCGAATCATTTACTGATGAGCCACCATCTAAAAATTATAGCAAAGAAGGTTTGATTGAGAAAGGGTGCAAAAATAGTTTTGCAGATTTGGAATTCTATTGAACATGAGGTAATTGGTTTAGTTCATCAGTATGAACTAGTTAAAAATTTATGGATTATTTGGCATTTTTGTATTTTGGCAAGGACAATCTTTCTCATATATGTGATGTGTCAAGGATTTTATCATACGGAGAAGCAAGAAAGATCTTTTCCTAACTATTTTATTGATTTTAAATGGGTGTATCAACAGCTTAATATTTTTCTTCCTTTTAACTAAAAAGAAAACTCAAGACTCTCTATGTGAACAAATGACTATGATTAGTTTTTCTTCTAGGCTTGCCATTTGAACTTGATGATGCTTGACCACATTCTTTCCAGTTCAAAAATTTCCTCTCTCCATGAAATCTTCACTCGACTATTACGTGTTGAGGGATCTTGGTCTTCTCCTCCTAGTGCTACCGGTGCCTTTGTGAGCCAAGGTACCCAAAATGATGCTAGTAAAGGAAGTTGCAGAGGTAGAGAATAATAATAATTCTCAAGGTGGTAGGGATGATGGTGGACATGGATTTGATTAGAGTGGTGACTGTGGGCAAAACAATCAAAATAAACAATTTGTAATTAATTTGGAGAATCTGATCATGTGAAATGTGCTTGTAGGAAACTTCACAACAAATCTCAGCAGTAGCCCCAAGTTGCTAATGTTGTAACACAAGATAATGCACATGTTTCTATGACATCATCTACCGATAAGTTTGTACTTGATTCTACTGATGAATTTGCCCACGTAACTCAGTACTTGATTCCACTGATGAATTTGCCCACTTAACTCCGTACCAAGCCCATTGAAGTCTTCTATTATTCAGCTACGTCTTCCGTTGATCAGTCAGGTAAACCCACTACGTGTCCTATCTCATCCTCTCGCAAGTAGGTCACTGAATCTGATTCTATAGAAAACATGGCAGGAGACATATGCATTCTTCCCAATTTTAATTCTCATACACTAGTTGATGGATCAACAACTTCTGTTGTGGAAACAGGAATAACCACCCCTACTTCATCTTTTCCATTGTCATTTGTCTCGTACTTACCTATTTTATCATTGAACTTACATTTTATTAGTAAATTTACTCATAATCTCAATTGTTATAGCTCATTTTATTCGGTCATTGTGTATTGTCAGGATCTTATGACAGAGAAGATTATTGGTAGAAGATGTAAGTCTTGGGGTATGTCTTACTTGAAAATGCTTCTAAACTTTCACTACGGTGCCAAAACCTATTGCATATTCTAGTGCCATGACGCCTCTTGAGCTTTATTATTGGTTGGGCATCCTTCATTACCTACTCTAAAGAAGTTGTTTCATCATTTTAAAAATTTATCTCATTAGATTGTGAGTCATGTCAATTTTCTAAACATCATTGTGTATCCTATTTGCTTAGGTTAAATAAACGAGTTGCATTGCTTTCGACTCAGTACATTTTGATGTCCAAGGTCTATTTCTAGTGGTATCTAAATTTGGTTTTCGGTATTTTGTCACATTTGTTGATGATAAATCACGCATTACCTCTTTATATTTTATGATTTTTATGATGTGATCAAGCACAATTTAATGCTCTTATGACCAGCCTTTTAATTCTTTTATATCACAAATGGGATACTTTATCATTCTCTGTTTGTTGACACACCACCTCAAAATTCTGTTGCAGAAAGAAAAAAATAGACATTTATTAGAGGTTACCTGAGCCTTACTTCCCCAAAAGAATTTGGAGTGATGTTGCTTCAACAGCTTGTTTCTTAATTAATCGTATGCCTTCAATTATTATATCTAGTGATATTCCTTACTCTGCTTTGCTTTCCTTTCATTCATCATTCCTAGTTGAACCACGTATTTTTGGTTGAACTTGTTTTGTTTACCATACTCATCCTCAGTTTTCTAAATTAGACCCTAATTGTCTCAAATGTGTGTTCTTGAGAAATTCTTATCTTACAAAAGAATGCGTTACTGTTCTACTCTTAGTCATTATTTGCTAATGCTATTTGAGATGGGGAGCAAGATTATATTCTAGTATGCTGTGACGAAAATCAATGAACCCACTATGTCTGCCAAACTACCTATTATTCAAGTTTCTCAACATATTGACACATCCTGCAGCGGCTTGCCCATATGTGGATCTTAGTCTTGATCTTCCCATTGCTCTATGCGAAGGTAAAAGAAACATTCACACCTTATTTCTTCATTTGCATCTTATGAACATTAGTCTTCTCCTTCGTGTAGTTTCATTGGTTCGCTAAATTCTGTTTCCATTCCTAAAACCACCAATGAGGCTTAGATTCATTATGGATGCTCGGACTACTATGGAAGAAGAGGTGATGACTTAAGATGATAATGATACTTAAGAACTAGCAACTTAACAAACGGTAAGAGGGCTATTGGTTGCAAAGGTGTTTCTTTCTAAAGTTAATCTCAATAGTTCAATGGCTTATCTCAAAGCCCATTTTGTTGCTGAAAGGTTTTCTCGAACAGATGATGTAGAATATTCTGATACTTTCTCCCCGGTTGCTAAACTGGCATTTCTTCCATTGTTTACCTCTCTTGTTGTTACTAATAATTGGGCTTTACACCAGTTATGTCTTTCTTCATAGTGATTTGCTAGAGAAGCATATATGGAGTAACCACCTGGGTTTGTCACTCGAGGGGAACTTGGTAAGGCCTTTAGACTTCATAAATCTTTATAATGGATTTAAACAAAGTCCTCATGTTTGGTTTTGGCGATTTAGAGAGGTTGTTCAAGAATTTTGGTATGAAGAAAAGTACATGAGACCACTTATGTTCTACCAACAATCAAAACAGAGTATTATCCTGTTAGTTGTGCATGTTGATGATATTGTTATTACTGCTAGTAACAATGCATGTATCTCTGCTCTTAAATTTTTACTTCAAACACATTTTCAAACAAAAGACAAGCATTTTTTGAGTGTTGAGGTTGAAAATGTATTCTATCAAATAGAAAATATATTCTAAACATTTTGACAGGTAATGGGAAGTTGGATGCTAAACCTTGTAGTTCTAATGCATCAATGATCAGCAACATTCAACTTAGAGCTGAAGATGGAGAGTTATTTTCAAATCCCAAGATGTATCACAAGCTGGCTGGAAATTAGATTACCTTAACAGTAAATCACTTGGCATTTGAATAGCCGGTTAATGTGGTAAGTCAATTAATATTGTTTACACAAGCTACTCATTCGGCAACTTTAAAGTAGATTTTGTGTAACCATAAGGGAGCTCCGGGATGTGGTATATTATATAGCAATCATGGTCACTTTCTTATTGAGTGTTTCTTAGATGGCTGGTTTAAAACTGATAGAAGATACATTACAGGACACCTATATTACTTTTGGATAATAGGAGCACAATAATAGATTAGGCATATGCACTTCTAAGACACCTATATATAAAACCAGTCAAAGTAAAACAGCAAAACCAATAAGACAATCCATATTTAGGTTACCAGATAAAGCTGTCAAGTTAAAAAAAAAAAAACTGTTAATATGAAAACACTGTACTCAATAATAAAGAAACCAATCCACCTTATGTTGCCTTATGCAAAAAGCAACAATAAAGTAAGCCTTTTCCCACTATATGGGGTCAGAACCTTTTTGCAAATGGTCCTGTCTTCAGGTAGCTTATGCTGCTGGTTCGATTTCAAACACTATACGATATTATAATTTCAGATTGCCAAAGGAGAAATTTTATATCAAGAAAAAATTCACTGACCTTCATAGCCACAATTTTGCAGCAATGCGCAGACAACATGGCGGGTTGAGTCATCATTTTCTACCAGTAGAACCTTCAAAGACCTTATAGGTAAAAACGTCTCCCAACAAATCAAAGGACCCTGAAGCTGTTGTTGTGACCTCTGTTGGACACCTTGTGTGTATGCCTGAAGCTGAACCACTTCTGTCTTCCCAGTATTTATGTCTTCCACATCCTCATTAACCTGAGAATCGTCTTTCTCCGAGAGGCCCTGCTCCTCACCCATGATCTCATGCCTTATTTTCTTGTGATCATCATGGATATGTTTATTCAATTCAACCAATCCATCGTTCCCGGGGCCATTATTATTCATTTGAACTATCCCCGTCATCCAGATTCAAAAAGACCGACAACAAGGAAGGCACCAGATTGAGTTGGTTCCTCTATTCCAAAATACAGCTTGCACAACTCATTGTCTTCAAGATAAAAACGTCTACAAAAACAAACCTTCACCAAATCCTACCAAATAGAACATATAAAAAGATTTTGTATTAGATGTCACGCATATATAACAATCATATAAAAAGTTATGGACTTGCATATAACACTTGCTATTATCTTACTAACAAATATACCTAAACCCAATAAAACTCAGATCTATTTAACTCAAGAATGAAGCACATACATAAAATTCGTGTTTTCAGCTACACATAAGAGCTATGCTTGCCCCAAATCTTCATTTTCCCGAAGTATTCATGCCCAACACATTTTCAGACATGGGTATAAAATATGATCCTTCAAAGACCTTTCAAATACATGGAAAAACTTAGCAAAATTGAGCATACCCGCAAACGACACTCAAACCCGAGCCCGAGTGACATGGCATAAGAAACTATTATGTTAAATTAAATAGAAGCCTAAGCTAGGTTATACAGCTATTTCTATTCAAAGGAAAGATAAAGAAACAAGTTCATGTTTTCAAGACGTACCAAAATAAAAATTCAATCAATCAAACACTTAAATTCAGCATTTGATTCAACAAACTTTAGTTTTTTTTTTTTTTTTGTTCCTCAAAATATAAACTAAATCAAAATTTTGATTTTATTACTAGTTTGCTCTCCATTACTAATTTTATTTTTACTTATTATATGGATATTACTGGAAAAAAAATCAAAATCAAAATTTAAATAAAAATAAAATAAATTAGTAATTGATTTCACTATTTATTAAAAATAACCCTTTTTCATAATATTTAACATGGTGAAAGAAATTTAAAGAAATCTGGAAACGTTTATGGATTGAAATTATATGCAGGAAAAGACAATGAATTAGAAATTTAAATCCTGGATATGGTGAATTCACGTATTCAACTTAAAACAGACTTCAAGAAATGAAGTAAACAACTAAAAGAAGGACTTGGAATTTCGATTTTCCAGATTTTCTTCCCAAATTTCTTACAGTCCAAGAATCCTAACAGAACAGAATTCCAGATTTTACGTCAGTGAAATTGAATAAAGCACCAAATTTCTATGATAACAAGAACCCCAAAAAAATAAATAAAAGGATAAATCAAATTAAATGAAATAAAGAAGAAATCCAGCTGAAACATCTAAAAGTAAGCCGATTCAAATAACTTCGACGAATTGAATCATATTTAAATAGATGCTTCACTGTCTTCTCTTTCTGCTCTTTTATTCTCCGGGAAAAAAAAACAATAAGATATTTTAAGAAAAATTATGTTCATTTTCTATTGGAAAAAGAAGGGAATTAAACTCCAAATTTCGAAATTCCTACCTTCAATGAAAGATAAAAAATAAAATAAAAATTAGTTTTCCAATAGCAACAAAAAAACCCTAAAAAACAAAGAAATTATGAAAATTCTTGACAAAAATTATTTAAAAAATACAACATATGCTATAATTATTTACCTTTTGAAACTAGTTTCAAGATGATCTTCATCCCATTCTCTCAACAGTAGAAAATTTCAAAAACTTAAATTCAAACCATAAAAATTTCAAAAAAATACAAGAAAAAGAGTCGAAAGCGTACTTGCCAATTACTTATGTTAAAAAGATAGGATTTTGTTTAAAAAAAAAAAAGAAAATTTTAAAAGGAAGAAGATTTTGAGGGAAGAACCGGCGACTGGTTGAGAAACAGCGAAGCCAAAGGTTTTGTAAGAGAAAAAAAAAACCGGGATACGTTGAAAAGAAAAGATATTATGTGAGCTGACGTGTCACCCACGTGGCTTAAGTAAAGGCTTGGAATTATGCCACGTCAAGAAACCAGGTGGGACTGGGTATGATGACGTCGCGTCGAGATTTAAAGCTGGGCTGTTGATAGTTTTGTGGTGGATTCTTAGGCGATTCACTCGATCGTAATGGGACAGGTGGCGCGTTGTGCGACGAGTTAAAGATGCTTTGGGGCATTGTAGGGGACGGAAAATGTTTCGACGATGTCCTTTTTGGAGGTGGACCACGGTGAAGCTCATTGGGCCACTGGGTGGTTTGAAACTTAGGAATCTTCATAGAATTATATGACGAAAATACCCTTATAAAATTTTCATTTTTACGTGGGTCAGTCCAAGGGTTTTGCCATGTCAACAAGAAAATATCTTCGCCGACGTGGCTTGCCTCCCCACGAGATTACAGAATGTATCATACGAAAAATAATCAATGTATTTTACATCAAAAATATTATACAAAAATCAGGTGAGTACGTTAATATTTTTAAATTTATATGATTTAAATTATTAATATATCAAAATTTATATAAATATAGAATATTTTGAATATAATTTTAATATAACAAAAAATATAAACATGAAATGAATTTACAAATCACTAATAAATTTGATAATTTTGAAGAGGATGTGAAATACTCCGTGTTTAATAAACACAACATATTTAAACATAATTAGTACAAATTTAATATATATCTTGTATAGAATTTTGGAATATTTAATAATTTTTTATATTTATATTTGGTTTAATTGCAAAAATAGTTTTTGTACTATACCAATTTTCTTAATTGAATATCTAAAGAAAATTTTGATCTAATCAAATACCTATCCTATGATTTCGCTAAATATATGAATACTTTAACCTGATTGAGTTAAATAAAGTTGACATGTCATTTAAGATTTAGTGTGGTTATGACATGTGATAAGAATATTATGTTATTATTTTAAAAATATCACATGTCACAATCAGATTAAATATTAAATGTCATGTTAACATATATTTAGTGGTATTGTGTGAAGTACTTATGTGTTTAACAGAACCATAGAAAAAGTATCTATTAGGGTCAAAATTCATATACTTAATTGAAAAAAGTGTTATAGTAAAGGGACCATTTTTGCAAATAATCCTTTATATTTCTACTAAGTTTCTTGTTAAAAATATAAAAATATTGCAAATAAAATTAAGGTAGCAACTTGATCAAGAACATAAAAATATAAAATTTGATAATCTAATTTTTCGTGAATAAGTGAAGTATTTCTGACTTTCTTATTATTGTAAAAGCTAGTATAAAATACCCTAAACTTACAAATCTCTCTACTACTTAATGTTAATATATCTCATAAATTATGCCTTTATATATGCATTTTTATGATGTAAATATAATCAAAATACACCACTATTATCAACAAAATATACTTCATGAAGCTACATAAGATATCTACATTTAATCCAAACCTTTGATAAGTTATCCACCTGTTTAATATTTTCATGACA
>JBBYHO010000012.1:6440531-6452784 GCA_038382025.1 Adansonia gregorii
AAACAGTTACAACTGAAACAAACGTTTGAAGTTCAAAATTCCGAGTTTCAAAGAAATAAAAAATAAAATAAAAATCCTCCCCAAGAACCCCCCCAAAAAAAAAGAAAAGAAAAGAGAGATTTGAAACAACTAAAGTGCGAAAAATCATTTACAAAATAAAATTGAAAAACAGTATAATTATTTACCTTTTGAAACTCAATTCAAATCGATCCTCATCCCATTCCAACGGTCGAAATCTTCAAACAACGAAAACTTTCAGCAGAGGAAAAAAAAAATTTTTTTTTTTTTGAAAACTCGAAAGCTCGCCTGCCAATTACTCAAATCGATAAAATAAAAATTAGGTTTTTATAAAAATAAAATATGAAAAATAAAATAAAATACGAGAACTTAAAAAAAAAAAAAAAAAAGAAGATTTTGAGAGAGAAGTTAGCTTGACTGGTTGAGAAACGGCGAGAGGCAGGAGAAAGAGAGATCCGTCGAATAAAAGATATTATGAGAGCTAGCGTGTCAATGACGTGGCAAAGTAAATGGCCTGTAGTTTCGCCACGGAAACACACCACGTGGGAACGCTGGTAATGACGTGGATGAGAGATCTAAAGCTGGGCAATTAGCAGCTGTAGGGTGGATCTAAGGCGATCCAGTCGATAGCGTAAAGGGACACGTGGCGCATTGTACGATGAGTTAAAGATGCTTGGGGAATCGGGGAGAGTTGTAAGGGTTTGACGGTGTCGTTTTCAGGGTGACCACAGCGAAACCCATTGGATGGTTTGGATCTAAGAAGGATCCTCAGTGGATTTGACTAAATGACTAAAATAGCCTTAATAAATTCTAATTTTACATAAACATGTCCAAGGGTTTTGCCATGTCAGCAAAAAAATATCTTCGCTAACTCGGCTGGTCTTCTTATGAATCGCGTTTCGGAGTACGATTCGGGTATTTCCTTAGTTGGGTGCAACTATTTTTTTTAATTGGAAAAAATATATATATATATTTAAATAATGAGGAAAACACTAATTAATTACTGGTTAAAAAGAGTAAAAAGTCTGAAATTTATATAACATATATATAACTCCTTTAAATATATATACATTCATCAAAATAAAATTTACATTTGGCTATTTAGTTCAACATCCTTCTCCTTAAACCCAAAAAAAAAAATTAAAGTAAAATAAAACTTCAAATCTCAATTATCTTAAAAAGTAATAGCAATTGTTTAAATCAATCTAAAATATAAATATTTATGAGTCAAATTATAATATAAATATTTTTTTTAGATATCGTATCTGACACATCTCATAAATTCACTTTATTATTTAAAAAATATTAAAATATTTTATATTATTTTATATTAATAATATAAAAATATTCTCATTAGTTAAATAGTAATTCAAATTAAACTAATTTAAATCACTAGATATCATATTTATATTTGACTTTTAAATATGTTGCCTTTTATACACTTCACTTATTAATATAAAATTATTATATATATATATATATGAGATTATCAAAATTAAAAAAGTTACTACGAAATTCAATGACATTCGAAACGTCTCGGTTAGATTTTTCTTTTAGTATAAAGAGAGCATTTCACATTTTATATTTTTTCTCTATAATTCTTGAAGTTATTTAATCACAATAAAAATTATGTAAGTTCCATTACTCTATAAGTAACTAGAATGGTTCTCGTGGTTCGTGGGTGGACTTAAAATTTTTTTTATAATTTTAATTATATTAAATAATAATTATTTATTTAAATATTTTTTAAAAAATTAATATATATTTATATATTAAAATAACTCTATCTTTTAATATAAAATAAAATTTCAAGTTACATCTTTCTTATAAATAACAAATTATTATTAAATCAATTTTTTAAAAAAATATATATAAAATAACTTTTCTTAAAATCAATTGAAAAATTCATAAAAAAATAAAATTTAAGTTGATTTATTTACCAATTGGATTTCAATTTCTTTAGTTGTAGGAGCTTAAACAAACCAATAATTCCTACTAGTATTTTTTTATTCTCAAAGGATAAAAACTAATTTCAGAATATTTTTCACCTTTTTCTATTTCCTTATTAATAATTATCTATAGTAATAATTGTAGATAATAAATATTTTATTTCTTGGTTCATTTTGTACTTATTTCAAAGTTTTTTTTTCTCTCTTTGTTACACTAAAAAAATCATTTTTCTTTCCCCATTAATAATTATTTATGATAATGATAATAAAAAATAAAAATTTTTAATTTATTAATTAATTTTTAATTCTTTCAAAATTTTTCTTACAATATTATTGGAATCAACATTTGATTAAAAATTAATATTTGTCAAAATTCGAATCCACTAAATATTTGAATTTATTAAAATTTTTAAAAATATAAAATTAAAAATAACTAATTATGTAAATATGAATCCGTTATCTGTATAAATATATAAATAAAGGGGATTTGGATATAATAAACCTAATATCTAATATTATCAAACTAAAGTCAAAGCATATTCAGATAATAGCTATTCAAGGGTTTCTATCCAAATCTATTCCAAATCTAAATGCAATATTCAAACATGCAATATTCAAATAGCCAAAAAAAAAAACAAAGAATTATATCGACTATTAAATTTTTTACGATTTATTGTCATCCTTAGCCATAAAAGTTAAAAAAAAATAGTATCCTTATTAATAATTATTTATTATAATCATATATATTATAAATATTTTTAAGCAAAGAATCTATTTTATAATTTTACCAACCAACATGAAAAAAGAAAAAAAAAAGGGGTGAGTCCACTTTTATCTCTTGCATGTTGGCTCATGTGATATTTAACCTCATATATATTTTTTTACACTTAATCCTTGTATTTTGACCGTTATGATACTTAAAATCAATGCAGTTAAATTTGTATCCAGCTAATATTTTTATATTGAAAATACTTTTTTTCTTTCCCTTCTTCATCTTTTTATGTAAAAAAACCCTAACTCTAAAAAAGAATAAAACTCCATTAATTTCAATAAATAACTAAAATTGAATTCAATTAAACTCAAAATAAAATAACTTATCATCCAAAATTTCAAATCTCATTTTAATACTTAAATGGAAAAGAAAGAAATTAGGATAAAGATATTGCAAGAAAAACTATTCTCATTTTTCATTGAAAAATTAAAAAAAAAAAACTATTATTCGAATTTCAAAATTCTCAGGTTCAAGAAAAGAAATAGAAGTAAATTTAGTTTCAATTTGAAAAAGAAAAAAAATGAAAAAATTACAAAAATTCTTGGCACTAAAAAAACAAAAAATACTATAATTATTTACCTTTTGAAACTTATTTTAAGTTGATCCTCATTTAATTTTCTCCATGACCAAAATTTTCAAAAGCTTCAATATAAAAACATGAAAATTTCAAAGAAAATACAAGAAAAATTAAAGAGCTTGCTTGCCAATTACTTAAATCAAATTAAAATTTAGGTTTCTCAAGCTAGAGAAAATAGGCTTTGGGTAGAAATCTAAGCAAGTGAAAACAAAGGATTTGGATTTTTTCATGGGGCATAGGAGGTGGAGAAGAAATCTACTACAACCAATGTAGAGATTTGAAATTAAAGAGAGAAAAGAAAATAAAAAAGTAAAAAATAAAAAAAATAAAGGGTATAATAGTAAATTTTTATCAAAATATAATAGAATTAGGTTGTGATAGGGAGTTTAAAAGCACAGAGGATATAAGTGCTATAACAAAAAGTTATGTGTCAAAGCTCTAAAGTACAACAAAAGAAAATAGATTTTTTCTAAAAAAACACTTAATAATAATAATTTTCTATTAAAATATATCAAAATTAGGTTGTGAACAATTTAAAACCATAGGGGATGTAAGTGTTATAACAAAAATTATATGTCAAAACTCTAAAGTAAAAAAGAGGAAAATAAACTTTTTTTTTTTAAAAAAAAACACTTAACAGCTATCAATATAAAAACCCCTAAGGGATTCTTTAATCTATAAGAATAGATAATTGTTGGTTGTGTACACATTTCAATGAAACTTATATAATTCATTTTTGTAATTAATTAATTATAATAGTATAATAATTTTACTATATATATGTATATATATATACACTATTTAGAAATCTTTTTATTGAGTTGGTGTCACAAATGACACTTGACTCAATTAAGGAAGAATTCAAATATTTTACAAATCAAATAATAATGTATAAGGGCATTTATGTCTATAAATTATATAATATATTTCTAAAAATTATTGCTTTTAAAAAATTGCTCGCATATAAATATTTTTACATGGAATTTTTTATTTCATACGCAAGTGTTAGGAATGTTTAACCGATTGATTCGATTAATTGACTGACAAAAATACCTTTAACAAATTATTCAATTTTTTATTTCTCTTGACCATTAACCTAATCGACTTATAAGAGAAACATATTAACCGAATTAAAATTATTTTGATTAATTTGGTCTGTTAACCAAATTTTAACTATTTAAATTTAAAAATCTTAAATTTTAATTTTTTTTCTAATTCAAATAGGTATAATTATCTAACAAATATTCAAATGTTACATAAAAGTAAAAAGTACATTTATAATAAGTAAAAAATTTCATAAATATAAAACTTAAAACATCAAATAAAGACTAAAATATCATATTTTATATATTTTGGGTAATTTAACTAATTTCACTTAACTAATAATTGAATTTTTTTCAACTTCTTTTACCAATAACAGATCAAAAATTTTTTGGTTAACAAATTGAATTTTAATTCAGTTAAAATGAAAAATGAGCACCCCTAGTGGGTGTGACATAATCTATTACAAATATAAAAACTCCTAAATGAGTTTAATATCATAAGTCAAATAATATTAACTCAACAAAAAAAATTATACAAAATCAAAATATAAAATAAAAAACATATATTCATAAGCATATTTGCATGTTTTATTATTTTTAAACCTAAAAATAATTTTTTTATAAAAAAAACCATATTTTTAACCAATAAACACCAAAATAATTTCATTTCTGTAATATATGTTTAAAAAAAATTCTCTTTTACCCACATACCATTCAATCGGCCAATGAATGACTTAGTAAGAATGGTTTACAAATAATTTTTTCGAGAAAAATAGCTCTATAGAAAGTAAAATAAAATAAAATAAAATTTTATTGGTTAAATGAACTTTACCACATTACTAGGTATCATATGGTTTATTGCATGGATTTGTAATGCATCTTATATTTTAAATTACATTATTATTACCAATAATGAAATCATATTATGAAGATTAGTTAAATAAAATTTATATTACTAAAAATGAATTTAAGTGATATTAATGAGAGGTTACGGATTCATATTACTTAATTTTTTTTCCAATATGATTATTTGAGTTACATGTAAAATCCTATTATCAATGGTTATTATTATTAATTAATTAATTTTAATAATTAAATAACATCACCCTGATCAATAATCAAATCATATTATCAAGATTAATTAAATAACATTCATATTATTTAAATTTATTTTTAATCTAATCTCTTGAGTTACATGTAAATGGCATTCTTAATCAATTTATTAATTTTAATAATTACAAATTCTATTTATTAAGCTTGAGGGAATGAATTTTGCTTTTATAAAAATAAAACGCATCTTGTTTAAATTTCTTCTCAATCTAACTACTTAAGTTATATGCATGTAAGAGGCAGTAACGATGAAATTAATTTAATTACATGATTGGCTAAAAAAAAGTTGAAGTACATGTCTATTATTATTTTCAATGAATGTCATTATTAGTAAATAATTTGAATGTTTACATCACATTATCATAATAAATAATGACATAATATTATGAATATTTATTAAACACATGTAACAACCAGTCTATCCTCTTCACAAAATTCATATTATGAATATTCCATACTTTATTCAATTATATGAGTATTTTCATTTTTATTAGCAAAAACTACATAAAATTATAATTCCATTCCATATCTCATTCTATAAAACCAAAACACATTTAATTTTTTATAATAAATAAATTAACTTTTGTTAATTTACATAAAAATTATATTCAAACATAACATAATAAGGAGTTTATATGTGTAGGGAATATACTAAATTTCATTACTTCATGGTTCTACTACAGATTAAAATCAAAGTAAGATAAATAATGTAGTCATATATATATACATATATATTCCTTTTAAGAATATAATTATATGTATACACTAAAGGCTGCATTTCAATAATATGTCATACTTTAATAAAAATATCTATTTATAACTTAAAAATAAAAATTATTCAATCTTAATAAACATGAAAAAACGTTTAAAGTTTTGTATTTTATCTAATCTATCTCAAGCAATCTTCTATAGTAGTGTAAGCATCCACAATGGAATAATTGACTTGTAGAAATAAGTGACTGTGCTTCACATCCACATTGTTAAATTATGTAGGCATAATAGCCTTTCATAGTCAAATTATTTGTTTTCATCTTCTTTCTTCCCATGTTTTGATGGTAAGAAACATAATGCTTATTATTTGCTATCAATCTCTAGTTGAAAGATATTTTATCCATCACAAATTGGACTTTTCAAATAGTTATTTTGGCGTGTTTGTTGGTGGAGAAAATTTTGATTACATATAGCATTCGAGGAGAATTCTTTCATTGTAAAATAGTCATGATTCATTAATGGAAGAGAGGAGATGAATACATTTAATTTAATAAGTTAACTTGATTCATGTATGAAGAGAGAAGATTAATACATGTAATAAATTAATTTGATTTGTGTATGAGAGAGAAGAGATGTATATATTTGATTCATAATATTACAATATCATAATTATAGTACTAAAATCATAAGAGGAATGTTGGACTATTTAATATCATTCATAACATTTATTATTAGTTCAAGTCAATTTTAATACGTATATATATATATATAGAGAGAGAGAGAGATTTATGTAGTAGTATATGGAGACTATTAAGAGTTGAATTCATATGCTCCTTTTTTTAAACAAAATATTATTTTTGAAACTATATTTATTATAAAATTTTTGATTTAGTGTATTGAGTCATGTAACACTAATTCAGTTAGAAAATAAATTATAAAATTAAATTATAAAATAAAAATAATATATTTGTAAGATTATATCAATAACTTCATTTAAAAAGTGTGAAAAGCACATTTATTTATTTATTTCTTCTTCGTTTGAAAAAAAATTACAAATAGTTTCATATTTTTTTAAAATTATTGTTCTGATTTCTTTAAATTTTGCAATGCATTTTTTTCATGTTTTTCAATGACAAGTATTACCTTTATTTTTATTCCTAAAATTAAATTAAATTAATGTTACCATCTTTTAATTTCAATAATTGTATCTTAAGTTCTTAAAAAATGCATGGATGCATGCACTTACGTAGCTAATTTTAAAGCAAGTCATGTTCAAATACACATGTAACTTTGTGCTTACATCTAAGTAAACTTGATGATTTCACTTATTTTTAAAATAAAATTATTTGTATTTATTCGTAAAAGTTTAAGAAGATGGCATCATCCAATTAGATATGCTCAAAGACTAGACTGGTCTAGGCTTACATTTTAATGATTTGGGTTAATACGACCTACATCACTGTTTATTTAATAACATAATAATTATTTTTTAAATTTAATTATAAAAATATATAAATATTTATATAAAAATAATTTTTTAAAAAAAAATTAATATTTTTGAACAATAATTTTGACCCACTAGCATAGGCAAAAATTCAAAGATTTCAAAGCTTATCTCATAAACACCTCTATATCTAATTTACTAACAATGTTATAAATTTATATACTTTCAATATATCAAATATTAATCTAACTTTCTTGAAACTTCCTTGAAAGTTGAACTAAGATATAGATTCCAAATCCATATAAAAAGTTACATATAAATATATATATATATATATATATTCTTTGAAGTGAAAACCTTTATGAACGATGACATAGCAAGAAAGTTATTCAATTATTATTATTATTATTATTATTATTATTATTAATTTTTCACCACTTTATTGTCTTGTACAAATAATAAAAAAGATTAATTAATACTCATAATTATCTGGATGAACGCATGATCGACACTTATCATTCCTCTCATTATCTTTCGTGTAACAAATATCTCTCATCTTTTTTTATAATATACATTGGGTTAGGCTCATTTTTATTATTTTTTCATCCATTAATATTGAATACAATTTTAATCACCATCTATAAATTTGATTTTAATTTGACTTTAATAATTCATAAAGTGGGTCCTTTTGATATGAATGGTGTTGATAAATGTATTGAAAAAAATAGACAAAAGGTAATGGATGAAAGCCCAACACATATACACTTATCTTATATTTATCGAGTAGATAACTATATAAAATATAAGTATAAAAATATAGGTAAGAAACAATTTCAAACATTCAGACTTCAAGAAGCAGTCCTTCTATATATACAAACATGTTTATTTTCTTTATTTACTTTTTATCATTCTTATGAATCTTTACTCAAATATCAAGCATGTCCACTCCAACGCCTTCAAATTTTTCTCCATTTTCAATAAGCATAACTCACTCAGAGATCTTCTCAAATGCACCACATCTGGCACCAAAAAGACAAAAACAATTTCTCAATATTTTTGTTCGGAAACAATAATAAATTATAGTAAATTTAACTTATATGCAATTTTTTCTGAATTATGTTAAATATATAAAAATATTGAAAATTAACTGTGTCATAGGATATGACTGCAATATCGGTATAGTAAGGTTACATGATTTGTATATTCTCGTTCTGTCCTGCATGATGCATCTATAGCGTATATAGTTGTAAATTTTCTCTTTTACTTTGTTTTTTTATCTTTTAATTTTTTTCAATATATGTTAGATATAGTCATTCGTATATTAGTGTTATATTCTTTTTTTTACGTATCATAATTGGATTTTAGGTATTACATATGTGTATAAATATTGATATGTTAATAACTCATATTATATAAAATTTGACATATATTCATGTGCCCATGTTATGTTCGAGTTATTTTTATCATGTCGTGTCATATTTTCTATTGTTTGTTAATCCTTATGATGTAATCCTATCACATCCATCTGATGTATATGATAGCAGGCTATACAATGAAAATTAGCCATTTTAGATTGAAAACACATGAATTCTGGAATGAAATTTTAAGTTCTAAACGTTGTTGTTGTTGTTGTTTCATTTGGGACATTTCTAGTGTCTTTTATGTTGTGAAAAGTTAGGGTTCCATGTTAATTATTTCTAAGCTTAATAGTTCATTTATTTATTTTATTATAATTATATTTAAAGTATCATATATATTTTATAAAATTTAACAAGTTAATTTTATATTATTATTGATTTTAACGTATTAATGCATTCGTATTTTTTAAAATCATATTTAAATTATCTTTTTCGTGTTATATTTAATATTATTAGGTCCGATTATTCCCACCCACCATATTGGGATTCCTATGTCCCAATAAAAGGGTTAAAAGTGGGTGAAGGAATAAATGCTGTGACTGTGAGGCTGTGACCTAGCCCTTGTGTTTCCTTTGCTTTCTTTCGTACATGTTTTAACTTTTAACCTTTTTTTCTCCTTTCTAATCTTTGCATCTCATGCCTTTTTTGTGGCCATTGTTTAAGGCTATTTCTTCTTCTTTCTTCATCTTTTCTCATTTACCCTTCCCTTCATCTTTATTTCACATTGAAATTGACCCAAAAAAAAAAAGAGAAAGGATTCCTTATCTCATGAACTCATTGTTGGAATCCTCTCATCTTTATCCAAAGCTTTTGTTTGCCATCTTTAGCTATCTAACTTTGTGTATTACAAGTGTACCTGTTCTTTTTAAAAAAAAAAAATCCCTTATATTCCATTTTTAAAGTTATTTTCATTAGATTAAAACTACAACTAAAAACTCAATAAAAATTTCTCATATATTCAAGAAAAGATTTAACAGTTAATTATGATCATCAATATATGCACTAAACATATTTCCTTGTAAAATTCAAGTTAATTTTAGGATATTACAAAATCCTTAATATACCTAGTACAAGCTAATTTTTGGACTAATATAAATGGTTAGAAAAAAGACAAACTTTGAACAACTGAATATAAAACTTTACTGTAAAGTAATAGTGCAGGTAGGTATCTCATTTGGTATCTCTTTTATATGGTTCCAGTGATCGATGCTAGCAACTATTTCAAAAAAGAAAAAAAATTAGATTTTGGATAGATATATGATTAACGAATTTGTATCATATTTATATTTTTACGTATTATAATTATATAATATAAATTTTAATACATATTAATAATTTATGTTATATAAATTTTTACACATTTGTGTATTGGAATCACGTTAATGTTATTTTTTTACTTCGTATCGTGATTTAATTATTTTATCTTTATCAAAAAATCTTGTCGTATCCAAAGTTACCGGCTTAATTTGTATATCATTCCTGATTTTTTTTTTCAGTGACATTTAATGGGATTGACTGTAATTTTAAAATCAGGATTATTTCTTTTGAAATTAAAATCATAGAAATTAATCGATGAGTTTGAAGGGCTGAGATGCTCATCGCATGGTGGTAATTAGGAATTTTTTTTCTTGTGTTTTTGTTATTAATTTATTTTTCATTTGAATATTTGTTTCAATGTTTAATGTATGATCATCTTATTGAAAGACTAAAGTTGAGTCTTCCTTCTATTTAAATATAAAAGAATGGTTTATTTTATTTTTTATTAAATAACTTTTAAAATGACAAACCTTTGAATGCTACACTCCTACTCCCTAAGAAATTCAATCACTTAAACTTATTTTACTTTATTGTTATTTAGCATTTTTACGGGTTATAAGTGGATTTGTTTTAAGGGACAGGTTATCTATTTAATTCAATTAATTCAACTTAAATTAGATCAAGTTTACATAAATTTCTTTTTTAATTCGAATCGAGCTAACCTAATAAAATTATTATTTATTTAATAAAAAATTATTTTATCTAAATTTAATTATTAAAAAATAAATATCAATTTTTTAATTTTTTATAATAAAATAAATTTAAAAACTAACCTACGTTAAATTTGAGTAAAGAAAGTAAATATTTTCGAACCTCGAGAAGGTCTATTTATAAGTTGTTGGTCCCAAAAGGAAAACACTTCAAGTGGTCAAAAATTTTTTGCAATAATTCTCTATTCTACTTTATGTTTTAGGAACATAAGGGATAAAAACAAATGTAATTTTTAAGCCTATATTTGGTATAAATTCAATCTTGTGAATTATTAGGATAGGATCTTCAATAGGATTGTAACAAAACAAAGAATGTTGAACATGAATGCAAACAAAATCCTTCCTATAAAGGATTGGGACAAAGGCTTTTAAGAATATCCCTTAACATGACCAACTTTTTATGCTAAACTTATAGACACACAAAATAGCAACTTTATTTGGGGTGGGGGAGGGGGAAGAATGGAATATAAATTGTGTAGATGACTTTTTTTAAATATATATTTATAAAGTTATTATACATTTGGCCTATTATATTTTTATGTTTATGTCCGAATATATGTTAAATATAAATATTAATATAATTATTTTTAAAATAAAATAAAATTAAATATCTTTGTTTAGGAAAAGATGAAATAGAAGTAAGTTTTGGGACTAGAATGTCCCAAATTTAATGCATGATTTAGGTTTTGATTTTAAGATTTCAATGCTTTTTATGTCTGGGCTAGAAGGAAAAGAAATTTAGTAATTTACACTAAAACAATAAAATTTATTTAAAATAAGAATCACTTGGGAAAACTAAGATCATGCTTAGTTGAACCAGAAAATATTAGCACGACTGCAGTATTAACAACTCAGTCTTTTAATTGTAAACGTTTGTTGTACATGTCAATTTTTCACTGGTCCAACTAAGCATGGTTGTTAACTATGGCATAGAAAATTGCTAGTGATACGCTTCTGAACAGCACAATCATTATCATGACTAAACACAATTGATTTGGGAAATGGGATTGTTACAAATAGCCCTATCAAATTTGTTAATGTGATAACTTCATCTATTTTAATGTTAAAGTTTTACTCTATATTAGGCCGAATCGATTGAAAAATAAGTTCAAAATAGCATTAAATTCGACATGATTCCTCAATCTGGCCTACTAACGCCGAATCCAACCTCCAATGGCCAGATG
>JBBYHO010000012.1:6454239-6528460 GCA_038382025.1 Adansonia gregorii
GATAAATTCAAATAAAGAACTTGAAATTAGAAGTCAATGAATAAATAAAGCAATTAAATGAGATAGAGTTGCAAAAATACAAATTGATAGAGCTTCAGCTTCGCATCTATATTCTTTCCTTTAGCCTTACTCACCAAAGAGTTCCATAACCCACTAATTTGAATTCTTATCTTCAAGGATAACGCATAATATTTACACTCCCTATATTGTGAGTAGGTTAAGATAGAAGCATTTTCCATTTTATGTTTCTAGGCTTAGATATAACCTCCATACCTTTTTATGGTATGGTAGTAGCCTTCCATTTTACAAAAGTTTTAGGCGTAAATAAGAAATACATCTAAAAATTTAGGTGTTTACAAATTTCAAGTAAAATAAAGAAAGATTACAATGATAATAACATAAAGAAATATAATAAAAGATAGGAAAGATTAATCCTATAAAAGAAGAATTACTTGAAATGTTGTGAAAGATGAAGAATTTAGCTTTATGCTTTTTCTCTTGATGTCTTTTACTAATGGAGATGTTAGAGAATCGTATTTACGGCCTTGAGATGAATTATTGCTAATGGGAATTAATTGGGATGAGTCATTGGATGCTTTACTAATTAGCCTTTTCGTGCTTCCCCATGTTGAAGTATCAATACCTTTACCAAAGGTATCAATATATTCCCTTTTAAACCTTTGAAATATGACTATTAGGGGACAAGGTATAAATGATTAAGTGAAAGGTATCGATATTTAATGTTTTTTATTGATACATTTTTTGTTTTCAAAAAACTTTAGCTACTGCCATGACATGAAACAATGCATGCAAGAAACATATTGATACTTTGCTTTGAAAAACTTTAAAAAGTGTTTTCCTTGGCTTTTAAAAAAATGTAACTCATCTAAAAAATGGTTTATACATAAGTATGCATTAAGAACATTGTTTTTGAGAAAAATAAAGAGTCAAAAACATTTTAGTAGTTCCCAAATTATTTTGAAATTGATGCAAGGAAAAATACTAAGTTAAAAACATTTAAACACAAGCTAATTAAGCTTAAGTTTTTATTACATCAAAAACCAAGATCAATTTAGGGCTAATCTAGCTAATACATTTGACTTAAAAAGTGATAAAGATATTTTTCTTAGTTACTCAATGAATTCCAAAGCATTTAAAGCATTTAATAAAAGAACTTTAGTTGTTGAAGAGTGAAGCCAATCCATCTTTTAAGAAAGGTCTGGATCATTTGATGATGTAGAAATATTTCAAGAAAACAATATTAAAGCATCACACAAAGAACAAGATCAGGTTATAAAAAACCAAGAAACTTCAGAAGAAGATAAGCTTTATGAGCCCATTAAGTTGAAAAGGAGACAAGGCATCCTAGAAAATTGACTTATGTCAATGATGATGAGATTCTTGGTGATCCTACTTAAGGATAAGAACTAGATCCTTTCTTAGACACACCAATAATTATGTTGCTTTCCTTTCTCAAATTGAACCCAAAAACATTAAGGAGGTTTTAGGAGATGATCAATGGATTATGCTCATGCAAAAATAATTAAATCAATAAAGTTTGAAACCTAGTAGAAAGACCTAGTGATTGTCTAATTATAGGTACAAAATTGGTTTCTAGAAACAAACTTGATAAAAGTGGAAACATTGTTAGAAACAAGGCTAAATTAGAAATGTTGTCATGTTTTAATTGTTTTTCCTATAGTATGTTGGTGTCATATCTCATGTTATATTCAAAATTATCAAGTCTAATTGACAGTATTCAAATAACTTCAATTTTTTGTCACATGTAATCATATTTATGAACGTGTTAATTTTTTCATGTCATAATCATATTTATGTATTATATTCAAATTTTAAAACGTTAATAATTCGTTTGATATAAATTTTTACATGTTTGTCTATTCATATCAAGTTATATAATTATTATTTATATTATAATATATTAATATATATACAACTAAATATTTCTAAAAAATTATTTATAAAATACACTTTTACACCAATACATAAATAAAAAATAGAAAATGATCAACAATATATTATTAATACTATTGTTAAATTTTTATAATTATTTCTTTTATAAAATATAATAGAAAATATCAGGGCGAAGTCGAGACTGGCATTCTAGCATCAGTTAAAGCATGATGATCTTCTGATCAACTGCTGGTTGAAGCCTTTGGTCTCAATGGTGCTTCGATTAGTGAAAAGTTCTTTTGCATTGGTTTGTATCATTCTGGTCGATCCATCTTAAAAGGTAATGGAATTCTTTCTTGAAATTTCACGATAGCTGCTTCTACCACGTGGTCTTGTTCAAAATGTAATAATTGTTTTAAGAAAAAAAAATTAATTATAAATGTAGGTGTTTTAAATATTATTGTAAGGATGGATGACCGGAAAAAAAAAAGGAAAAAAAATAGGTTATAAAAAACGAACTTGTTCAGTATTTTTCTAATGGTGGGACTTGGGAAACAATCTTTACTTACATCTCGGTTGCAAAATATTATAATTCCTCTAATATTTATAAATATGATGCACGGAGTCAAAACTGTTGAGAATTACTGTAGACAGACAAATGAGTGAGCTTCACTTTTACAGCCTTGTACAATAATGAATTAGGTTAATTATACTTAGCAAAAAAATATAAATAATATTTACAATAAAAATAATATTATTTAAATGAGTTTGCATTTAATATTAGTGATTAAAAATTTTTAATTTCACAAATAAAACTGTGATCCATCATACATCTCAATTCTTTCTTAATGAATTGTTTTAAGAAAATATAAAACATATATACTTTTCTATTAATCCCAACCGTAAAATTTAAACATTTCGCTTACAATCAATTAAATATATTTTTTTATTTAACGACATATATATGTATGTATGTATATATATATATATATATAAAGAGAGAGAGAGAGCTCTGTTTAATCTTGACTTTCTTTGTTTTTACTATTGATTAGGTAAAGAAGAATTTCCATGCCATGCATATTTAATTAATTATCCAATTCAGACAACTTTAAATAATTTTAAAGGGGAAGGAATATGGTTATTACATATTTTTACTCGAAAAATCTAATTTTTCGAATTCTCCGCAAAGAAATTAAATTAAGTTCGGGGTTGTCGACTAATTATTATATAGCTAAAGATGAACATAAAATTGCTTTCTATTGGATTAAAATTCAGGTTTCAGGGAATCAATTCTGCCAAACTAAAAGGAAAACTTAGAGGTATGGCAGCTACGAAGAAGTATGATAAGCCTGCAATGCAACAATAGACTAACAGTTAGTGTCTACAAAGAAGAATGTCAGGGTAGTCAAAGAATTCTTCCAACAGTTTTCCATGTTGGCAACAGTTGTAGACTCCTCGTAGGGGAAAATTCTAGGGAAAGCTCACTACGGTGAGCATTCCATAAATTCAATCCTTCCAACCGGTTAGTCGGTTAGAAGGATTTTATTTTATTTTTTTAATTATTTTTATTAAAATATTTTAAAAATTAATATTATTAATTATTATAATATATTTTTTATTATTTTTTAAATTATAAAATTTAATTTTTTATTAATAAAAATTATATATTTTATTATAAATTTAATTTTTTATTATTTTAATTTTTTAATTATTTTTATTATAATATTTTAAAAATTAATATTATTAATTATTACAGTATATTTTTAATTATTTCATAAATTATAAAATTTAATTTTTTATTAATAAAAATATATATTTTTATTTTATTCTAGGGAAAGCTCACTACGGTGACTTTCCATAAATTCAATCCTTCCAAACGGTTAGTTGGTTGGAAGGGTTTTATTTTATTTTTTTATTTTTTAATTATTTTTTATTAAAATATTTTAAAAATTAATATTATTAATTATTACAATATAATTTTTTATTATTTCATAAATTATAAAATTTAATTTTTATTAATAAAAATATATTTTTTATTATAAATTTAATTTTTATTATTAAAATATAATAATTATTAATATACTCAAATAAATAACATGGAGAATTTTCAAAAAGTAATATAGAGTGATAACTTTTACAAGAAGTAAAAGCAAAACCAGTTATTCTAAAAAGAAATAATAATTATTAAAATTATTAATAAAGAAATTATAATTACAATTTAATCATAATTTTTTTTATTTTTTTGTTTTTTGCTTTTATGTTCATGAAAAATTTAATTTTCTTAATATGAAAAGAGAACATAAGAGAAAAATATAATTTACCGATGAATCGAGTGGAGAGAATTTCAAAAAAATACTAGAGAATGATAATTTTTACAAAAGAAGAAATCTAAAAAAATATTTCAAAAAAATATTAATTATTTGAATTATTAATTAAGAGATTGTAATCAACCTTGAAATTTATATTAAATTTTGAATTACTATTATAAATAATAAAAAATAAAAATAAATTTTATATTAAATCTCAAATTAATATATATATATACACTAATATATTATATATGCTATATATAATATATTATAATATTATATATGTTAGGAATCAACCTCAACAAATTATATATAATATATGTAATTATATATCTTAAAAATATTATATTAAATCTCAAATTATAAAATAATCTCAAATTATATTAAATACTAAATTAACATTAAACTAATAAAAATTTTAAAAAAATTAGTATTAAATTAAATTATTTTTAAATAATTAAAAATAATATACATATATAATATAATATAATATAATATAATATTATAAATATAATATAATAATATATTATATAATATATCAGTATATATATATAATAAAAATTAAAAAATATGTAATATTAATTCCAAATTATTTTTTAAAATTTTAAAATACTATATATTATATAATACATATAAAAAATAATATATAATATTATAAAAACAAGATAATAATATATTATATAATATATAATAAAATATTAAAAATATTTTATATTAAAATATAATTACTAAATACATGACTTCTTATAATTAAATGTATGACTTACTATAACTAGATATACGACACAGTACAACTAAATGTAAAAGATATATACAAAGTAGTCGTGTTCAATTATGATCGACATCACCTTAAGCATGATTTTATATATGTTAAAGCTAATTATTCCTGTATAGTGGGAGAATGACATTTTAATAGAAAGAAAAAAAAATAAACTTATAAGCAAAAAATAAAAAATATAGTTAATTATTTTTGTATGGTGAGTTAATCATAATTTACTATCTTTGTTGATCTTTATTTGGGTAAAAAATTTTTAATCCTTAATATTGCAAAAAAAAACTAAACAGTAAATAATATATATTATAATTTAATATATATAATTTATAACTTTTACTACATTACTGTAAGAGAAAAATGCAGCCAAAAGATAAAATGAAAAATAGATGCAAAATGGTAATTATAATTTTCTTATTAATATATTTATTAATTGCTATTTCCTTTTTTAGAATTATTTTTTATGATTTAATTTCTTAATAATTATTATTACTTTTTATTTTTTTGTAATTTTCTATAAATATTGCCTACTTCCTCCTTTGCACTGGCCTGCAGTTAAGGCACATAGGATCTAATATCAAATATTTTTTATTATTTTTAAATAATAATTTAAAATTTAATAAAAAATATTTTTATTTTTATTATATGATATATATTAATATATTAATATAAGATGTATTATATATTTTATATATAATATATACTATTTTTCAAAAATAATTTAAGATTTAATATAAATATTTTTTATTTTTTATTTTTTATTTTTATATAATAATCTAAGATTTAAAATAAAATATTTTTAATATATATTATTTTTTAAATAGTATTTCATTATTTAGTGTAAAATATTTTTTATTTTTATTATATATAATATATTATTATATAATGTTTATAATATTGTATATTATATATGTATTATAGAATATATATTATATATAATATGTATAATTTATATTATATATCATATATATAATATATTTTTTTAATTTTTTAATATATATAATTTATATATGATATATTATGTATATAATAATATATATTGTATATATAATATATTTAATAACAATAAAAAATGATTTTGAGAAAATTAAAGTTAATTTTCTCAAAAGAATGTTTTACATAATACATTATAGTTTTGGTTATATTTTTATGTAAAACTTTTAATGTTTTTATGTAAGTCGGTAATATTTTTATGTAACAACTTACAAACAAATATTACCCTCAAAGATTCTTTACACAAATACATTACATATGTGTCAAATTACATATAAATATTATGTAAATTATAATATTTATCTATAATTTTTATAAGATGTAGTTGTGATTTTTCCAATTAATAAAAATTATAAATTTATCAAAAAATTAATTTTTTCTTAATATAATATAATTATTACAAATATACCAAAATAAATTATTAAAATAAAAAATAAAAAAATTTTACTTCAAAAATTACTACAAAAATTAATTTCTTATATATAAAATATATATAATAAAGAAATTAAAAATAATTTCTAGAAATTATAGTTAATTTTCTTAAAAAAATATTTTACAGACATATATTATAGATTTAGTAATATTTTTATGTAAATCTGTAATGTTTGTATGTAATACATATATTATCTTCAAAAAAATTTTATATAATTACATTATGTATAACACAAATTACACATAAACATTATGTAAATCATAATATTTATGTGTAATTTTTATAATTTTTAGTTGTAATTTTACTAACTAATAAAAACTATATGTTTATCAAAAAAATTAATTTTTTCTTAATACAATATAATTATTACTAATTCACCCACATAAATTATTGAACTATAAAAGTATGAAAACTTTTTTCACTTTAAAAATTACTACAAAAATTAATTTTCCCACACACATAATATATTTAACAAATAATGAAAAATAATTTCTAAAAAATTATAATTAATTTTTTTTAAAAATATTTTACATACATATATTACAAATTTGGTAATGTTTTTATGTATATATGTAATATTTGTATGTAAATTCATTAATATTTGTATGCAACAAATTACATAAATACATTACCTTTAAAGATTTTTTATATAAATACATTACATATAACATAATTTACATAAAAATGTTTAATAGGTATTTATATTACCTATGGTAATAAATGTATGTTATGGACAATATAATTTATGTAACTATAATATTTTTTTATATAGTACTTTTTATTACTTGTTGATAATATATTTGTGTAACTTATAAAATTTTTATATAAATATAATAAATTTATGTATTATAATTTTAATTTTCTCTTATCATAATTTTTGTAAGTGAATAATGTTTG
Source organism: Adansonia gregorii (assembly GCA_038382025.1). Lineage (NCBI taxonomy): Eukaryota > Viridiplantae > Streptophyta > Magnoliopsida > Malvales > Malvaceae > Adansonia > Adansonia gregorii. Next base: position 6,461,558 of record JBBYHO010000012.1, read on the forward strand.
TGTGTAACTATAAAAAAAATGTAATGCTTATTCATATTACTTTTGATAATATACATGTATAATAGAAAATATAATTTATGTAATTATAATGTTTTATGTGGTATTATTTTTTATTACCTAATTGTAATAAATTTTTTTAACTTATAAAATTTTTATGTAAATGTAATAAATTTATGTAATATACCTTTGATTATTTTTTATCATAATTTATGTATATAAATAATGTATATATATAATTATAATAAAAATATATAATATTAAGTTATATTATCAATCATAATAATTTATGTAATAGATAATATAATTTATGTAACTATAATATTTATTTATAATTTTAAAATAATAATTTTATATATTATTATATAATAATACGTATAAATAAAAAAATAAAAAAAAACCGACTTAAATTCCTTGCAGGAAGCGCTCCTTGAGGACCGCTCCCCATGAGTCCCCCCTCGTAGGCCCCCAAACTGCTTCCTCGTCTGCCTCAATCTTTTCTCAGCTTTTTGTTGTTTCCTTCGGCTCGTTTTTTTTATTTCTCGAAGATGTTTTCAAGCTCCTGAAAACAGTGTTCCTGTCGCATCAATGAGATCTCAGAGTAGTCCTGCCTTGAAAAGTACAATCATTTTGTAGGGCACTCAAAAACGGGAAAGAAAAATTGCTTCGGCTGGCGTGGCCTCTCCTAACCGCAGAAGAGAGATTCCGCGGAATGCCGGCACCAAAATATTCTAGTGAAAGCTCCAGAAGTCACTTTGATCACGTCAGGGAATTTTTAACCCTTTCTAATTGGTAAGGATTTTAGTTTTTTAATTTTTAAATAATTTTTATTAAAATATTTTAAAAATTAGTATTATCAATTATTATTATATAATTTTATTATTATGTAAAATATAAATTTTTTTTACTTATAAAAATATTTATTATAAAATTAATTTTTTATTAATAAAATATAATTATCACTAATATAATCAAATAAATTATTTAAATAAAAATATAAAAACTTTTTATTTCAAAAATTACTATAAAAATTAATTTCTTACATATATAATATATTTAATAAAAATAAAAACTATTTTGAGAAAACTATTTCTTAAAAGAATATTTTACATAATAAACTACAGATTTGATAATGTTTTTATATAAAACTTGTATTATTTGTATGTAATTTGATAATGTTTGTATGTAACAAATTGTATACAAATATTACCTTTCAAGATTTCTTATATAAATACATTACACGTAACACAAATTACATATAAATATTATGTAAATTGTAATATTTATATGTAATTTCTGTAATCTTTAGTGCTAGCTAACAAAAAATATATATTTTATCATAAAATTAATTTTTTTATTAATATAATATATTCAAATAAATTATTAAAATAAAAAATATGAAAAAAAAATTCACTTCAAAACTTACTACAAAAATTAATTTCCTACATATGTAATATATTCAATAAAACATAAAAAATAATTTTGAAAAAATTATATTTAATTTCTTAAAAGAATATTTTAAATAATACATTATAGATTTGGTAATATTTTTATGTAAAATTATAATGTCTATATGTAATCGAGTCATGATCATATGTAACAAATTACATGCAAACATTATCTTCAAAGATTCCTTACATAAATAAATTACATGTAAAACAAATTATATTATGTAATGTTTATATGTAATTCCTGTAATCTTTAGTTATAATATTACCAACTAATAAAAAAATTTTATCATAAAATTAATATTTTATTAATGAAATATAATTATTTCTAACATAACCAAATAAATTATGACAATAAAAAATATGAAATTTTTTACACTTGAAAATTACTACAAAAATTAATTTCCTACATATATAATATATTTAATAAAAAACAAAAACTAATTTTAAGAAAATTATGGTTAATTTTCTTAAAAGAATTTTTACATAATATATTATAAATTTGATAATATTTTTATGTAAAACTTATAACTTTTGTATGTAATTTAATAATATTTGTATATGCCAAATACAAACATTACTTTCAAAGACATTATATAAATAAATATAACACAAATTATATTTAAACAATATGTTGTAATATTTATATGTAATTCTGTAATATTTAGTTATAATTTTACCAACTAATAAAAATATATTTTATCATAAAATTAATTTCTTATTAATAAAAATAATTATTACTAAAATATCTAAATAAATTATTAAAATAAAAAATAAAAAAATTTTTCACTTCAAAAATTACTACAAAAATTAATTTACTAGATATATAATATACTTAATAAAAAGTAAATAATAATTTTGCAAAAGCTATATTTAATTTTCTTAAATGAATATTTTACATAGATACATTATAGCATTTGTAATGTTCTATTTATCCAGAAACTTTTTATTTTGCTTCACAATTTCGATATATTCATAATCAAATCGGTTTTTTCTTTTATTTAATGAAAAAAATTCAGTTGTTATAATGATGTGACCATATATCATATCTTGACTGATTCTTTGATCTAGATAATCTGAAGCGATGAGTTGGTTATTAGTGCTATAATTATTAGCTTATACTGTGGTCCACCTAATTTTTTTTTCTTTTTGGAATCCTAAGCCTAAAAAACCCAACAAGTCGCACACTAAGCATAGCAATTATATCAAAGAAATAAACAAAGTTCCGTCGTTGTTGAGTGAGAAATGAAAAATTCATGGAAAGTAACAATCTTCAAGGTGAAATAGAGCACCCACACGTCTTCATCAACGTCGCTTTTTGATCGAAGGATCGAGAGTTAATTATCGAGACTTTGGACTACTCGAACACATACTTCATGAAATGATTCATGCATGTTTATTGCCAAGGGCAAGAAAATCAACTTGGTAAGGATTAAAATATTACTTCATTTTCCTATATATTTCTATGATCGATGATCATAGAAGGACCCTTTTACCAAGAAAGAATTAGTTATTCATCAAAATTTCTTTTATTCAATGATCAGAATTAAATAGGGATATATAGCTCGTAGACGTCAAACAAAAATTAGTTTATTTGCATCAAGCTTTTGAGGGCCTCATTCAAGACTTACTCAAACTATTACTCAACAAAGAATAAAAGCTTTGGTTTAGGCTCGTCTAGGTAGAGATAGAAAAAAAGGGATTTTCGTCGTTTCCAGTAAAGTCTATATGTAATAGTTATATATAAATATTACCTTCACTCTAATATTGCGTCTAATTCTTTTAATTTTTAGTTGTAATTCTTACCAACTAATCAAAAATATATATTGTCCTAAAAATAATTTTTTCTTAATATAATATAATTATTACTAAAATACCAAAATAAATTATAAAAATATAAAATATAAAAATTTTTTCACTTCGAAAATTACTACAAAACTTAATTTGCTACATATATAATATATTTAATATAAAGTGAAAAAATTTTTGAGAAAATTATAGTTAATTTTCTTAAATGAATGTTTTATATAGATACATTATAGATTTTGTAATGCTTTTATGTAAATCTGTAATGCTTGTATGTAAATCCGGTAATGTCTATATGTAATTGTTACGTACAAACATTACCTTTAAAGGTTCTTTACACACATATATTACCTACAACACATATTACTTACAAATAACACCTTTAAAGATTTTTTACATGCATATATTACCTCTAACACATATTACTTGCAAACATTACCTTCACTCTAATGTTGCGTATAATTATTCTAATCTTTAGTTGTAATTCTTATCACCTAATAAAAAATGTATATTTTATCATAAAAATAATTTTTTTCTTGATATAATATAATTATTACTAATATACTCAAATAAATTATTAAGAATAAAACTATGAAATTTTTTTTTGCTTCAGAAATGACTAAAAAAATTAATTTACTAAAAATATAATATATGTAATGAAAAATAAAAAAATAATTTTGAGAAAATCATGTTTAATTTTCTTAAATGAATGTTTTACATAGATGCATTATATATTTTGTAATATTTTTACATCATTTGTATGTAAATTATAATGTATATGTGTAATTATAATAAAAAAATATGAAATACATATTTTTATTATATATGATAATAAACTTACATAATAGATAATCTAATTATTATGTAATACTACTTTCTATTACATATTGGTAATATATTTATGTAACTTATAAATTTTTTATATAAATATAATAAATTTATGTTTTACAACTTTTTTATTTTTTATCAAAATTTATGTAATATATGATGTATATGTGTATGTAAAACTTATTTCTATTAGTTGTGATGCTAAACTTATATAATTAGATAATATAATTTATGCAGCTATAAAATTTTATGTAGTACTACTTTCTATTACTTATTGGTAATATATTATTATTACTTGCAAAAGTTTTATATAAATATAATAAATTTATGTATTATAATTTTTATTATATTTTATCATAATTTATATAAATAAATAACGTATATTTGTAATTGTAATAAAAATTTGTAATACGGACTTTATTATCAATCATCATAATTTATATAATAAATAATATAAACTATGTAACTATAATATTTATTGGTAATTTTATTTGTTTTAATCATAAATATTTATGTAACTTGTAGCATTTTTGTGTAATTGTAATAATTTTATGCATAAGTACATAATAATATATGTAAAAAAAGAAAAAGAAAAAATTGCAACCAGCGTAACCGGTTGCAAGTCAAAGCTTATCAAAAGCTTATTAGAAGAAATGCACCTTGCAACCCTCCACCGGCTCCCCCATAGCTGTTGAGACCAACAAAGCTTGATTATCATGTATACCAAGCATATAATTCTTTTATGAAAATTACTATATAGAGTCGTTTAATACATTTATTTTACACTCTTATGCTATATAAGCTTTCAATATGTATTACGGCTCATAAAATTTTAATACTTTTCACTTAAATCCTTAGAATAAGTTCTAAAATTTAATTTAAAGAACTTACCTCTAATCTTTTCTATCAGGAAATGTGATCTTACTCCGAGCACTCTAATAAACATTTTGGTATATGTCTTCTAGTTTATTTATTTTCTAGTAATTATGCTTTTATGGTTCACAAGCTATTTACATAAATCAGACTAAGGATATAGACTAGATTACCAATACAACACCATGAATGCGTTTGTATTTTAATTAATTATCAAAGTAGAATTTGATTACCTTTAGCTCTTATCACTAAAGTTTTATCTTGCATAAGGCTTATTTAAATAATATCATCTCAATTATAATTAAATAATTAAATAATTATCTTGGTCTACTTAATTATCATCTGAGCTATATAAAGTCTAATAATTATCTTCGTATCAATGTCATTATGGCTTTTTCTTTATAATTTTTTTATTTTATTTTTTTAAAATAAGTATCAACGCAAATATCATACAATTATTGGCAAAAATATACAATAGTTAGCTCACAAAATTTGCGAAAGAAGTTTTAAAAATTTCTGAAAATGGGTAATTTGCCCATAATATCATGTTTAAAACTAGATTCCAAAATTCCAAAGAAAAAGCATTTTAAAGCAAATTTTTCTCTCTAATGTTCATTTCTTAGCAGGGATTTATTCTCTACAATCCTTAAAATTATAGTTTTTTAGTTGTAGACACAAGCAGTCATCTTGATACGACTAAGTAAGTCTAAAAAAGGTTTGGCCCACCTAAAGGAGGTTGACCTACCAAGGTGGCCCCACAATTCTCGATTACGGATATTCTAACTGTCGGATAAAGGGCTCAGATGACATTATGTGTTTATAATATCAAAATCCTATTGCTGGAAAATTCAAATGTCTTTAATAGCATATATGTGGAATCTTATATTAGAAATAAAATTGCAGCTCAATACATATTAGAAATTATATATATTTGGATGTGAATGATCTATTGTTTACTCTCTTTCATAGAACTCTTTCTATTGATACACTTTTAACACATGAACAAAGAGTGAGATCAAACACGAAAGAATCATTTAGGGTGTGACGATACCAAAGCAATATAGCACTAATAACAAATAGATATCTCATTTTGCATCTTAATCTAATTATTTACATTAAAATTTGCTCAAGATATATCAAACACTTACTTTAACATAACCTGAATAATTAGTTACAAAACATCAATGTTGAATTAAATCAATCAACTTTTCATAGTCACTCATGTCAATCCACTTAAACTATATTGTTTTTTATTATGGTCATGGCCCTTGCATATTTGCTAAAGTAACAATGTCAAGGCTTAGCTTCACGACATTGTTCTAAGTCATAAAAGATATAATTGTAGATTTGAAATTTATAACTTGTATAATGATAAAATAAGGACTCATTAATTCATTCCCTCAATATGATCAAAATATAACACATATAGTATGACGTTATTGTGAAACCCCTATTAAAGTTTTCTCACATACATACGAATTTTAACATGAAGAATAAGGAAAATGACATGAAAAACCAACTTTGAAAGTTAGCTTGGGCCAACTAACACTACCTTATTTCTTTGACACGTATGCAAGATGCACAAGAAAACTTTAGGTGCAAGAAATCAAATTTTGGTTTGAGAGTTTTGACATTGCACTGATTGACATATACATGTTATTTTGGATTTTATGAGATATTTTGTTAACCTATTTATTACTATCGAGCCCTTAAAAGGATCTAAGAAGGCAACAACCATTCTTCCCAAACCCTCAAAACTTTTTCCCCTATATCCCCTTTGCTTATAAATAGACACCTTTATTCCTTTAGTTTTGAATCTCAGGTTATCTAACAAATTCTCTCTATTAACTATATTTTGAAATTTATCTAATATTGCCTAGGTTTTTTATATTACAGAGGAATTCTACATAAAAAACATCATCAGCCTTCTAAAAGCCAAATTTTTACCTCTAAAACCATTACATACCTCAACCCTTGACCTAAACTATCAAGATAGTGCCAATCGTTAGCACTTATTCTCGATTAGCACACCTTTAGCCGCATAGAGTCAATCTACTCCTTTATAATCATGAACTTGATTTAGTTTTGCCTTTAATGATGTAGACATCTAGCAGTTTATTTTGCTTTTTTTGAAGTTCTTTTAAATCTTTAAATATGTAGAAGTCTATTGAAATCATCTCAAGCCCAACAATTTATTGGATCTATTAATTTTTTTAATCCTAATAATTTTGTATCCTTATGATCTAACCAAGTTCCTTAGTAAAAATAAGACTTGTGGCCTTGGCACCCTTAATCAGTTTTTAATTTTTAGCTCAGCACAAATGGCAACTCCTAAAATTAAACTCAAGTGTTAAACGAGATATATAGGGATAAACCCATTTTGTTCACATTAGTAACCCCATTAGAGAGATATAACTTAAAATTTCACTTGTTTGATCCACCAAGGACAGTAAAATAATTTTAAATCACATCTCATTTATCCATTCAAACCTTAACCTAAAAAGAAATCCTATAGAATCTAAGGGCCATAGTAACCGAGCAAGTATATTTAAGATTTCTTTTAACCCATAATGCAACTTTGTCCTACGATGGGATCAAAGTGATGCATTGACTTCATGCTAAAGACATAACATATTGTATTTAGTTGAACTTGCAACTCATAATTTTATGCAATAGATAAAAAATCAATAACGAAAGCCATGGATCCTATTGATAAGGACATGACAAAATAAATACCATTGTTGTTAGGATAAATTATGAACTTACTTTGCTTTTTAATGATGGCAATATCAATACACCAAGAATTACAAGCTTGGTTGTAGCAAACCAACAGTTTTTAATAATAATCAACAAAATCAAAGGTGAAAAACTTATCAAAACATTATTAATTGCGCTCTTGTTTTTTTCACTTAATTTCTCAATAAGAAAAAGCTAGAAAAATGTAACTTAATAGCAAGAAAGATTATCAATTACCAATTAGCAGAACTTGTGGCTAGGCTTAGACTAGTCTTAGTGAACTAGTTGGTGGTTGGCCCATATATGTATTCTATATAGAATTTCCTTAATGACAACCCTAGAAAACTATTAAATTAATTTAATTAGATCCTTAATTAAATAACTTGTTATTTTAGCTAAGTCTTACTTATTGTTAATTTATTTGTTACAAATTGTTTTATAATTCTAATTTGTTAGCTCTTATAGTGACAAATCAAAGTGGTGAATTGATTTTTGAAATTAGGAAATTGAAACACAAATAATAAATTTGAGAAATTTGAACAAACTATTCAGTGGCAATTAAATATGAAAATAAATTAAGTAAATGAATAGGGATAGAGAATCAAACACAATAGATTTATAAAGGTTTATCATTACATCCTATCCCTTAACCTCGCTTACCAAGGAATTCCTAATTCACTATCTTGAATTACTACCTTTTAAGGACAAGTTACCACCTCTACACTTGCCATGTTTTAAGTAGGCTTAGACAACAACCTTTGCCCTCTTTATCTTTTAGGGCCTAGATAGAACCTATCTATCTTTTATGGTTTTGATAGTAACTTCTCCTTTTTGAATGCCTCTAATAGGCTAGGTGATTACAAGGTTAGGCTTAACAAAGAAGAATTACAATGATGGAATTATGAAGGAATATAAAAATTATAGGAAATATAAGCTTAGACAATGAAGAGTTACTCAAAAGCTTTGTAAAAGGTAAAAAATATGGCTTTGATCTTTCTCTCTCTCTCTTACTCTTAAAAGTATTAGAGAATCGCTTTTATAGCTTAGAAGTGATTAATGATCGTTGGGAATTGATTAGGATGGAAATAGGCCATTGGAGCTTCAAAAGTTAAGCTTTCAAAAACCGCCTATCATGCAAGGGATCAATCTTTTACTTAATAGATCGATTCTATACCTATTTTACCATAAAAAATTGACAACTGAAGCCCAAGGGATCAATCTTTTGATATAAGGAATCGATCCTTAACTACCTTGCAAAGTGAGATTTGCTTTTGTTTTAAATGGATCAAATCTTATACTTTAAAGGGATCTATCTTTGCTTAAAAACAACTAAAAATTATTTTTTGGCTTAAAACAGGTTAACTTGTCTAAAAAATGATTTAAACATTAGTATGCGTTTAAGAACTTGCATTTTCTAGAAGGTTAACAAATCCGAAGAAATTTAATATTTTGCGAAGTATTTCCCAAATGGTTTAAAGAAAAATACTAAATTAAAAACCTTTATACTTAAGCTAATTACGCTTAAGCTTTTTTTATATTAAAACTTAGATCAATCCGACTCTGATATAGCTAACAATCTTCCCTTTTTCTAATATGACAAAGCTTAAGATAAATTTACTTGCAAAAAATCCACCTAGTTCATTTAAAGATTTTTACTAAAAATTCCTCTTTAATAAAAGCATTTTGTTCAACTTTGTAAGGACAAGCAAAGAGGTTTCCATCCACATTATCCATAAGCATTTAACCATAATGTCCAACATAATTCAAATTCATAAGCTATAAACACTTAGGAATATATGAAAATTCCCTTTATTTGCCTTAGTATATCTAATTTTTCTTTCATTTGAAACAAATTTGTCATCTAAAAGTTCTCTCTTTTTTTTTTTGGTTATATAAAAAAGAAAGATTAATTCAAAGCTAGGGATATTAATTTAAGCAAGAGAACCATAGAATTATGTATACCATTTATTAAGCAATAAAGTTCATGTGCACCAATGTTGTTAAAAAACAATTAGATAATGAAAATCAATCAAAAGTTCAAGATATTCATGCATTCACTAGTAAACATTTATGCACCTATTCTCAAACTCATAAGTAATAAAGAAATAGCTTTATGCATAGTACTATAATCAAGTAATCATACATATCTAAGTCATTTAAGCACAAACTTAAAATAATCATAAGAAAATACAAGCTCATTTATCATTTGTGCGATTAAGATGTAATCCATGATACCAATTTTTATTACACAAAAGAATATACTAATTATTAATGCATAATAATATATCAATTGTTAATACACCAATTATTGAGACGAAGGATAAAAATATTAAATTATACCCAATTCAAATATATGCAATATAAACATGTAAGCACGAAGTGGTATATATTAATTTATGTTAAAAGATGGCTTAACTTAATCAGTGGATGTACATAATAATGTCAAGAAATAAGCCTTTTGAACCATGAGTTATGGCCATTAAAATATTAAGGATATCAAGATATATAGGATGTTTAATTCATAGACATATTAAAAAATTCATATGAAGAAAACTTTTTCAACACACAAGGCATAAAGAGATACTTGAAGAGACACCAATTGTCAAGTGTTGTTCAACTCATATATGTCATTACACTTAAATGAAAGGATATGAGGTTGTATGTCATAGGCTTAACATTTACTTTTTAATTAACATTTACTTTTTAATCTTACCAAGTTTCATTGATATGCTTATTTGACTTGGAATCCTTTATTCCAAATTTTAGAACAATCATGGATGTACTAAGGTTGATTTTGATAAAGATATTATGCTTTGTTTTCTTGTATTTGTTATGCAAGTGTAAGTCTCCAAAGAGAAATATAAGCTCTATCACCATTTTACCTTACATAAATTTAGAGAAAATGTTAGCAAAATATACTCATTGGTAGTTCTAAGGTACAAATTATTTTAGATATAAAAGAAATATATTCAGTAAACCCAAAATAATACTAAATCTTACAAAGATTTTTATCAAACCCAAAATGATACTACTTGAAAAAAAATTCAATAGAAACATATTCAAAATTCATCTTAAAGTGAAAAAAAATTAAGCATGAAGTCAAGCTATAAGCGGATAGAATCATATATCTTGATCAAAGAAAAGGATAAACCAATAATTAATATATATATATATATATCAATAGAAGATCAACGAGTTGATAATGCATAAAATTTTGTGCATAAGTTATGAAATTAATCTAGAATTACCCATAAAGCAAAAAGAGGAATTATGCATTAAGAATGTTTCCATAATTATGCATTTTATAAGAAACACATCAATTAAAAGTAATTTCATACAAAAAGCAAAAATATATAATGTATTTGATTCATAAAATACTTATTAAAACATATAAACGGTCATAAATAAGCATATGATGAGTCAAGGAATGATGTTACTCTAATTAAGGAATCATAATGTTAGACCTTATGGTGAATGAAATTAAGAGAGGATGAATTGATTTCTCAAAATCTTTTGCAATTTAAAACACTGGATATGTAAATTGTGAAACTCAATTTAAGAATTTGAATAAGCAAAATAGTTAATAAATATTGCAAGTAAAAATAGGGAAAGAGAAGCAAATACAATGGATTTATAGAGGTTTAACCTCAATGCCTAAATCTTTTCCCTTGACGAGGAGTTACCAATGCACTATCTTGATATAACCTTTACAACTTCGTATCTTTTACTTAGGATAAGATAGAAACCTCTTCCCCTTTTATCTTTACTAGGTTTAAATATGACCTCTTTACTTTTTAATGGCTAAGGTAGTAATCTCTCCGTTTATAGGGATTTAAGTGTAAACAAAGATGATCCTCTAAAGGTTTAGTGTTTACAAGTTTTAGCACTAAGAATGATGATTATACAAAGATATAATATAAAGAATATAATAAGGATAGGAAAAATTAATCTTATATACATTGAACTACTTGAAAGTGTGAAAGAGATAAAGTTTTTAGTTATAATCTCATTCTCATTATATCTTTTGTTTCCTTAGGAATGTTGGTGATGAAAGGGAAAATCTGGGCCAATCCATATTGATATGAGCATAAAAATTTAATAACAATTAAACATATAAAGCTTAATTAAACAAAGAAACACCTAGATTTCCTTAAGATCATTAGGAAGAGATGTACATGTGATTAGACTGCAATTTAAAAAATAAATCTATTAAAAATCATGCCTGTTTAGAGATATATTTTTTTAACAAGCATGGCTTATCCATCTAAATGTCTTACCTCTAACAATGATTTACACATATGCATATTAGAGGCCTCATATGGTCTAACAGTTCTATGGTGTTAGCCAAAAGGCTTTTTAAGCCTTAGCCAAAAGATATATAACTAACAGGTTAAGATCTAAAGCGATCCAGGAATAATTACCATGTTTGTTATGCTAAAGAGGAGAAAAACAACTTTATAAGGAAATAGCTATTTTTCATAGGTGTAGGCAAACAAATCTATAAATCTCAATTTTTGGTTTTGGTTGATACCTTTAGGATAGAAAACTGATTTTCCATCTTTTTTTTTTATGATCAAAAACATTTTCTGGTCACCTAGGATATGATTATGCATGATTAGGCTTAGAAAAATAGGGATTTAAAGATTTAGCCAATTTTACAAGTTTTATGAAAAATTAATCTCTTAATGCTAAAAAACTATTTTTCTAATTTTGTTGTATTAAGAACAATTCAAGAACACTTAAAAAATCCATGAAAATGCAAAAAAAGCTTAGAGAAGCATTGATGGTGCTCTAAGCCCCTTAAAGAAGTTTAGGGTTGGCACCTAGGGTTTTTTCTAATGCTTCTTGTCAACCAGAGAGCCTTAATAATGTATTCAAATATACCTTGGCCTAGGTTAGGCTTGATTATTAAGTCTACTGAGCCTAATACTAACATACCTAAAAGGTAGCCCCACTTTAGAGTATTTCTTGGAGCCTAATTAAAACTATTTTAGGTAGCTTATCCAAGATTGGGCCTTAATGTTAACTTGTCAATACTTTAGCCTAATAGCATACTAAAGATAGGTATTCCATGTGCCTAACCTATTAGCATGCCCAACTTGGAATAGTTCACAACTAAACTCTCTTGATTTGTTAATTATGTCTCTTAGACAAACACTTAAATTTACATATTAGATAATTTAATTCATAATTAAATTTTTTAACCCAAGTAAAAAATTTTACTTTAAGTAAATGATATTAAATAATTATTTAATTTTTTAAATGCAATTATTTGGCTTTGTTTAATAAAATCCCTAAACCATGTCTGCAATAGACATTATCTTGATAGGTTATTCTTACCATTATTGCCATATTAAGATATTTTTAATCAGATTTCATAAATCTAATTTATGTCTTAAGTTACTTTTAATTAAACTTATTCTATTAAGTCCTCTTTATTATTATTTTATTTAACTAAGTTGTACTTAATTAAATCCTAGTTTTTATCCAATAAATCATTTTATTTTGTGTGATCCATTAGGCTTCCATCATAACGGCAGTAAATGTAATTACCTAATTAAGTGTATATAGATTTATAGACCAAGATTGGCACCTACCAAGGCATCATAGCCACATGATATAGAGAAATAGTCAATATGACCTCTTTAAAAAACCTTTTAGTAACCAACCTTTTAGTGTACTTTAGTGTTTTAACCAAATATCCCAAAATAACCATGAGCATGGTGTAATGTCTAGTCTTGTATCAATCCATATTAGCTCATGTAGCGTTTTAGTTAACCTTATGAATTTAGAGGAACAATTTCTCCTAAATTCATCCTACGTCAGCTAATAGCTTTATTAAGTTAACCAAAGCCAAAAACATATGAGATATGTTTCCAATTTCACTCAGAGTGGTGAATCCTCTTTAGATCACTCATTCATCCACTGTATGGCTCATGTCATACCCAATGTACCCTATCTTAATATCTATCCATTGTGGACCCATTTCAGATAAATCAAAGGATGACACTTCTTATACGAAATGACGTAGTATCATAAGTTTGAAGACTAAATACACTAATGGCACATGAAAACATATTCCATAGAAACTTGAGTGACTTATACGAAATAGAGTTTCCATATAAGAAATGTTTAATGAACTTGTTTTCACAAAACAAGCACCTATATGCTAACTTTGCAAGGTTATTATGTTACATGAGCTTTATCCAATGAGTGTTTCCATGATTGTTAATCATACCATTAACATGAAGGAAAACCTTGGATCACTAACATAAGTGATTAGTTTACATTATTAGCTATTATATGCCCTATCCAATCTAATTGGCTCTCGGGCATACACTAATAGTTAAAGCCTATTTATAACCTTAGGATGAATTATGGCCATTAAGAATTAATTGGGATGAAACAAAGTCATTCGGTGCATTATAAATGAGTTTTCTCATTTATTCCCATAATGATGTATTGATACATTCACCATTGGTGTTGATACCTTATAACTTATCGATACATTAAGAATTATATGAATACATTTTAGGGTTTCGAAGAATATTAGCTACTATAAGTGTGACGGATCGACATATTGTTTTAAAAGCCTTAAAAAGTGTTTTCTCCAACTTTAAAAATGTCTTATCTTAAAAATGTTTTGTATTTAAATAGACATTAAGAACATCATTTTGAGAAAACTAAGAAGTTAAAAATATTATAGTGTTTTTTAAATATTTTTAAATTCATTCAAGTAATTCCAGGAAAAATACTAAGTTAAAAATAATTAAATGCAAGCTAATTAAGCTTAAGTTGTTGTCGTATCAAAATTGAGATTAATTTAAAGCTAATATAGCTAACAATATCTCATTTTTTGATATGATTAAACTTAAGATAAATTTGCTTAGGAAAACACCCCCTAAAGCATTTAAAGATTTTCAATAAAAACCCCCTTAATAAAAGCATTATGTTCAAATAAACAAAGTCATACTCAATCACATATTCATAAGAATTAAATCATATTAAGTATAGTATCCAATAATTCATTTCGTTGAATAGAATAAAAATATTGTACACACATATGTAAATTTTCCTAGACTTGCTTTCATAAGTATTCGTGTAAAACAAGCAAGCAAATTTGTCACTAAAATTTTCCTTTTATAATATTAAAAAGGAAGACTAATTCAAAGCTAAGGGCAGTAATTCAAGCAAGAGTTCATTCAAGCATACAAAAAATTAAGCAATGAAGTTCGTGTATACCATTTGTTAAAAAATAGTGATGAAGTGCATTCAAGAGGTCAAGCATATCATGTATTCACTTGTAAGAAATTAAGCACAATTTAGGCTTGTAAACACCCCATTTTGTTCGGGCGAACATTCGAGGTATTAGAAGTCATCATCCAAGGCACCATCAAGGTCACTCAAAAAAGCTTGGGTGAATTTTCCACTATTCCTAACCGAGGTAAAAGGGTTCAAATAGTTAGAAGTAAGAAAATCCATGCTTTTGTATGTTACATAGGCTTGAGATACTGATATAAAGCTCTACTTTTTATACCAAAAGGCATGGTATCGATACTTAAGAGTGGTATCAATATCAAGGGTGTTGCTATTGATATAGAGTATGTCATAATAAAATCATGAAGTTTGGGTGAGATGTATCAAAACAAGGCTTTGAGTATTGATACCAAGGAAAATTTTGGTTGTGGTATCGATACAGAGCCTTTGAGTATTAATACAAAAGAAAATGTTGTTCTTGGTATCAATACAACCTTTATTGTATTGATACCAAGAGCCAAAATCTAGTATATATCACTATAAGGCTCTTTGTATTGATACTTGAAAACCTCAGTATCAATACAAAGTTCCTTGTATTAATTACACAAAGCCAAGCCTTATCTATGCCATGTTTTTTTTACACTTTTCTTTATTATAATATCAAAACATAAATTTGGTCATGACATTGGTCGAAAAAAATCATCCAAAATCATATGTAACTTCATATAGATCGTGTGGATTCATTATTAGGCCTTATATATTAGGATTGACATATTTAGAAAGGACTATTAAGCTTGGCATGAGGGTATTTCATGTGAAAATTTGATTTAATGAAGGATAAAGCTGAGATTACTTATTCAATCAGCTAATGCAAGGTTTTCTTTGATTGCAAGAATCAAGATTAACTAATCAAATGCTGAAAGGTTTCACTTGGGCACAATAAGTCATCATGTTGTACATGCCAAAAGTCCTATATGCCTTTTTTGGTAGGTCATTTTAGTGGCTAGAATCCACCCTTATATAATCAAACTTTTTTACTTATTTAAAGAGGTTCACCATATTTACATCAATCATCAAAAACCTTTAAGCTCTCCTAAAAAATTCTATTCCCAAAGCTCCTCTTGCACCTTTCTAAAAACCTTTCCAAAGCCTCTTATTATCCTTATCTATACCCTAAAAGCAATCCCCTATAGTCACCATTAACAAAAGTTCCTTCTTTTTATTCTTTTCTTTTCTAATCAATAGCAAAGAGAGGCAACAAAGTGAGCTCAAAGTTGCTTGATAACTATTCAAGGAAGAAGCTAGGAGTTAAGGTCTTCATTGGGGTATATTTTCCATCTTTCCTCTATTCTAATTTTTGTTTTTCTTCATCATTATCATCATAGTGAACTTTTATGTTTCCATTACCCTATTGAGGCTCCCATGCATTATTGTTGCTTTGTTTATGGTAGTCTTAGAATTTTGATGACTTTCTTGTCATCGTAATGTTGTTTGGATGAATTGAATGCCTTATCTCTTGTTGACATTAAAAAACCCTTGCTCATGCATTTTTCCATGTTTTTCTTCATCTCAACATGTTCATCTCATGTGTAAATGCTCATCCTAGCATAATTTTATCTAGACCATGCATTTGGTTGCATGTTTAATATGATTTCCTTGCTGAAATGCATGGATAACTTATTTTTATTGTTTTCTCATGTTTGATATCTTTACTTAGTTTAGTTCATCATATGTTCATTGAAATACCTTTCTGATGCTTGCAAAAATTTATTTTCAAAGAAAATCTCAAGTTAAATCCATGCAAACTTCAATCAATAGGGATTACATGGAATCAATGTTTTTAATATATTGGTTATCCAATCTTACGGATATATCAAGAACATGTTTAGAGTCATGGCCTCTTTAGGCATAATAAATTTTGTTTTTAAACCTTATAAAAACCAAAAACGTTTGTAGACACCTTATTTTATCTAGACCAGTTTTTGGTATCCTAGGAGTTAGGTAAAAGATGATAGAATAAAAAATAGAAATAAAGCTGAGGGATGATAATTAGGTAACGTGTCACCCGGTGAAAAGTTCTTTTAGGAAATACTAAAATGCCTATGGACTGCTTTAAAGAAAAATGCAAAAATGAGGCATCAAAGGTCATTTTCATGGTATCATTAAGGTCATTCGGGTGAGTATGCGAGCCAATTTTCCTCTCTTTGTGACCAAGATAAGACAACTTGAGGAACCTAAGGTATGTGCAAGTCCTATAGGTGCTTAAAAACTATCGTGAGGCTTTCACATTACTAAAATTTTGAATTTCCATGTGTAGCATCGATACAAGAGGGTTTGGTATTGAGACCTAAGATGTGGCATCGATGCTTGGCATGTTTGTATCCATATAGACCTTGGCAGTAGCTTAGGTTATGATTTTTGGATAAATGTATCGATACACAAGCATGGGTGTCGATACAAATCCATGGAGTATCGATACTAGCCTTTAAGTCTCGAGATTGGAAACATTTTTTGCTCGTAGTATTAATATACAATTTATTGTATTGACACTCAGGAGTAAAATGTACTTTGTGTATCGATACAACATGTTTTTTGTCAATACAGCAAGACATTTTTACGTACTTCGAGCCATTTTTTGACCTTCAAAAACCCGATTTAAACATGTTTTTGCATCAAGGAACTATCATATAACATTGTAAACCTCAACTATGGATTAGTTAATAGATTTTAACAAATTTTTAGAGTTTAAACAATTAATGACAAAGATCACTTTCATAAAATATATGGGTGTAAGAGAATGGTAGGCATATCTCCAACTTGCAAGCTTTCACAGCTTTTCTGCCTATTTGCTCAGCATGGCAGAACCAATAAGAAGAGAGTCAACTGGAGATGGCAGTTGGAGATATGCCTTAGTGCAGAAGAAAAAAACTAAAAATGATTTATCCTCTAAAAGAAGAGGCTGGACTAAGAAAAAGAGAACCAACTGTCTTAGAAAAAAACTCTCTCAGCAATAAAAAAAACTTTTAGCAATCTCAAAAAAAAAATCTTCATCCATTCCCACAAAATTCTCCAGCAACTTTAGCTTTAAAAACTCACCAAAAGCACTATTCCATTATCTTTCACTCATAACCAACCTCCGTTCCTGTTGTTACCCTAAATCACCACTGAAAAACTTTTAAGAACCTAACTTTCCATATATTTTGATCCTTACAAAGCCTCATCATCAACCATACCACCAAAAAGCTACTTCCTTTTATCATTTTCTTAATAATAGCATTGAGAAGGAAGAAATTAAGCCTATAGCCATTGCTTCGAGAAAGAGGGAAGTTTAAGTTTTTTAGTATATCCCCTCTATCTTGATCTTTATAGTTTTTATTTTGTCACTAGCATCATCTTAGTAAACCTTTTTTGTGCTTTTTTTGCCACTTTAGGACTCCCATACATTTTTTATGGCTATGATTGTGGTAGGTTAGGATCTTAATGTTTTTCTTGGTGCCTTCATGTTGTTTGGTCAATAAAGCATGCTTCTTTGCATTTTCATCACTAACCTTTGTCCATGAACTTCTTACCATGTCCCTTCCATATTCATGTCTTCATCTCATGTTTAAAATATGCATGATAACATGACATTAGTATGCTCATGCATTTCCTAGAAGTTTAATAGGCTCCATGAAATAAAAATGCCTTTTTAGAAAACTCTTTTTAAACATGCTTATCCTAAGTATGTTCATGCATCTATCTATCATCTCTATGTATTTTTTGTCATCTTTTTTTATGAGAAATGTCATCTTTTCTTGTGTATATATGTCCTCCATATTTTGCATCATTTTGTGGTACTCTGCTTGTGTTGAGATGCACGCTTAAGTGCTAGAAAACCTTATTTCAAAAATTTCCCCAAGTTAAGCACATGCTATCTCCCATGCATGGAGAATAACATAGGCTTAAGATTTTTATGAAGTTGGTTTTCCAACGTTGGGGGCAAAGCAAGCACTCAGTTTTGGATTCATGGAAAAATGAGTATAAAAGTACTATTTTTTTAAAAAAATAAAATGAAGCATTTTAGTTGAAAAATGTAAACCCTTGGTCCTTAGCCAACCACCTTTATAGTGGCATGATCAATGAGTTGTTCTATTGTCCTAAACTACTATGGGATTATAGAATGAACTTGTGACACCCATGTCAACCTCCCATCTTGGTTACAAATGTTTAAACGTCCATGGCCTGTGCGCCACCCAAAGAAAAACCAAAATATCGAACACCTCCCTTGTTTTGTTTTGGCAGCATAGTGGCTTGGTCTTGAAAAATTATTAAAAAAATAAGAAATTATTTATCCAGAATATGTTGCTATTTTTCCTTGAAGGGTTTCGAATTACCTTTCTAATGATGTGTCATTTACCTTTAGATCATCTCGGATGAAATAGTTACGAATTTTCAAATCTTCACTGTCTGAAACCCCTAGATCCAGCTAGCAGTTTATTGTTTGGGTTGTTTCGGCCCAGCAAACAACAGTTTTGAATTCCTATAATATTTTCCCATGGAGTTCATGAAATTCGATTTTTGAAAAGGTATTATTTGCATTTTAGCAATTCCAGATGAATTCGAAATGATTTTTCAAAGTCCATCATACCTTTAACCCGTATGTATTACTAATGTCGAGATAAGTTGAAATTCTAAAATTAATTCCACCTAGAAAATGATTTTCTAGGATTTTTGGAGTATTTTTACATTAATCCTCATCGAGTTACCTTTCCAACGGGACTTTGTTGACCTTCTCAGGACCTTCGACTAAGCTCGAAATAAATTCAAAAAGAGATACGACACAATGTTATCCTTTATTTCTAACCTGATTTTCAAAATGTTTTTATTAAGGCCTTCGAATGCCTCATGATCTATTCAGCTTATTCTTGTAACCTGAACTTTTTAGACTCAAACCAAGGCTAAATAAAAAGAGGAACATTTTAGCCAAATCTTTGAATCCCGATTTTTAAAGATTTCCTATTTTCAAGAATATGACCCATTCTTTTTAATGTTAAAGATTTTTATTTTCGGGGATACTTCAGCCCCAACGCTCTGAAAGGATACTCTAACCCTGCTTTTACCTTAAAATGACATCAAATTTTCATTTTTGGGGATACTCCAACCCCATTTCTCTAAGGGGATACTCTAACCCTATTTTTACCTCAAAATGACATCGAATTTTCACCTTTAGGGACACTCTAATCCCATTGTTCTGAGGATATGCTTTAACCCTATTCTCTATATTCCTTCTAAATCCAAAATTTTTTCCTTAAAATTTCACCAAATCATCAAAACCTTTTTTTCTCGTTAAATTTCCCTTGAATCTGACTAAGTCTCAACATTGTTATCTCGTTATTCATTAATAATCGAAGATAATTACAAGAAATATTTCGATCATCCCTCTTTTTCATGTATTTTATGTGGATTTATTTATTGTTCTTTTTTCTATCTTACTAATACATTTCCTTTGGTAGGGACCTCGAGCATTCATGTTTTAAAGATCATTTTCAAAGTCACAAAATGATATCTCGTGTTGGTATCTCTCTAGTACCGACATGAAATATTTGATTTTCTTTTAAAACTCATCCGGAGATCATTCTCATAAAAAAACCCTATCTTTCTCACCTCTCCAAGGCATATAGGTGATAAAATTTTCATTAAAACTCGAACTTGTATCTTTACAAAATTTCATTCATTAAAGGGAATTATATTTAAATAATGATAAAAATGAAACCGAAGAAATCGAGATTCAAGTAAGATGTAGTTAAATGGTACCGATTTTCAAGCATCGTAGGGGTGCTAATCCTTCCCCACATGTAAACAACTCCCAAACTCAAAACAATGAATCTTTGGTATTATTTTCAATAAGCATCCAGTCATACCTAACTTAAAATGATCAGTTGCAACTCCAAGTTTATGGCCACTTTACGGTGGCCATCCAAAACTAGTCGGATGAGTGATTTGTTTAACGGTCTTTCACTCTTTCATGTTAAATATTAGCATATTTTTAAGTCAAGCATGCTTTGGCCTTTCGGATCATTTGAAGTTTGTAAAGGTCAGGCACGTGGACCGTCGATAGTGTTTTTAAGTGTTCTATTAAAATCTTCTTTCGAGCCTTTCATCATGACTAATGGCGTAGATAGCAGGTGATTCGATGGCTAACTTTTTGGGAGTTGGATTGGTCTATTATGCTACCACCAAAGAACTCAATGATTGGGCATCCATATGCCTGATGCCTTGACACATGACCATAAAAGGCATAAACTCATAAAAATCCCTATTTTGGTACTAATAGCACTATAGTCCTAAGTTGAAAAATTATTTTGGGACTCCAAATAATTTTTCTAGAATCTTTTTAACATTTTTCATTGAAAAAGCCTCGAATTACGTTTACAGTGACACCTTATTTGCCTTTGTATCATTTCAGATGTGGAAGCTATGATTTTTCAAACCTTTGCTATTTGGAATCCTAGAATCAATGATTTATAATCGACTCGGGCAATTTTGACCCATTAGATGATTTTTTAGATCTTTTAAATATTTTACTAAAATGTTTGTAAAATTCCATTCTAAAACGGTATTGTTTATGATTTAACAATTTTGAATGAGTTTGGAGTAATTTTTCAAATTTCACTACTCCTTTTCCATAGCATTTGCTGTCAATGCTGACTCAAAGCTAGTCTCCAAAAATTAATGTTGCCTAGAAAATAATTTTCTAAGGTATTCTGAATATATTTATAACAATCCTTATTTAGTTACCTTTACGATGGTATCTTGATTATCATTAGAAATCGTAGAATGAAATCGGATCAAGTTCGAGAATGTGAACAGCGTGATGTTGTCTCCTGCTTTCATTAAACTTGACAAAAGTCACTAGGATTTTACCAAACCTTCTCTTTGAGTATTCAAATAACTTGAAATATGTTCAACAATTTTCCCAATAGAGTTTTATGTCACGACATAGGTCCCGTTAGGCTTGAATCAAGGCTCTAAAGGCTTTTTAAAATTAATTTCCTTTTTTTATTTAAATTGTAGGTTTTCAATTCTAGGATCTACATTTTCCTTTAAATATATCAAGAATTGTGACTTTCAAAAATCACTCAAAATTTCTTTTTTTAGGTATATCTAACTCGATTTTTCTAAAAGGATACTCTAATCTCACTTTTTTAAGAGAATTTTCTAATCCTACTCTTTCAAGAAAATACTCCAACCTTACTTTTTAAAAATTCATCAAAAATTTAATTTTTCTTTCCTGGGCCTCCCTGGTGTCAAATTTTCTATGCATAAGATGGCTATTGGATCCAAACAATCTTAAAATTGTCAATCCAATTATTCCTCAATAACCAAAGTCAATTACGAGATACATTTTTTTATACCATATATCATCCTTAATGCAATATTTAATATATTCTTTTATGCCTTACTAACATGTTTCCTTTTTCCTGATGATTTTGCATTCATGAGTTTAAACTCAAATTTCATAAAATCTGAGCCCATGTTCCACGTCAATATCCCTCTAGTGCTTGATGCAGTATCCTCTTTTATATCAATCTGGAGATTATTTTACTAAACCTTGTATGTTTCTCTTCCCCCTTGGGTCACATAGAGAGATATTAATTAAACTTTTACCATGGAAACCTAGATATAATATTTTCAAATTTACATTTATAAGAAAGGAATTACAAATGAATAATGACCACATATAAAATTGAGACTCGGATAACTTATAGCTAGATGGTACTAATTTTTTGGGTCATAAGGGTGTTAATCTTTCACAATGCATAACTGACTCCCAGACCTTTTCTAAAAATGAATTGCGGTACACTTAGTCCATAAAATTAGTTTTTTGAGTTTCATAACTCAAAATTGTTAGTTTTTAATAGGTATCCAACCGTACCAAGCCCAAAATGATTAGTGGCGATTCTTAGTCTTCACCATTTCATAATGGCCACCCAAGACTAGTTAGACGTGCGATTCATCTAATGGTTCTCCCCCTAACCTTCACTCCTTTACACCTAATTCAAATCCTGACTAAGGGATAACTTAAAGGCAAGCCCCTTCCTTTTTCCTTTTATTATTTTTTAAGTTGAACATGCCGTGAGGTGGGTCATAGCAAGGTTATGAGTAAATGAGACACCAATTATTATTAAAGTAAATCCCATTGTTGTTTATATGCATAATTGATGCCTATTATGGAAATTATAGCTTAAATTTGAAGACAGGGATAGCAAACTTCTATAAGCTAGAAAAACATATGCTTATTTTTTATATTTGATAATAAGATTAATTAAGCAATTTACTTCAATCAATGAATATGAATAATGATAGGATATAAGCATTTTGAACTATGGGCTAAATAAATATAATTTAATCAATTGTTTTAACTCAGACATTTTCAAAGATTCATACAAAGTAAACATTACAATCATGCATGACATACAAAGATTCTAATTATCTAATATTAATTAATGTATTCATTAAATTTAATGCCAAAAGATAAGAATTTGGTTCACATAAGTCTAGTAATTACCTTAAGCATAGCAAGCTTGTTGACATGCTCATTTGACTATGAGTCCATGATTCTAAGTGTTTGAGCAATCTTTAATATGGTAGGCTTAATTTTGATAACGAAGGCATGCTTTATTTGCTTGTTTGTGTTCGTATGCAAGTGTCTAATATACTTTGCATAAACTTAAAAAAATCTCAGCAAAAGGTAGATAATTAGTAGTTTCAAGATTTCAATTCTTATATATAAGAATATATATATATATATATTCAATAAACTTAAAAAATATTCATTAAGTACAAAATACTAATTATGAATGAAAAACAAAATGATACCAATTATTGATAAATAAAATTTCATTGAGCACAACTAATATCAATTGCTAAAAATGATACCAATTTCATTTTGTAATAAAATATGTCCAATGATGTACAAAAAAATTCACATATTTGCACCAATAGAGTATAAGCAATAATATTTAATCATGCATTTAATTTATGAAAAGCTCATAAAACACATTCTCTTTATTAGGATACGCAACATTGGTGGATTGGTTTTGCAAGAAAATCTTTTTCTTTCAACCATTTTCCTTAGAATCAAAGTTCATCCCTCAAAAGAGACAAACATAAATTCTCATAATAATCTTCATGCTTTATGTGATTGGGCACCATAACATATTTTCCTCATTAGGACACATGATATTAATGCTTTGGTTTCACAAGAAAAGCTTTTTCTTTCACCATTTTCCTTAAAAATAAAGTTCATCCCACCAATGAGAGAAACATGGATTCTTATAAGATTTTCCATTAGTTTTAGTGATTGGGCAATAAACAAAATCCTATTAAGTTGACCAAAATAGCATTTTTGGCTAAAAATAGCTCAAAATGGGCTTAACATATTGATAAAGATGGAAGATCTATTGATATATTCTTGATTTTTTAGACTTTGCAATTTTTGGGCAAATGTATTGGTACTTTAAGAACATGTATCGTTACTGATCGTGCCTTTGCTCGATCGTTTAGATGAAGCGTATGACTTAAAAGTGTGCCTTTAGGATATCTTTGATTGGTATTTGGTTTAGGCATAATGAAATAAGAGTAAGAGGAAATCTGTTGGATGAATCACTCATTCAATTGATCTTTGATGGCAACCATGAAATGGCCAAAGACTTAGAGTTACCACTGATCACTTGGGCTAGGCGAT
The DNA here is from genome assembly GCA_038382025.1 of Adansonia gregorii. Classification (NCBI taxonomy): domain Eukaryota; kingdom Viridiplantae; phylum Streptophyta; class Magnoliopsida; order Malvales; family Malvaceae; genus Adansonia; species Adansonia gregorii. The sequence goes on from JBBYHO010000012.1 coordinate 6,486,230, forward strand.
GCCTATGGAAACTTGTATTCTGAGTCATGAAACTGGAAATATTAATTTCATGTTCTTCATGGTCCAGAGATTCATTTGTTGGATTTGGGAGTTGGTTACACATAGGAAAATATTGACATCCCCATAAAGCTCAAAATTGGTACCTTCAAGCTATGTATTATATTAGTTTTAATTTCCTCGATTTTGATTTATCATTATTTCAATATAATCTCCTTTTAATATATAAATTTTATATAAACAATAAATCTGAGTTCTTGGAAAGATTTTAATCCCATATGCATCCTAGAAAAGTTGGAAACGTAGAGATTTTTTGACAAAAATGATATCCAAAGTTAATTTTAAGAATCGAATGTTCCTTGTTAAGCACTAAAGAGATGTTGACAAGGAACATTACCATGTAATTTTCAAAAAAAAAATATGGAAATATGAATGTGAAATTAGCATCACAAAGGCAAATATGTTACTAAGATGAAAAGGATATTATAAATATTGCATGAAAATAAACATGCAAAAAGCATAAAAAAGGTGGAACAGTCAGTATGTATCTCATAATTGTCTTCAATTTTTTAGGATTAAATAAAATTATGATTTAATGAGATGTTTGGAATCGATGGCCATCGAGGTGTGGAAAAAAGATATTTTGATTAAAAAGCCCAAGGATATTCGAGAGACAGAATTTTGATTTTTAGTGAAGTTTGAAAAACGAGATTGGAGTATCCCCCAAAGAAGAGAACTTTAATAATTTTGGAAAATGTAGTGTTTTTTATGAAAATATGGATTTTAACTTAAAATGGATAACTTAAAATAAATAACAAGATTAAAGATTTTTACTTTTGGGGCTTGATTTGAGCGTAGTGAGACTTATCCCATGGCTCATGACTCTATGGAGAGAGTTACTCAGATTATCTTTGAGGCATTTAAATGCATAACAATGATGGTTCAGATAAATTTAATTAATTTTCTTGAGGCCAAAAATAGGGAATAGCATCACACTCTTCACCTTTTCGAATTTATTTGGGGTTTTCTGAAGGTGTAAGAGGCAAAAAGGTACAGTTGGAAAGGTAACTAGATAAAAATTAACATAAAATTTCCCAAAAATCTAAAAATATCTGTTTCTAGGTGGAATTAACTTTTAAAGTTGAACTTGATTTGGCATTGGGAACATGTGTAAGGGAAAGAGTATAATGAACTTTGAAAAATCACACTGAACTCGTTTGGGGTTGTTAGATCCAAAATTATACATTTATAAAAAGGAAATTTTACTTAGCTTTGGGAAAAAATATTTAAAAAACCTTAAAAAATCTAATGAGCTGAAATGGCTTAAATCGAATTTGAATCACTGATTTTAAAGGTTTTAGATAGCAAAATTTTGAAAAATCATAGGACAATATCAAAAAATTTGAGAAAATTCGCTTTGGGTTTGAAAATGATTTTTCAAGTCAAGGCTACGATGCTTAGAACTGGGCTTGGTTTATTGACTTTCGAATGTCCATGATAAGGAAGGTCAGTCACAATGGCTTCACAAACTTATTCACATAATCCTAAAGTAGTTTGGGATGATGGAACAACCATTAACCATGTTACTAGGAAAAGGGCATTAGACCTTAAAATCACGTTACAAACATTCTAAGACGAGCATAAAAGATATTTTATTTTGAAAATTAGAATATTTAGCCTTATGTAATCATGAATCTAGATATGGAAACCTTGTTTTGTCCCTAAGATTGAATGACCAATTAGTGAAAACATTAAGTCTATGTTAATATCCATTTATTGAAGGCAACAAAGATTGAACTTGGGATGTTTTGAAAGATAGATTTTTCTCAAGCATCATAGAGACATTTAAATAAACAAATGATAAATTAGATAAAGTAGAAGCATTGAACAAGACTAAGCATTCAAAATAACACCCTCAATCAACATTTAATTAATACAAACACGCTAAAAATGCAAACAAATGTATACTCATATTCAAAACATGTTAGGATGGGCATTTAAACATAAAATAATCATGTGAAAATGAATAAAGTATAAAAAGTGCACACACAGAGGCTATTACGATGGCAAACCAAAATATGGCATTTTTGGCCATCCAAACAATATCAAAACATCAAGTCATATAAATCCTACAACTACCACAATCAAGGCCATAATAATGCATGACAGTGGTGGCAAGGTTATAGCAATAAGAATATCTTACTAAGATGATGCAAATGATGAAAAAAGAAAATAAATTGAGAAAGGATGGAATATTAACCAAAAAGCCTTAAAACTTAGCCTTACATTTGAGCAAAAAAATAATTTCAGCTTACTTTTTTTTCCCTTTCTTTGCTATTGATTAGCAAGAAAGGAATGAATAAAACTAGCTTTTTGGTTATGCTATTAATGAAGGGGAGTTTAGAGGGTGAACTTAAAAAACTAAGAGGTTTTAGGAGGGGTGAAGGGGAAGTTTAGGAGTAGTGTTTTGCCAGGGTAAGAATACTTTTGGAGGCTAAGGTAATATGTCTTTTCTATCTTTTGGCTAAGCAGGAAAATTAGTTTATAAAGGGCCATATTTCAATCATCAAAATGACCTAGTAAAGAGAGCATTTGGGACATTTGGGGTGTACAGCATGCTAAATCATTGTACCAAGGTGCAAGTTTTCAATATTTGATTAGTTAATCATGATTCTTGTAGATAAAAAAAGCCATGCATGAGCTGATCTAAAGAGTAATCTTACATTTGTCCTTCAAGTGAAATAGATTTTCTTATAAAATACCCTCATGCCAAGCTTACGTAATATCATATGAGGGTATTACACAAATAACAAGGTCATTGGACTAAAAGGCTATTTACAAAGCTTACATAATACAGTATATAATTGAGAGTGCAGCCTCAGGTCTTTAGTGGCATGAATCTGAGAATAATAATTATGTGATTAATTATTCAGGATAGAATAATTAATACATAGTTTATTGCAGCCTAATTATATATGCCCAATTGGTCCCTCCACTAGCTTAGTATATTTCTTTAATGACTGGTTACTGATCGGACTATTCGAAAATGAAAGATTCTCAATATGGTGGAGTGCTATGCCAGATTCGTTCACTTCAGAAGTGCAGGCATTATTTATTTAGAATATATATTTAATTTGATTAACTATTTATTTACACAAGAATTAGTAATTTAAATTAATTTTATTTATCTTTTAATAAATATACGATTTAATTTAAATTAAATAAATATTGGAAATTAATTATTTATATAATTAATTTAATATCTATTAAGACTTGTTTAAGTATTTATTTATAAATTAAATATGGATAATATTCTAAATAAATTAAAAATTATTTTATTTATTTATTTTAATTTACTATTAAAGTAATTATTTTATTGTAGTTAATTTTATTTTGATAATTAGTATATAATTATTCTATTTAAATAAAATTACAACGATTTTATTTTAAATTATAATTAGAGTTATTGAAAATTATTGGGCTAAATAAAATCATAGTTTAATTAGAATTACTTAATATTCATATTAAAAGGGCTAAATTTCATAAAATAAATTAGAGCCAAAATATTGTCTATTGACACTAGAGTTTGGGCAAAATTATAGTGGGCACCCATATTAGGGTTGGCACCACATATGGTTTTTTTATAGAATTAATAAAATCATTATTTTAATTAAAATTCTAATTAGGGCTACCTTGTTATCTGATGTAAATAAGAGACTTATGCCTTGGTTTTGCTTTAGATTTTGGCACCACACCTAGAGGTTTCTAATAACAATATCTTGTGATTCTAAACCTAGTGGCATAAGGTTGTCATTAAAGAGAATTAAGCCATATGAATTCGAAGTTGATCGAGACAGAGTGCCCACACACTCTACCATCTCGAAATTGAAGAATGGTGGAAAAGACTAGTTGTTTAAAGTTTTCAGATAGATCTTGGAATTCTTGGGTGGCATTTTTAGATCTACAACTCAAGTAATTGATTAAGATGGTTTTCTTGTTTATAATAACATAATTTAGTACAATTGAATTAAAAAAAAATTTAAAATTTTGTTGTGCATCTTATTAGTTTTTCCTACAATTGGTATTCGAGCCAGATCGTTATTATGGTATATACATAAAACTTTTAATTAAAATTCTCCTTGAATATGCATTGATTTAGTTATTAAAGACTTGGTATTCTAAGATTTCTATTATGTTGTTTATCATGATATATATATATATAATTTTTTGCCGATCATGATCCCTTAGATTTTAGAATTGAAGTATTAAGGCTTTTATCAGGCTTGTAATTAGATGTGATCTATCATGACCACAAAGGTCTTTTTTTAAATTTTCTTCAAATTTTTATGTAAATTGTACATGAAAGATGATGATTTGAAGACCATAAATTATTTTTGAATTAACCTATTTGTTTTCTGATAATTAGAAAGCTATCGAGAGTCAACAACTTTTATTCAAAACCAATAGCTAGATGGTGTGCAGATTTCTTAGGCATAAGTATTCACATTGGGAAAACCCTAAAAACTTAAAAACATTGAAACCCTAACCCAAAGCTATTAAGGTTCGAAGCAGAAGTTACCTAGGATCCTGCTACGGTGCAAACCCCATAACCAATGGTGCAGCTTGGCCACACTAAATGATAAGAGTGGGATTGGTAGGTACGTGTGCACCTCCAGGTGCACAAGGTATGTGTCCACATAGTCCAAAATGTGCAGCATATGCCCACCCACTCTTAGGGCAGGGCACGCACACCCTGAGGGTACAGTGGGCGTGAATACCCACGCAATAGGTGCAATGCATAACTCAGGGTGCAGGTGCATGCATCCAAAGGTGGCCTATTATACCACTAGAGCTCAAACCTTTGAGGTGGTTTCGGCCTATCCGAGGCCTAGTATTGCGTATCGAGCGTATGTGGCTGTGAAAAAAGTCCAAATTTGAACCGCAACAAATTTTTTGAGCATTATTTATTGAAAAATTTCACAAGCAATAGGCTTAGACCTGTAACTATATAAGCATAGATGTTTTTTTATCAGATTATAAAGATGGATATTTTTAAATATTTAATGGATATGAACAAACAAATTACATGGATATAAATCAATGCATGAAGATGGAGCAAAAATTTTAAAACCTAAAATATGCTTTGGATGAAACTTTTATAATCATTTTTTTTATTTTCTAGGATGGGATCATGGTTTGGTGGTTAAATATTTTTCTGTCTATATGTTTTGTTGATGGACGTATGTATATGATTGATAAAATTGCATATAGAATAGTTGAATGCCACTCAAAATTATATTAATATTGCATATTAAAATTTTACATTTTTTTAAAATATTGAGTAGAACCCATGGTCTCCATTATTGATCCATATGTGAAAGCATGGTAACACTTCACACTAGTTCTGCCTGGTCATTCCCCTCGGTGGGTGGTTGACCACCGTCGATATACTAGATTAAATCTCCTATATATGTGGAAAACGTGCTTAGGCATGTTCTAATCAAGATCATCCCTTGATGTCTGGAATATCCCATGGGCTGAGTTTCACAAAAAATTGTTATGCACTCAAGACTGGTTTAATAATAAACTCCCCGTGGAGCTTTGTTAGTTAAACTGTGGCAAAATAAATGATTATTAATATACATCCTAACATCAACGGATTTAAGGTAAAATATATTAATTGGATGGGATCCATGCTTTTGGTTATTTGAATTATGATCATCCTTAGGTGGATTAAGACAATAGATGTTGAAAATTACCATTGTCGTGCTATATTTTTAAGGATTTAATGTAGAAATACATATATCTAGTTTAATTGCTAAATATCTTATTTCTATTTACTTAAGCATGATTGTAATGTTTTGAATTTATTTATTTATATATTTTAGTTAAAAATGTCATCTACAGCTCTTTTTTAAATTCTCACTGATAACAAATTGAATGGAGATAATTTTAAAGACTAGAAAAGAAATTTGTTAATCATTTTTAGCTGTGAGAAACATAAGTTCGTACTTGATGAACTTTACCCAGCTTAGCCTTTACTTGATGCAATTAATGGATAGGTTTTCCTAATTTACACTTTTTGGAAAGAGTTTAATGACATAGCATGTCACTATATGCTAGCTAGCATGTCAAATGCTATACAAAAACAACACGATAATTATGTAACCACTAGATAGATCATGGACAATTTGGAGTATATATTTGGAGGCCAAGTCAAGTTGGCTAGACAATCCATTATTACAAATTTAATGACCTATAAGCAAAAAGTAGGAACTCCAATAAAGGATCATATGCTTATGTTTATGGGGCACTTTGTTGAGTCTAATGAAAATAGTGCTGGGTTGGAACATAACGCCCAAATTGAGATGGTGTTTAAAACTCTTTCTAGGGATTTTCTGAGCTTTTGGGCTATATATAATCTAAGAAGCAAAATTTAGGTCTTATCAAGCTTATAAGGGAGTTATAAGCCTATGAGCTCATGCTCAATGATGGCCACCAACCCAAGGTGAAGGCAAATCTAGCTATTGCTTCTAATTCTGGTTCCGACAACAAGAAAAGGAAGAAAAAACTCCAAGAAATGCTTGACAGGACCCTAAAAAAGAATAAAAAGATAAAGGACCCTAAAAAGTCAAAATGCTTCTATTATGGAAAGATTGGTTACTTCAAGAAGACTTGCAAGGAATTCTTAGTTTCTAAGGGCAAGAAAGGTAAGGATCTTCTTTACATTGAAGTTTGTTTAGTGAAAGATTCAAAACACAATGGGGTAATTGATTCTTGATTCATAATCATGTTTGTGTTTCTTCATAGAGGTTTAACAAAATGAAAAGTTCGCTTGACAGGAACCTCTCATTAAGAATCGATAGTAAGAGGTTAGTGTTAATAAAAGCAATGAAAGATGTACATCTTTATTTTGATGAATTTAGATTTCTTTTGTTAATAGACTATTTTTCTATTCCTAGTTTTAAGAGAAACCTTATTTCAGTTGCTTGTTTAATTAAAGATTCTTATACCTTTTTATTTAATAAAACTGTAGTGATTCATAAAAACAAGTCTTTTATTTGTTCTAAAAGAATGGATGGCAATCTTATTTGATCAAACTAAAGATGTACTTACTGCCCAACATTGAATTAATGAATAACTCTAAAAGGTTAAAAATTTCTCACTCTAATGAGGCGTACCTTTTGGCATTTAAGACTTGGTCATATTAGCCAAGAAAGAATTCAAAGATTGGAAAATGATGGTTTATTAGAATATTTAAATAAGGTATGTCTTCCTTGATATGAATCTTGTCTAGAAGGTAAAATAACCAAAAAGACTTTTAAAGCAAAAAGTGCAAGGGTCAAAAAACTTTTAAAAACTATGCACACTAACATATGTGGCCTTATGAACATCAAAACACGAGAAAGGTATAAGTACTATGTATCATTCGTAGATGATTACTTAAGACTTGATATATGTATTTGATGCACAAAAAAATCAAACCTTTGATAAATTCAAAGAATATCATTCAGAAGTGGAAAAGCAAATGGGTAAATCCATTAAAACATTTTGATTCGATTGAGATGGTGAATACCTCTTCAATGAATTCCTAAGACACCTTGTAGAAAATTAGATTTATCCCCATTAATCAACAAGCACTCCACAACAGAATGATGTAGTAGAGAGAAAAAAATAAGATCTTAATTAGATATGTTAAGGTCCATAATAAGTTATTTGAAACTCTTAATATTTTTTTCGGGAAATGCATTGCAAATAACATGTTACATTCTAAACCAGCTTCCAAGTAAATCAGTTCCCTTCTCCCTATGAGTTGTGGAAGGGTAAGAAACCCCTTTTTAAATATATGAGAATGTGGGAATGCCTAGTATAAGTATTAGACAAGGAAGTAAAGAAATTAGAATCTCATTTACAATAACATGTGTTTTTCATGTATCCTAAAAGAACAAAGGGAGGACTATTTTATAACCTAGAGGAACAAAAAGTCATTATATAAACCTATGCAACTTTTCTTAAGGAAAGTTACATGAATGACTTTAAGCCTTGAAGTGAAGTGGTGCCAGAAAAACTATTAGGGAATAAAGTTACTCCACAGATTTTGATCTTGGATTCTATTCCAAGTTCAAAAGAAAAACATGCAAGCGAGTAACCACTAAAGAGTTTCATCATAGTAGGAGAGTTTCTAAGAAAGCTAATATCTTCATGTATGATGGTGAGATTTATCAATCTAAGGCCATGGAACATAAAGATGATTGAATCACCTATGATGAAGCTATGAGTGATGTTGATTCTAAACTTTAGCAAATGGCTATGAACATTGATATGGATTCAATGAAATCCAATTCAGTTTGAGAGCTTGGAGAACTTCCCAAAAGGGTAAAATCTATAGGATATAAGTGGGTTGACAAGACAAAAAGCAATGCTAAAGCAAAATTTAAAACCTTTAAGGCTAAACTAATAGTATATGCATCTAAAAGGCTGATGTCAACTATGATGAAACCTTTTTACCTGTTACAGTGCTGAAGTCCATTCGTATTCTTCTACCCATCATTGCTGCTCTCAATTATGAGATCTGGCAAATGGATATCAAGACTACATTCTTAAATAGCCATCTTGATGAAAGCATCTATATGATGCAACTAGACGAGTTTGTAGTAAAAGGTTAAGAAATTAACATTTGCAAGTTTTTTAGATCCATTTATCAAATAAAGCAGGAGTCATGCTCATGGAAACAAGGATTTGACCAAGCAATCAAGGTTTTTGGATTAAAGCAAAATGGTGATGAACTTTGTGTTTATAAACGCAGTAAAAAGGGCAAAGTGGTCTTTCTAGTCTTATACATCAATAACATACTACTCATTAGGAATAATGTAGGGAACTTGTCATCTATCAAACTGTGACTATCACAATAGTTTAACATGAAAGATTTAGGGGAAACTAATTATGTTTTAGGCATTTGTCCTTTAGAGATTGAAAAATAGTTTGATAGCACTATCCTAAGCTTCATATGTTGACAAAATTATTGAGATGTATGCAATGCAAGATACCAAGAAGGGTTCACAAACCTCTATAACAGGATGTACTCTTTTACTAATGCTTGCTTTATGACATTAAAGAAAAGAAGAGTATGAAGAAAGCCCCTTACACATTTGCTATGGCAGTCTTATGTACGCTATGCTTTGCACATAACTAGATATTTTTTATGTGTATTGTAAGTCGATATCAGTCGAACCTAGGTAACAAGCATTGGCAAGCTGTAAATCATATACTCATATATCTTAAAAGAATAAGGAACTATATGTTGGTATATTCCAGAAAAGACCTAACGCCTATAAGATATATAAATTCAGACTTCTAATCTTGTAAGGACTCAAAGATATTGACTTTTAGCTCTATATTTGTTCTAGGAAAATGCGCCATTATATAGAGAAGTGTAAAACAAACTTGTATGGTTGACTCCATGATGGAAGCCAAATATATGGTAGCCTTTGAAACGTCTAAGGGAGTGACTTGGCTTCGTAAGTTCCTTAAAGACCTTAAGGTAATTCCTGGTATAGATAGACCAATTATACTTTATTGTGATAATAGCACGACAATAGCAAATACCAAGTAATACCACAAAAGGACAAAACATATAGATAAGAGATATCATATTATAAGAGAGTTGATAATGGAAGGAGTTATTGATGTTGTAAAATTACTTTCTAGGATAACCTTATTAATCATTTTACTAAAATTCTGGTGGCTAAGAGTGTTGAAAGGAATGTTGAGGATATGGGGATGTAAGACATGACTCATTTATTCACTTAGGGCAAGTGGAAGATTGTCAAGAATGCCCTAAGGATGAAGGATATTTTGATGTATTTCATTAATTTGAATTAATTATTTATATATATTTGAGTTATTGTTATATCATTACTATTCTGTCCTTATTTAGATTTATATAAAGTAAGTTTAAACAAATATGACTTATTTACTGCTTGTGTTTATAAAGTTAGAATGTTGCACATTTTAAGGTAAGTAGTCTAAATCGATAGTCCGTAATTTATGGGGTTAATGTGAACGATTAACTCATGTTAAGACTATTATGTCATCTAAATCCAATTGGGGAGATGGCTTGTCTTGGCTATCTGGAGTTGTTTGAGTCTTAAGTAGAGACATAGATATATTAACTAGAAGTGGTGATATAGTAGATTGGACCAAAGTGCAATTAGTCCATTAATAAGTTCATTTACATAGATTAATTTACTTTTGACATTCATTGTGTAATTACCTTAATCTTGAGTAAGTAACTGACTCTATGTATATAACTTATATGACTTTGATGTTTTAAAGGCTAAAGCATCTCGAAGTAGTACACTACTGGGCTTATTTGTTGGGCATATGACTTATACTCGATAAGAGCTTTACTCGATAACCCCCATAAAGAGTTAAGGTTATCTTCTTAAAAGGCATTATATGGTACTGTGAAAATGGATGAGGCCTCTGTCATTTGTATGTCAAATGATAAATTGTTCACGTGGGGTGAATAATCATTTGAAGAGTATAATGGAACTTTAAGATAAGATGATCAAGTAGGTAAAATGGACTTTTAATCTTAAGTTGATCACGAATATCATATGAGGGTATTACACAAATGACAAGGTCATTAGACGAAAAGGCTATTTATAAAAATTATGTAATACGATACATAATTGGAAGTGCAGTCTCAGGTCTTTAGTGGTTTAACTCTAAGATTAATGATTATGTGATTAATTATTCAAGATAGAATACTTAATACATAGTTTATTAGACCCTAATTATATACATCTAATTGGTCCCTCCACTAGCTCAATTCCTTAACGGTTGGCTATTGATCAGAAAAAAGGCTCTTTCCAAAAAGACATGTTTCACTGGATATGGTCCTTCCCAATTTGAGGTACATTTTCCTTGAGCATCTTTATGGATTAGAAGAATTTGTTTGAGCACCAAGTCACCTTTTCAAAATTGATAAGGATAAACCTTTTTGTTATAGGTTGTCATCATGCATTTTTGATACATCTGCCCATGATAAATAGCTTTGATTCTTTTCTCTTCGATGAGATTAAGCCGCTCAAATTGGTTTTTAACCTATTCAGCCTTTTCAAGTTGCGACTATATTAAAACACTAAGTAAAGAAATTTTAACCTCAATAGGTAGGACAGTCTTCATGTCGTTGATAAAGGAAAATAAGGTAGCACCCGTAGAAGTTTGTACAGCCATGTGATAAGCATATAAAGCAAAAAGTAACTTTTCATGCTAATCTTTTTATGTCTCAGCCATCTTTTCAACTATCTTCTTGATATTCTTGTTGGCTGCTCCAACTGCCCCATTCATTTTCAGACGGTATAGGATAAAGTTTTGATATTCAATTTTGAACTAAGAGTTGGCTACTTGCATCATTTTGTTTTTTAAGTTGCATGCATTATCAGTAATGATTTACTCAAAAATTCCACATCTACAAATGATGTCCTATTTTACAAATTTGCATACAACAGATCTAGTGACATTGGCATAAAAAGCTAGGTTTACCCTTTTTGTGAAATAATTGATAGCAACTAAAATGAAACGATGCTCGTTAGAAGCCTTAAGGGTAATCAGTCTGATCATGTCTATGCCCCATGTACAAAAAGGCCATGGAGCTACCATAACATGTAGAGGTTTTGGTGGTACATTGATTTTGTCAGCATATATTTGCATTCATGGCACTTTCTGGCATAGTCAGTGCAATCCTTTTCATGAGTCAACCAATAGTATCCTGATCCCATGAGTTATTTGGCCATTTAGTGTCTATTAGCATGCGTTCTGCAAATTCCTTCTTGAACTTCTTTAAGTACTTTTAGCTTTGGAGGCATCCACTCATCAGAGTAGCACCTGATCCTAGCCTTTCTCATACAAAATCCCACCATCCAAAATGAAGCTCATGACTAATCATTGGATGGTTCTTTTGTTAGTTTCGATGGCATTTTTTAGGTATCGTTGATCATTAATGCACTAAAAGATGTCATGATACCATGGTAAGTTGTCCTTCTCCTTTTTAACATTCTGACAATGTGCCAGGGCTGTATAGATACTTATTTAAATAGGAGCAATGCTCGATTCTCGATTAACTTTGCACATGGATGACAAAGTGGCCAAGGCATCAGCAATTTGGTTCTCTTTTAGAGGTAGATGCTAAAAGCTAATTTCATCAAACCCTTTTCTGAGTTTCAAGATCAGATTACCATAGTTGATCAATTTAGCATCACGTATTTGCCATTCTCTTTTTAGTTGGTAAATTACAAGGGCTGAATCTCCAAATACTTGTAGAGTTTAAATGCCCCTTTCGATGGCTCCTTGGAGTCTCATGATGCATGCCTCATATTCAGTATATTGTTTGTGCAATCAAAATTCAGCCTTATAGTGAAGGGGTAATGGTTTCCATTAGGTGAGATAAGAATTACCCCAATTCCATGCCTCAATGCATTTGAAGCCCCATCAAAGTACATTTTCCAAGACAAGCTGCACTTAACAGTTTTCTCTACCTCAGATATGCACATCAAATCTTTGTTAGAAAAATCAAAGTCTATACTCTAATAGTCATCTATTGCCCGACTTGCCAAGAAATCTATTATTACACTATCCTTGATGGCTTTCTGATTTATATACACAATGTTATACTCAAAATGCAGGACCTACCCCCTAGCTAACCTCTCTGACAAGGTAGGAGCTTCGCATAAATATTTGATGGGATCGAGTTTAGCGATTAACCATATAGTGTGATATAGCATGTATTATTTTAACCGCTAGCTTGTCCAAGCTAGGACACAACATAGCTTTTCTACAAATGAATAATTATTTTCATATTCTGTGAACTCCTTGCTCAAGTAGTAAATAGCTTGCTCCTTCTTACCTAACTGGTCCTGTTAACCTAATACATAGCCCATCAACTTATCAAAAACTAATGGATATAGGATTAACGATCGACAAAGCACTGGTGGCATAAGTATCGAAGGGTTCAAAGGTAATTTTGAGTTTATCAAAAGCGTATTCTGTGAACTCCTTGCTCAAGTAGTAAATAGCTTGCTCCTTCTTGCTTGACTGGTCTTGTTGACCTAATACACAACCTATCGACTTATAAAAAACTGATAGATACATGATTAACGATCGACCAAGCACTGGTGGCGTAAGTATCGAAGGGTTCAAAAGATATTAGTGGACCTTATCGAAAGCTTATTGGCATTTTTCATTCTATTCTCTAGGATTTTATTTTCAATGCCGCTGAAAGATTGGATCACGTTTATCTATCCAGTGAGATATAAATTCGGTTATGTAGTTTAACCTTCCCAAGAAGCTTCTTACTTCTTTTTGAGTTTGAGGTGGCAATAAATTATAGATGGCCTTGACCTTATCGAGATCAACTTGTATTCTTTTCTTGCTCATAATGAAGCCCAATAATTTCCCGAATGTAACGTTGAATTTGCATTGGGCAGGATTCAACTTAAGTTGATATTTACACAGTCGTTTGAAAAGTTTTCGTAGGTTGACAATGTGTTCACTCTCTTTTGGTAATTTAACAATCATATCATCCATTTAGGCCTCTATTTTTTTATGCATAAAGTCATGGAACAAAGTTACTATTGCCTTTGAATATGTTGCCCCAACATTTTTAGCCCAAAGGGCATACTTTATAGCAGAAAATGCCCCACATTATTATAGAGGTGGTCTTTTGCATATCCTCAGCTACCATTTTGATTTGATTATAGCTAAAAACCGATCCATGAGGAAAATAGTGCATTTTCGATAATGTTGTCCATTAGGTATCGATATGAGGCAAAGACAAATTATTCGTGGGACTAGCTCAGTTCAAGTCCTTATAGTCCACACACATCTGCACTTTACCATCCTTTTTTGGAACTAGGACTATCTTAGCTACCTATTTAGGATATTTGGCTACCTTGAGAAAGCATGCTTTAAATTGTGTATTCACATCTTCTTTTATCTTTAGAAATATTTTGGGCTTCATTCTTTCAGCTTTGTTGTATAGGTTTACACTCAGGTTTGAGGGGAAGTTTATAGACCACAATGGTGGTGTTTAATCCAAGCATGCCTTGGTATGACTAGGCAAACACATCTCGATATTCTTTAAAGAGACTTATTAGTTTAGCTAAGGTTGATGGATTTATAGAGGTTCTGATCTTAACTTCATTAGGGTTTTCTTTTGTTCCAAGGTTTATGGTTTCGGTGGATTCCTTGTGAAGTAATATCTATTTTTTTTTCCCGTTCAATTAATCTCAACAAGTCCACAGGTATGGAGATTTCTTTAGAATTCTCTTCAGAGTCGACCTTGTTGAGATAGAATTATTGTTCGAAATTGATTGTCAAAGTTTTAGTATGAACATTCATGCCACTTTCATTAAGGTACCTAAAAATATGGAAAAAGAACAATATAGATGGAAAAATATGTAGAGAAAGGTCTAAGAGTTGGCAAGGACTATGAACACGAAAGATGGAACGCATAATGCTTAGTTATTTTCATTTACAACACTTAATAAAAGATGCCCATACAAAGGATCCTCCAATGCTTTTGAGCGGAAGCATGTAGGTTTAGTTCATAACATTACTTTGAAATAGACTTAAATAGTACATGAATCTCAGTTTCAGCCCAAACACTCGAAACAAATCCTAGAGGGCACAAACCAATCTCTGGGCTTATCGTTAACATCTTTAACTTATTAATTACATTGATGGAGAAATCCCCAAATGCCTTGTTCAATATAAGCATAACATTAGCAGAGCTAGTATTAATTTGTCCTCCTAGGTAAAAATTTGCACAAAATAGTGGAAATATCATCGATTCATACCCATGTCTTATCTTGATAGATAGGCCATCCTTTTCTCATAGTTCTATAAGCTTGTTTTATTTTTATTGTGCATTAGGCTTGAATCCTAACCCTCTTTTGTTGATCTGTTTAACAATATTTAAGGTTTTGGTAATCTTTTAGATGTATTTTTTTAGTCCCTTTTCAACCTAGGCACCATTACCGATAGTTAACTTCAAAACTATTTAAGTACTTTTTGATAGGCAAAGCTCAACCACTAATAACCTTTCCTTGACATAGGTTGCGTTGACAAACTCAAAGGACTAGAAAAAAGATTCTGGGATATCTTCGTCAAGTTTGATATATGGGGCACCAATTAATGTAGCAGCAATGACATATTCTTCTCCTTTGATATTGACAACTTTGTTCTTAATGATGAAATTTAACTTTTGGTGCAAAGATGATGGTACTATCTCTACTGAGTGAATCCAAGGCCTTTCCAATAGGCAGTTATATCATGGAGCAATATCTATCACATGGAAATCAACCTTATAAGTACATGGGCCTATTTGGGGTGGAATGGTGATGTTTTCCATAATTGTTTTGCATGTTCCATTAAATGCTCGCACAATCGTATGACTATTTTAAATATGAGATACGTTAAGGAGGAGCTTATTCAACCATAACATGAGCATTAATTTAAAGCTGACCCGTTATCAATAAGCACATGGTGCCTTTACAATTATGGTGATGTAAAGTGTTTTGTAGTTTCCTCTTCCTCCATGTAGGATTTCATTATCACTGAAAGATATGTAATTGTCGATAATGATGTTATTCACTAGGTGATCCAACTGACCTATAAAAATATAGGGAAGGACATAGGCCTTATTCAAAACTTTAAAAAGGTTATTCCTGTGAGCTTTCAGATTTAACAGTAGTGACAACATAGGTATCTTGGTAGGTTGCTTGTTCAACTGCTGGGCGATACTATATTCATTATGCTTGATGAACTTAAGGAATTTAGTAGCTTCTTTCTCACTCATTAGATTCTTGATAGCTACCAGATTTGAGTTTTTGGTTGTAGACTTCAGTGCTTGAGGAACAGGAATAGCATTTTCTTACTGAGTTTCACTTCTTGATGCTATTAGGGTGTAACACCTTCCACTTTGAGTCAAGTGGCTTAGCCTTAAAAGGTCAACATTTGTAGCTTGCTAACTAGATTCACTAATGATCAAGGTTTTGCATTTATAATTCCAAGGAACTGTTTTGTTGTCCTTTTAAGGGAAAAAGGATGGAAGCTGAATGATCATCTTCGACAGGGGCTAAAAAGAAAGTGCTTTGGCTCTTGGTTGATTGTCGACATGATCAATGGTCTCCCAACCCCATAATGAGGATTGCACTTTTTTTCCACAATGCTAATAATCTGTATTGCATTTGTAGACTTAGTATGATGGGTTCACCTTTCATCATAGAATTTAATGCTACCTTCATTCATCATTCTTTGAACCATAATGTGAAACTCTTTACATGTTTGAAGAGTGTAACCATAAATAGTATGGAAATCACAGAAGTCATTAATTTTTTTATTCATTTTTTTACCGTATTAAGTAATTTATCTTGCACCAGGATTTGTCAAACCAAATTCATTAATGTTCTGACCTCCTCTATGTCTTTTATAACCTCGTAGTTCTCTTCAATAATCATTTTACTTAGATCTAACTCAGCATGAGTTTGAGATGAACTAGCTTTAGTCTAGATTTTGGTTGCTAACTCCCTTTGTCTTTGCAGATATTTTTTTTACCCTATTTATTTTTTATGGCCTCATCGATCATCACACAAAGTATGACTACATCCGTAAAACTGTTCGAGAAGCTTTTTGCTACCTTTTCATAATAAGGAGCTTCCAATGTGCTAATGAATCTAACAATCATATCTTTTTTCATCAATAAGGGATGAATCTGGGTAGCCTCCTCCATCCATCTCAAAGCATACTACCTAAAACTTTCATTAGCTCTTTTTTCATGCTTATAAGAGATAGATAACTTGAGATCCGATCATCGGTAGGCCTCTCCTCATCTGTGGCATTAATAGATGTATTGACATGTTTATCCCACTCCTTATAGAACTCAATCTCAGACCGGTCTATCATCCCTTGGACTATTTCCAAGAATGATAGGGAATGTTACAAACTGTCATTAACTGCAATGGCAATAGGAGTGGCATTTCTTCTTTGATTTTTATCATTTGTTACTATTTTAGCTTTCACAAAAGCTTGCCAGACCTTACTCATGGAGGTTTTGACTTCTCCAATGCTTTTTTGACCCAACAACCTTTCCTATCGATTATTGCATTCACTCTTAGTTTGGCATGATTAGGGAGTGGATTGACTTCAATATTTGGTCCAAGCCCTTATTCAATCTTGATCACTCTTTTTTCTAGCAGACCCTATACTTTTCTCTTAAATGAGGTGTAATTCTCAATGGAATGACCTTGTGCTCTAGCTTAGTATTCACAGTAGGCTTTCTCATCGTACCACTTAAAGTACGGTGGTGATCTTGGGTTTGTGAATACTAAGCCCACTAGTTGTCCTACCAATAAATAAGAGTAGATGTCTTTATAGGAGTAGGAAGTCGCTCAAAATGCTCCCTATCTTGAGATGCTTGTCAATTTTACGGAGCTTCTGCATTGCTCATATTACAAGGTTAAGCATTTTGGGCTGCATTTTGAATAAGATTCAGTGCAAAGCTCACTGCTAAAGCAAACTCGGTAGCATCAACTTGTTGTGGTGCTGATGAGTAAGGGATAAAACTGAGATTCAACATGTTTGAGAGGTACATAGCCTGTGCTTTATATGGATTTCAATTGAATTTGGTATGACTTTCGCTAACGACATTCACCTTTTTCTTTTTACCCTTATTTATTGACTTTTTGACTAGTCCGGGTAATTCTCCAATGGATATCCTACCATTTTTATGGTGTCCTCAATCATTTCACCTGATATAACCGTATCAACAAAATTTTCATGGCATGTCCTACCAGCCTTTCATAGTAAAGAGCTCGTCAGGTGCTAATAAACATGACTACCATTTTTTTAGTCAAAGGGGGATAAACTTGAGTTGCCTCCTCTTTCTATCTCAGAGCATATTGCATAAAGCTCTCAGAAGATATCTTCTCCTTGTTTATAAGAGAGAGGCAATTAGGGGCTTAATCGAACATGTGCTTATATTGATCAAGGAAAACGCGACCTAGATCCACCCATGTATGAATTCTAGTGAGGCCAAGCTCTATGTACCATTGAATAGTTACCCCCGTCAAATTGTCATAAAAGTAATGGATTAGTAGTTTCTCGTTTTCTTTATACCTAGCTATTTTTCGATAGTACATGTGAAGATGGGTAGTAGGGTTGGTAGTTCTATTGTACTTTTCAAAATCTAACACTTTGAATTTAGGCGAAATGGCAAGACTGGAAACAAGCCCCAATGACTTTGCATCCATGATCCTAAATTTATCACTTCTTTCAACAGCTTGAAGGCTCTTCTCTAGTGATTGATACTTGTCTAAGTCCTGATCATTTTTTGAGGGCCGCTTTGCTTTCTTTTGCTCCATTTTCTCATTAAGGTTTAGGACTATAGGCCTTGCCAGTGAAGAGCCTGCACCTTGAAATCCGTAAATCAAATAGGATTCTATTACAAGATTAATGTAAATGAATGGCTGACTTGGTAGGATGTTTGCTACCGGCAGATCCTACCCATGCAATGCCCTTTCTTAAGCATTGGTGGCTTTAGTACCACTATTCAAATTACTTTTAGGATTGCTTGGTTTTTTTTCTACCTTAACTGTGCTTATCTACCCTTTTTCCTTAAACGCATCGGATAGCAGCTTAGCTAGTTTGACAATCTGAGCTTGGAGTTCCCTATTCTTACGAAGTGATTGCTCTTAAGACTCTCTATACATGAGTTTGAGTCTTTCAATGTGAGCCTAATGATCATTTTCCATCACTTTTTTATAATTACAAGTGTTATACCAATGGTGAACTGTAGGTTCCATGTTTTAGAGCACCTTCACTTTAAATTATTATCGAAATAGGCCTTTATGATATGTTCATGCATATGTTTAATTCAATAAGAGTGAATATGAGATCATGATGATAAATGAATGAATAAACAATGAAAGAATTAGGTTAGTCATGCAAATACAAAAAGGATATTGGATTAAATGGCAGCTCCACCGATAACATCTTTCATCAAAAGCAACAAAATGTCTAGATTGCATATGGTTAGATTGAAAAAGGTCTAACATAGTTACATTGCCTGATTACACGGTTCAAGAAATACAATAAATCTTGCTTATAGTCTCTTAAAGGCAAGATATCACATGTCAAGGATCGAGCTACACCCATCATGTTCTCAGCCTCCAATTGAGCCACCTGAATCTGCTCTGTGAGATGGCTATGATGGTCCTGATAGTTTTGGCATGTGTGATAAACCACTTGAAGCCATTCTCGCTCCCACTATTTGAAGGCTTTCACTAGTGCATTGACTTGGTCTTGCTGAGCTCGAAAAGAATGCTCTAAATCTTTAATTCTGAGTGTTAGAGCTTAATTTTTAGCCTAGTTTGCTCTCAAATCCTGGACTTGAGCTTTTAACCATTCATTCTTCCTTCACTAAGTTGATCCAAGATTAAGGGTTTTAACAAGCTTTTTCCTATTAACCCTAGCTACTTTTCTCTGTTGATGTAGTTCTTCCTCGAGAATAGTAATTTTTAGCCTTCACTCAATTGATAACTTTCCAAGTCTTTGAGACTTGCATGCTTTATTAAGGGCCACATAGTCTTTCTTCAAATTCTTGAGATCTTCTTTGAGGCAATTTATCTCCTTGACAGCTATATTCACCTTGCCATCCCAAAGGTAGAGGTCTATTTTCAATTGACCATTTTTCTCCTTTAATTGAGTAATCTCCTTAACAATGATCACATTTTCTTGTTCGAACTCTCACTTGAGTAATTCAATCTCAGAGGGAAATTCATTCAACTGGTATTTGTGATGTCCTAATACCAGACAGGGGCAGGGTGTCACTAATGCGACGAATCCTCCATTCATCATATCTTGGGGTCATAGTATTCCTCTTTAATATCTTTTCATGTAGCGTGTTTGTTTTCATACACGAAAGGCTAGCAGTATTTTTGACTTGTAATCAGGCTCACCATAGTCGAAATCCTATTACTCTAGGTCTTGGACAAAGAGGATGAATTGATGACATTGGAATTGTTAAAGGACTAAAAGAGGTGGTAACTAGTGCTTCCCCATAATCCAAAGATCGGCACACAACTATAATTTATGCACCAGTATATGACCCTTTATAGAGAAAACCAAAAGGCTTTCCATGTTACCTCTGCCCTTTTGAGGTTCTAAAATTTTTGGACCCATTACTCTTTAGATTTGTCTTGAGGTCATTCCTTTTCAAGTACCTTAGAGATAAGGCTAAAGTTGGGTAAAAAATAGTATGACATCCTACTTTTTTCAGGACAAAAGTGACTGACAAAACAAATGTGAAGGAGGGTGCACATCCGATGGAGCAACCCGTACCCATTTTCAAAAATTAAAAGCTCAAATAGTTTCGACAATGATTGTCAGAGCAAGATTGATGTTGCAACATAAATGAGAAGAAACATCTACTATCGTAGCTTCAACATAGCCTAATGTCTTTGGGAATTTAACTAGACTATATATCGCCAATGCGTAGATATCTTGGATTTTTCATATATCAATGGTACTCGCCATTGCTTCTTTTAAACTAGCCCATGAGATACATTTGCTGTTCCCCTTTATCTTGATATGACTCTCAATCCAAGACTCTGTTGCCTTGAGGATTTGAGCCAATCTTTTTTTGAAAGTTAGAGAGTTCAAAGCTTTAAAGTATATTCTATCAACCTTTACTCTCTTAATGTTAAGTAATGCAGTGTATTCATCAACTGTGGGGGACCAAATCTTCATGATTAAAAGTGAAACATTGATATGCTAGATTCCAAAACTAAGATGCTGCTAGTAACAAGCCAACATCCAAATAGATTTAGAGCAAAAAAATAATATCTCCATATCTCTTACTAAATAATTCCCTTTTAGTATTGTCCTAATTAGTCCATACAATCCTCAGATCTTGCCAATCATTTTGACAGTACCCTATCTTGATCTTTACATGTACTATTAAGACATTCCCTAGTTAAAGGATGTCCATATCTTTATGTTATCGACATTCTAACCATGCTTGGATTTCCTTAAAGGGTTTTAGCTCTAAAGTGCATTGTTGCTCCATGACAAACGCCCTTTGATGAACACTAAACCATTAACTAGTTATCCCATGACGATGGTGATTATGATGAAATGATGCATGATAGAAAGGAAAAACAAAAAGGGAATAAGTTAGTAACCAATAGAAAATACTACCCGAAAGATAAAGAAATGAAAAAATAGCGACAAAAGTGTATCACAAAATTTACCTTGAAAATATTTGGTAAGATACCTAGGGGCAGACATGATGATCATGAACGTTAAGGTATTAAAGGGTAGCATAACGGCTTCCACATTAAAATTGGCTCTTCAAGAAGTAACATGATAGCTCACGAAGACTAAGACTAACAATTTAAATGGTGACATTCGTTCATCACAATCTATGTTAAGTGCATGCTACGCCATCATTTAGGTAGCATGATGACTTACTTCAATCTAATATAACTATTTTGAGATGGTATTGCAGTAATGGCATTTGCTTGTCCTAACCCACTTATTAAAGAGGATTTATCATCGAACATAATAGCATATCCTCAAGGAATAATCATGAAAATAAAAATGACAAATGTAAGGGACAATGTTCACCTATCATTGCCTATATACCCATGGCATATAGGAGTAAAGGTAAGAAATGTTTCCTCAAATAATCCTACTTTTCGGGTTATTCTAGTAGCATCTGGTATGGTTTAACATGGTTTAGCTCATAGGGTTCATTATATGGATTTAAGTTGATGCCTATTTTGGTCCAAATCGCTTTTGCATTTGGTAAAGACAACGGATGCACCCTGATCCTAAGGCCATTATGGGTTTAGCGAAATGGGTTGATCTTGTGGATGTATTTCCCTATGCAAATGTAGAAGGGTACTCACAAGAGACATAGGTAATTTACATCTCGGAAGGTCTTGCCATACCTATGCAGAAGGTTACTTAAAAAGGCAAATGGCTCTTTTTTTTCCTAATAATTAGGATACTAACCACACCATGGTGTTTGGTGGGAATATAGTGCAAATGAGGTGTATGATGCGTGTCGATGAAATAATCAAACCTTTTGTTTTGTTCTTATATTACCATACTTATTCAAGTTGCTATTTATTCGAGAACGATGAATCCCTAATAATCACACTACGAAACATAAAAAATAAAGATTAATAGATAAAATACAAGGGACTTATTTCTAAATAATTATGGAGATAGAAAAAATAAGAACCGGGTGAAAAATAGCTAGTCATAGGCCTAACTCTCTAGATCCTTAGTGGAGTCGCCAAACTATCACCATGTGCCTACCTTTAAAACTTTGACTGATCTGAAGGGCATAATGCGCTAAACATAAAAATAAATTATGGTTGGTCATGGTCAAGCCTTTGAGTTATCCCTTGATTGGGATTTGGATTTGTTATAGTAATATGAAGAAAAAAATCGTTGAGCTATTCGCTCATCCAACTAGTCTCGGATGGCCACCATAAAGTGGCCATAAACTTGGAGTTACCACCGATCATTTGGGGTTTGGCAAGATCGAATGCCTATTGAAAGAAATATTTGGAGTTGTAAACTTGAAACATCGATTTCATGGTCTAAGTAGCCCATAGATTCGTTGGTTAGGTTCAAAAGTTGGTTACACTCAAGAAAAGATTACCACATCCCCATCACGATGTCTAAAATCTGTACCTACTAACTATGTCTCGCTTCGTTTTAGGCTCAATCAGTTTTATTTAGTCATTATTTAGATATAATTGCCTTTCATGCATAAAGTTTTGTATCGTAGGTCCTTTTTTATTTTTTTTTGAAAAGTAGATCACCTATGGGCCTCAAAGGTATGAAGAACATAGGGAGTTTTTATAAAAATAATGTCCAGATTGAGTTTTAAAAATTTTGATATTTCATATTAGGCGCTGGACAGATACCAACACAAAACATCTCCTTGTAAATTTTATTGGAAAATGAATTTTAAGTTGAGTTTTGAGTTGAAGATGGAGTTGAAGTATCCTCTTCAAAGCAATGGAGTTGGATATCTCTACTAGCGAAAATTTTAATATAGAGGATAGAGATATCTAGTATGAGATCAATTTTTTATATTTTATCCTTGATCCGACTCTAAAGGGCTTGTGTTGTGAGGGAACCAATCGAGTGGATTTCGAGACATTCAAATGTTTCGATAAAAGGAGATTCAAAGCTTAAGTTAGAAATAAGGAACAGCATCATGTCACCTCTAATCCCAAATTTATTTCGGATACATCCGAAGGCTTTAGGCGATGAATAAAGTACAGTTGGAAAGATGACTTGATAAGGTTTAATGTAAAAATATTCCAAAAATACTAAAAAATCATTTTCTAAGTGAATTAATTTTTTAATTTAAGTCTATCTTGACACTAGCAGCATATGCAAGGGAAAAGATATATTGAACTTGAAAAATCATTTCAGGCTAATTTGAGATTGTTAAATTGTGAACAATACCTTTTCGAAAAGGGAATTTCATAAACTTTTTATGAAAAATGTTAAAAAATTTTAGAAAAATCGTCTGATAGCAAAATTGCTGAAATAGAATATCACATGCTAGTTCAAAGGGTCCTAGATAAAAAGGTTCAAAAAATTATAACTCCTTCATCCGGAATGGTCTGAGGGCGAACAAGACACTTTTGGAAAGGCACTTTGATGCCCCTTAAATGAAAAATACTAGAAAAATCAAGGAAAACATTTTGTGGTTCGAAAATGATTTTTGAAACCATTTGATATTTTTAGGTTTGTTAAGAAGATAGGCTCGGGTCTAGAACGTCTAAACGTCCGTGATAGAAAGTAACATGGGCTTAACAAGTTCATTCCATAATCTCAGAGCAGTTTGGGATAATGAAACAACCTGTTGACCATGTCACTAAAGGGGATATGGGACTCAAGATCAAGGCTTAATACTTTAACAGCGAAAAAAGGATCATTTTTTTACTTTGAAAAATATCATCTTTGAACTTATTTCACCATTAATCTAGAGCTAAAATGTTGATTTTTCCCCAAGATTGGAAGATGAATTTTATGAAAACAATAAATCCATGCTATTCTTCATCTATTAGAGGTAACATGAACCTGGGAATTTTTTTGAAAATCAGGTTTTTAGGAAACAGTAAGCATTTTTGACAAGAATGTCATGAGGAAAATACAGCACATAAAAAGATAAACATCGATTAGACATACGAGGAGTCAAACATCACATTTTGACATGGTAATGGTGATAAAAAAAAGCAAGAAAAGGATAAATAATCCTTTACCCAATTACAAGGTCATTCCGCTACCAAGCATTAGTTAAGAATCATCAGCCTTTTTCATATTACATATAGGTATAAAATAATAGAAAAAACATAGCGGACAATTAAACAAATAAATGGATTTCCCTTAGGATCTTTAGGTTAAAAAATAATTCTCAATATACTATATACAATTGTTTACATGCTTTTGGCTAGTTTCCTATAAGTAATCATCTGTCGAGAAATAATCTATTTAAGGACTAATACCAATGAGCCATTGCCTTATCCATGACCACCCTTATTCTTTCCTAGTCTTTGGACTTTCTTTATTTTCAAACTCATTAAAGAAATGTTTGTTGGATAATTTTTTATGAATCACATTAAAAACTCTTTAAATCTATAGTTTTCCTTTACTTTAGCAATCAATAGAAAAACATTTTGATCAACCACTGACACTTTTTTCCAACTTATTCAAGGTTTCCTCCTGCACTACTGTTTCACATGACTTACTTTGCTAACTAGCCTTAATTTCTTATGTTGAACCTTGCTTACCCATTTTCATTCCTAAAAACCCCATTTCCTGTGTTTTGGAAAATTGCTAGCTTATATGATTTTGCTTTATCTTGTAGAAAATCTTACATTCCATCCCTCTCATTATTATTGATTTTTATCATTTTAATCTTAGTTAAAGAACCATCTCCTCGAACCTCAGTTGCCACATGAACATGCCCTAGAAATTTTGCACCATTAGTAGCCTTGTGAGTTTAATTTTCTCTAAAACACCGATCTGCCTTTGAACCTAGCCATGTTGGCCTCTACTCTATGACTCAAAAGCCATGAGCCATTTAATCTCTTTATAGCATGATATGTATCAAATCTAGCATTGAACTAAACAAATCCATGTCTTTTCCAAGATTTAACTCTATTTTTTTCTTAGAATGAAAACATTAATAATTTTTCTTGAAACTAAAAAATTTATTCAATCTTCTCTAGTAAGTTTTATGAGATTGTTAATGAACACTGAAAAAACTTTGCTTGAATGCTTTGTGTTGTCATTGTTTTCTTTTTATTTACATGATAATTAATAATGATCAGAGCAAAGTGGGTAAGGTCTACCTAGGAATATGCTAGGTAGGAACAATTTTAGAGCTCTCTATTTGAAGATAAGAATATTTTATTAAAAGATACATCAGTTCATTATTTATGTAAAAAACTTTTCAATTATTTTCTTGATATTTTACTTTGTGTAATTTATTATTTATTTATTTATTTTTATTTTCAATTTTTATTTATTTTTACTAAAAAGTTAAAAGTAAATAATAGAAAATGAGATTATCCCGAGTCATGCATATCCATCTAAGCATAAAAATTTAATCAGAATTAAACTTATGTAGCATAGTTAAACATAAAAAACCCAGATTTCCTCAGGATTTTAGGATGAGATGTACATGATCGGATAGCAATTTTAAAACATAGATTTGATAGAAATCACATGTGCTTAGAGGTTTATAATTGTAAGCATGCCAATCCCTGGACGAACACACATAGGTTGATTACCATGATCTCTTCTTAAGGCTACAAATAGCATAATGTCTTGCCTCTAATGATGATTCACATGGATGCCAATTGGAGCCTTCATGAGGTCCAGTGGTTCTTCAGTGCTAGCCAAAAGGCTTTCAAGCCTTAACCAAAAGATATATAACTAATAGATTCAAATATGAAATGATTCGAAAACAATTCCCATGCATGTTGCACTAAAAAAGAGAAAAACAACTTCGTAGAAAAGTAGTTGTTTTCCGTCAATACAAGCAAAAAAATCCAAAAAATCCTAATTTTTTATTGTGATAACTTATTTTCCATCATTTGTTGTGATCATAAACACTTTCTGATAACTTAAGATACAAATCTGCACAATCAGGCTTAGGAAAGTAGGGATTTCGAGATATAGCCAATTTCATAACTTTTGTGAAAAATTAATCTCTCAATGCTAGAGAACTATTTTTCTAATTTCGTTGTGTCAAAAACGATTGAAGAATACTTAAAAAATACATGAAAATGCAAGAGAGCTTAGGAAAGCATAGATGTTGCGCCAAACCTCTTAAGGAAGTCTAGGGTTGATACCTAGGGTTTTTTTAATGGTTTTAATTAGCCAAAGAGCTTTAGTAATGTATTTAAATACATTTTGGGCTAGGTTAAGCTTGAATATTAGGTCAACTGAGCCTAAACTAACATACCTAAAAGGTGGCCCCACTTTGGAGTGTTTCTTAAAGCCTAATTAAAACTATTGTAATTATCTCATCCAAAATTGTGCATTAGTATTAATAAATATTTTAGCCCAATAGCACACCAAAGATAGTTATTTCATGTGCTCAACCCATTAGCAAGCCGAAATTGGAGTAGTTCAGAACTATACTCTATTGACTTGATAACTACAGCCTTTAGCCTAACCCTTAAATTTTACATCTTAGATAATTTAATTCATAATTAAATTTTAAATTTTTTAATCTAAGTAAAACAATTTTACTTCATGTAAATAATATTAAATAATTAATTAAATAATGGCAAATAATTATTTAATTTTTTAAATACAATCATTTGGCTTTATTTAATAATATCCCTAAAGCCATGCCTACAAATAAATATTACCTTGATAAGGCATTCTTATCTTTATTGCCATAGTAAGACATCTCTAATTAGATTTCATAAGTCTAATTTATGCTTTAACTTATTTTTAATTGAACATTATTTAATTAAGTCATACTTAATTAAATCCCAATTTTAATCCAATAGATCATCTTATCGTGTGTGACCACTTTGGC
Source organism: Adansonia gregorii (assembly GCA_038382025.1). NCBI lineage: Eukaryota > Viridiplantae > Streptophyta > Magnoliopsida > Malvales > Malvaceae > Adansonia > Adansonia gregorii. The sequence continues at coordinate 6,513,381 of JBBYHO010000012.1, forward strand.
TTCCATCATAATGCGATAAATATAATAACCCAATTAAGTGTATTTATATTTATAGACCAAGACTGGCTCCTAGCAAGGCATTATGGCCACTCGATATGCAAACAAAGTCAATATAACCTCTTGAGAAGCTTTTTAGTAACTAACCTCTCAATGTACTTTGTTTCTTTCACCAAATATCCCAAAATGACCATGTACATAGTGCAGTGTCAACTCATGTATCAATTCAAATTAGTTGCTATAACTTTCGGTTAACCTTATGAATTTAGAGAAATAATTTCTCTTAAATTCATCATGCATTGGCCAAGGATTTTATGAAGCCAACCAAAGCCAAAAGAATATGAGAAATGTCTCTAATGTCACTTAGAATGGTGAACCTTCTCTGGATCACTCATCCACCTTCGTATGGTCCATGCTGTATGCAAAACCACCCTACCGTAAGCATCTATTTATTGTGGATCTATTTGTGATGGAATCAAAGCATGATACTCCTCATACAAGATGGCGTGGTATCACAAGTCTGAGGACTAATATACACGACTGGCACATGAGAACATATTCCATTGACACTTGAGTGATATATACCAAATAGAGTTCTCATACGGGCCATGTTCAGTGAAGTTATTTCAACAAAACAAGCACCCATATGCTATCCCCAAGTATCTCTATATTTCAACTTCCATGAGATCAAAGAGTTGCATGCATAAAATGCGTGGAGGCTTAGCATATGTTAGACTTTGTTAATTATCAATGCCCTATCTTGACAATACGATGACCAAGAATACTTTTAGAAACACGACTTTGATGCATAAGGATCTCATTGTCGTAACTCATTACTAAATTTGCAAGGCTATTGTGTATCATGAGCTTCATCCAATTAGTGTGTGCATAATTGTCAATCATGCCGCTAACATGAAAGAAAACCTTGAATCGCTAATATAAGTGATTAGTTTGTATTATTAATTATTATATTTCTCATCCAATCCAATTGATTCTAGGGCATATACTAACAAATAAATAACAGAATAATCTAAAGATTAAATTATTTAACAATATCAATAAGATGTCAACAATAGATTTTATATTTATTTATATTTTTTGGTACTTTGATCTAATTTACATAACATTTAACTTATTACTATTAATTAACAAGGGGAAAAAGTTATTCCTCCAAGCAACCTAACGTAGTATCTAACGTAGTATCTTAGTGATAGTCATCTATTACTTTTTCTGGTCAAGATAAGAAAAGTCTATATTCCTTCATGAAAATTCTCAGCCTTGTTTTTGTTATATGCTTTGTTCACGCTCTCCTGGAAAATGAAAAAAGAAACAACGTTGCAAGATTCTCTTTTTTCATGGATATATAGGTTGGATTTACTCATATTAGTGTAAAATTAATTTATTTATACATGTTTTTGTTAATTTTATATGATTTATATTTTTTAAAATCGATTATATATTTCATGCTTTATTCAAGTAATGTACACATAAAATTCTACGTAAATTAAAAATATCTATTTTTTTCTATCCAGAAAAATTCAATTGTTAAATATACATATATAGGATAATAATTTCAATCAACATGATATAAATATCGGATTGATTTGAAAGTTTACGTAAACTATAAATGAACAAATATTAATAAATCCAACTATCCTCTTAGTTAAAATATCAAGTGTACATAAAGTTTAACAAAGTGTAAAACTAATTAATTTTATACTAGTGAAAGTTGATTTCTTCTATATATTATTTTTATATAATGGTAGGATTAAGTTGACGTTTAATTTTTGCAATGGGAAGATAAGGGATGAAAAGGTTAGAAAAAAAAATTGTCCCAGTGCGTTTATGAAAATTTCGAACAAATGCTTATTCTTTTATTATATTCAATCAATTAAATTCTTAAAATATTAGTTTTATTTGATTAAGTTTTTATTTTGAATAAAACATCCTTAAAGTTCAATTACTATATCTGTCGTGTCAATTTCTGTATGTGGTTGTTATCTTGATCACATGGCGAAGCATGAAAATAATTGAATTTGTAACGACATGGCATGTCACTTTCGTGATAATAGAACTGTCAGTATTTTGTAAGATAAATTAAATACGTGATCTTTAAGTTATCGGACGCATTTTTTTGTTCTTTTTGTTGATCCATGTACTTTTTTAGTGTTAGACGGTGAAATGATCCTTCCATCAATGTTTTCGTCAAGCCGGACATTACGAATCGCCCGGAAAAACTCGTTGATTGTATGCCTAACATGGACTTCTGCAAAAAATAAATGATGAGAATTTATTTATTTTTACTTTGTTTATTTATTGTTGCTTCTATTTTCTCTTGTAAGGCCAAAGCCGAAGGGGCCGATGCCAGATTTGGCCCTCAACACCGTCGATCGGGTAAGGGTAAGAGCTCGGGTTTCTTCATCTGTATTTTTCTGAACTTGTAATATTATATGCAAACAATAATTCATGTTTCTCCAACTTTAGGTTCTGCTAATGTGCATTTTGATAGACATCTGAAACTTTTTTCTTTATTCATTTCTAATTTTTCAAGTAAAGAGTGGGTCGGCGGAGGAAGCTTTCGTTAGTCATTGTGGGAGTTCATCAAAGAGACTTGTGATTTATGCTTGTAATCTCCGCTGTTGTTGGCTTGATAGGTGGATGCAGCTGTTATCTAGTGAGGGAAGCTTCTTCACTTGTGCCCCGAGCTAAATGTAGAAACTCTTCAGCCACAAGACTCCAGAAAATCCTCGAGAAATCAAAAATAAAATAAAAATAATTAAAGTAAACAAAAGAAAGAAAATTTTTGAAATATATTTTTTGAAACACTCTAATTTAAAATTAAATTATTTTATTTTTATTTTTTTATATAATGTTTATTTTAAATAAATATTATTTTACACCTCTGGTGACACATGTCCATCATGTTTTGCCAACTGACACTTAACCCTAAGCTTGACCGATACGAAAGGATCATTTCATTATAATATTATAATCTATACACAATAAAGATCAACAAAAAAAATAATTTTTTGAACTATAAAAATCAAAACGGTTTCGTTTTATATTTTAACCTATTTGCGACACATGTGGTACGCAGAATTCATTCAGCAGTGACTAAGTGAGTCGCTGACCCGATAAAAGTAGCGAATTTTAACGGTTGTCATCCCGATAATAAAGGATTTAAATTTAAACAAAAACAATGAAAGAATAAAAGCATATATGTATGTAGCGTACGTCTAAAATATTCGAGAAAATACTAGAAGTTTTGTTAGAGTGTCTGAGTGAAATGAAAATATGAATAGCCACAATTTCAATATATATATATATATATATATATATATATGAATAGCCATACGAGCGACAGGCACGCAACGTGAAATTCTGTCAGAATACATGATAACGTCCAATGAAGGTCTAATCAGAGTGTGCAAATGAGATTTGATCTTGGGTGAGATTCCGGACAGAAATGCTGCACCAAATGACTGGTAATTCGAGCTTGCAACAGTTGATGGTTTATTTATTCTTCCACTACAAAACCCAAAAGGAGCAAAACCTAAAAAGCATGGGGAGCGTGTCGCTATCCTGTACTGAATACATCTCTTGTCCGGCAATTCAGGCTTTTACCGAATCTAAGTAGCAAAAAGGATGGGGAAAGGCTATAGATTAGCTTCACCTAAAGTAAAAAGCTTTTGTGGTTCAAATAGAGGCTGTCATTCAGTGGAATCATAGCATTTGCCTGTAGCTTTTTCCTCTCCCAACTTACGCCGAATCTGCCTATGGACTCACCAACAGTCCGTGCTACAAAACCAAATTTCACATATGTGGTTATTACTTAATTGCAGGTTAATAACTATCAGAATTTGAGTCTATTAACAGTCTTATTTGGTGAGTAATTTATATGTACTACTATTAGCCTTATTCTTTCCTCACCTAGAGGATATCTTCAGGTTTCCTTGTGCCGAATTTTCACTTAAATCTGAAATTGAATGTGCACTATTTTACGAGCTGAATTCATCATGAGTCATGGGTCATTTAATTACAAAAAATATGTTATATATATATATATATTTTTTAAAAGATATCTATATTGGATATCTATATCTATATTTGATATGGGTGTAAGATATTTTAAAATAACGTATTTTTTTTTTTCAGTTCAATCATTTTATTAATGAACAAAATGCTCAGGAGAAGAAACCGTCAGGAAACTCACAATAACAAAATCACGCAACGTCCTCCTTTTTTTTTTTTATAGTAAATCACGCAACCTCCTCAAAATAGCAAAATCACATATTCTTTTTATTCTTCATGACCATTGCTCTTATTTACAGATTTTTTCTTTTTTTTTTCTGAGTGAAACATATACTTCATGAAAAGCGGGTGCACAGTTTCAAGTACAGACTTCTGTAGTTCTGTTTTTGTTAAATTTAAGTAACTTTTTCTTGGCTGTGTTTATTCTAAATTAAAATTCTAACAAAAGCTATTTAATAAATATTAAACCGCTTTTAATTACTTAAAATTTAAAATTATAATAAAAATTTAATTTTTAATGACAATTCAAAATTATAATAGATTGGAATGTTCATTTTCGTTCAGTTAAAAGTATTTTACACATATTCTTTCCTATATATATACTTTATAGATTATAGATCACATACTATTTTGTGTAAGGTTCACGTGATGATAAGTGAGAATTCGAGTTTGTGTAACTTGTCGTAACGTGGTCTGGATGCGAAGTCTAATCAAGCTCGACTTAAACATCCCTTGACTATATAAGTGTTGACGTACCGCTATTTTAAAACTATTTTTTCAAGCCATATTGACATTAATATTCTCCTGTTTCTAGGAACTCAGTAGTTAAAATGAATCGTTCACGCATCTTAACTCGAAATAGTCATCACAAAATGACCATTTATTTGGAGTCACTACCAATCTGTTTTGGCCAAGTGAGATTGGTCACCTAGCAAAATTAATGCTTTAAGGATCACGCAACCCTAAAGATAAATTTCGTGATCTACGGAGTACCAGAGATCATTTTTAAGGGTTACAGAGTTAGTTATAACCACAAGTAAGGATTGGCCCTCTCGTGGTGCCCAAGATTGGTACTTTATTGATCATGGCTAATTTGAACTTTAATTTTTAGCCAGCTTTACTTTGTGGTATTTAATTACAATTCCCGTGTTGTTGAAATAAGATTTTATTATTCCATAAGAGAAAATCAGGATTTTGCATTTTGAAGATCAAGACGTCTTACGCACCCTCAACGAAAAACTAATGGGACACAAAAGTTTTTATCATTCCCTTTTATACCCTAATGAAAAACCAAAGAGACATAAAAGGTTCTAAAAATCCAAAATGTCTTTCACATCCTATTGGAGTACCTGGCAAAATGTGAAAGGTTTTTATTTGTATAAAATTCGGGTATCTCATCAGTAGAATGATCCGTAAAACCCCTATCACATATGGGTTGGAGGAGTTTCACGCGTCACTCTAACTCTAAGACATTACCTTTATTTTACAAAGGCATACGAATTTATTTGAAACAAAAATAAAGGACCTATGACTCGGTCTAGACACTAAAATACTAATTTGAATCTAAGGACTAAAAAAATAAAAGAAAAAGGAACCTATCCTTAAAGTATACCTTCAGCATAGAAACACCCGGTGGTTACTTAAGACTAGGTTTTAAGAATAATTAAAATATCCCTAAGGCTTACATCAACACTAAGTCACCTAGTAACTACTTAGGATTTAGTTCTAGGGAAAAATTAAAATATTCCCACGGCTTACCATCGACACTGAGGCATCCAGTAACTATTTAGGATTGGATTCTAAGGAAAATTAAAATATTTCTAAGGCTTACCATCAACACTAAGGCACCTAGTAACTACTTAGGATTGGGATCTAAGGAAAATTAAAATATTCATATGGCTTACCATCGACACTAAGGCACCTGATAATTACTTAGTAATTAGGCTCTAAGGAAAATTAAAATATTACTAAGGCTTATCATCGATACTAAGGTACCTGGTAAAGAAAATTATGAAAATGTCCCTTGAGTATACCTTCGACATAGAAATACAATGGTATCACTAATGGATTCAAAAATGACCTAAAAAGTCTAAATGAACCCTAAACATTCACCTTTGGCATAAAAGCATCTTGGGGAGAAAAAATTATGAAAATGCCCATGGGGTATACCTTCGACATGAGAGTATCTCGGTACCTTAATGGACTTGAAAGACAAGTAATGATGATTCTCACTCTAAATATGTAATTTGGATTACAAAAATGACCTAAAGTATGAAAATTGCTAATGGCTCCCTAAATTTTTCAAAATTGAATATTAGTCCTGAATTGATTAATAATGCTAAAAACATTTTTTAAAAAAAAAAACCTAAAATGGGTGATTTAAATTTTAAAATAACCTAACATGCGAAAATGCCTTTAAGTCCTTAAATTTTCAAAAAATGCATTTCGTACCATAATAGAGAACCAAAAAAATACTAAAGGTTTTAATATTTTTAGCACCCCACCGAAGAACCAATTGAATGCTAAAAATATTTCAAATAATTCTAAGCAGATGATTTTGTGCTAAAGATAACTATTTTGTCCTAAAAAATGCTAAATTTTCCTAAGGGTCCATAAACTTTCTCGATTTTATACTTAGATAACTAAGTAAAAAAAACTAAATCATCACAAAATTATAATTAATCGAGTAAAAATCAGCATGTAAATCATGAAGAACATCCATACGGTCAAACACCTTTGACCAAAAAAGAAATTTTTTTTTCTATTTGCAAACTAGCCCCTAAATTTTGAGATATTGCAAAATACCCCCTAAAGTGTGAAAAATACCTAGAGCATGATATGAAATACCCAAAATCAGTCTCCAAGTTATCCATGAAGCTTTCGGTCAAATCCTTTGACCATACAACAAAAATTTCTATTATTTGCAAACTAGTCCTTAAACTTTCCAAAAATGGCAAATTGGCCCTTACATGATCAAAATGTAAAATTGAGCTTCAAATGAATCAAAATAATCACAAAAGTCACATAAAAGATTACAAGCAAAATTTGGTCACTTCTTTCTGTCCCCAGAATAAATTTTTCAATATTTACACAAAAGTCACTAAACTTTTTAAAATTATAAAAAGATCCCAAAACTAAACAAAATGTATTTTAACTAGATAAATGCATAAAATACACTCCTAAGAATGCAAGTGTACTTCGGCCAAGCATATAGGTCTAAACAAAGATTTTTGTATTCTTTATTTATTTTTTTTCGGATTAGCCCTTAAACTTTTTATATTTACAAAATGACCACAAAAACACATACACAAGCACGAATTTTGGCCAACACCTAAACAATCTACCAATCAATTAAACTCAATAATCACATATTCACATTTTATTTAAAACAAATTAGCACCATTTTATGATAAAATTACAAAAATAAGTATATGAACATGTGATTTCACCATAATAACAAGAAAAACTAAAAGAAATAAAATATATATGAACATATATATGAAAAACACAACACCGAAACCAACATCGTATCAACATAAACATGATTCATAAAGAAAGTAATTTACTAACAAGAAGAAAAGAAAAAAAATAAAATCAAGGAAATTAGTTCATGGCCATTATGCTTAGTCCTTCAACATGGATAACAAATTCATGAACTTAAGCACATTTTTGGCTCACCAAGGGAAGAAACAAATGTATCAAACAAATAAAACTTCAAAGATTTAAGGGGAGATTTATACATTCATAAAGGTTTGAATCTTTTTCGAATATTTTCCCTCTTTTTCTTTAACCTTTTTTTTGTCTCCAAACTAAAAACTCCCCATGAAATAACATCCTTCCCTAATTTATAGGGGTAGGATTCGGCCAACGAGGATGAAAATCCTTCTTGGCTGAAAGTTTCATCCTATTTTCCCATTTAATTTTCTTTTTTTTTTTCATTTATTTGATGTGAAGATGGCTTATTAGGTTGGATAGCCATAATTGTTGCCATAAGCCCATGCTCTTATTATCTTTGGTTATAAGCCACTCTATTATCAAGCTCAGGATGAAGTTGATTAGCTCATGTAATGGGTAATTGGGATGTAACAAACTTGGTTAGAAAGTAATTGGATGAGGAAACAAGCTAGTTAGCATATAAATAGTTGGAAAAAGTAAATAAAATAAAATAAAATAAAATTTTCAAAAAATAAAAATAAAATTGGAATTAATTTTAATTGATCATAGACAAAGTTTTAGAAATGAAATGGTGCAAAAGATCTTGATTGGAAGTTAAAAACTCGTAAAATTTTGATGAGAAATGCCTTAGTGTAAGAAAATTGACATATATGAAAAAAATTCAAAATCCATGAAATAAATTAAAATTTTCAAAACTATTTTAATGAGAGCTAAATGACACTATTAGATGGATTTAAAAATTTAAACCGAAGAAAATTCCCCCAAAAACATTTACAGAGTATAAAATTTTGTATTTTGGAAAAAAAGGAATTTCAAGAAAAAAAATTCAAAACTCATGAAAATGAATGAATTTTTGAAAATTAAATTAAGGTGAATCAAATAATAATATTTGAAGAATTTGAAAAATCATAGACCAAGAAAAATCACCTTGAAAACATTTACGGAGTAGAAAACTTCGTATTTCAAAAATAGTGAAATTTCAAGGAAAAAAATTCAAAACTCATAAAAATAAATGAATTTTTGAAACCTGAATTAAGGTGAGTCAAATAATAATATTTGATAAATTTTAAAAATCATAGGACAAGAAAAATCACCCTAAAAACATTTACTGAGTAGAAAACTCCGTATTTTCGAAATAGGAGAATTTCAAGAAAAAATTTAAAACTTATGAAAATAAATGAATTTTCCAAAACTAATTTCATGTGAACCAAACAATAATATTGGATGAATTTTGATGTTTGAAACTCGAGAGAATTCCACCGAAAAGTTTATGAGTAAAAAAAACTCGTATTTCCATATCCAAAAAATCACAGAATTTCATTGACACTGAAGTAAAACAAATTCAAGGCCACATACTGTTTAAAACATTAATTTTTAAAGTGAAGAAAATGAACTTGTAAAATTTTAAGAATAGATCAACAAGAACCAAAAATAAAATTCATGAGCATGATACTCGTAAGACTACAAAATTCAAAATTAATTCATAAAATTTATAGCTTGACATTTCGTGATAGAAATGGTAATACATATTTTTCCTTGAATATTTATGATTTTTTGGGTTCAGAGTCAACATAAAACCACACCGATGTCAGTAAAAATATCCAACCACCAATTTCTTGAGTTTTTCAAAAAAATCTCAAAAAATTTTTAAAAATTAAAAAATTAACCATGAGATCATCCACAGAGGTAATTTTCAAAATTTGTCAAGAACTTTTTCAAAAATAAAAAATTTTCCTTTGCAGATTCATCCTTTTTACCTAAAAAAATAGATTTTTTGATCATGTGTTTGTACAGTTATTTACATATGACTGATTAAGATTACAAAAAAATAAAACCCCTCTGGTGAAAGTTAACCTCCATCAAAATGGCCACTAAAATTTCATTCTCAGATACTTGGGACTTTCGGGGACAAACATCACGGATGAAATTAGGTGTCTGCATAACTGAATGTGACATTTTGATTGTGGGTTAAAAAATGGTTGTGAAATTTAATTGGAATATACAAAATACCAAATTACGTAATTATAAGAAAGCAATCATTTCAGTTTATCAATTGAGGTTTTTAGTCAAAATTCAATCAGATCAAAAAAATTGCCTTTTATATTGTTTCGTGTTTTGAATATTTTCACTTTTCTTGCGTGATCAGAAAGATTCGCTTTTAAAATTTGAAATACCAACAATGAGAGACATATACATATATATATATGCCACTTTCTTCCAACAGTCTCATTATTTATAATCCATAAAATGAAAAATCTTTTGAATTGATGAAGACAATTATTGTTATTTATTTTATTACTAAATTTTCTTTATAATTACTTTTTATTTTTTCTAAAATCTATGCAATTTATAAAAATAGTTTAATTTGATTAAAAAGTTTTTGTATTTAATTATAAATAAAAATAAAAGTCTATATATTACTTTATCTAGAATGTTTAAGATTTTCACTTACCCTTAAAATTAAGTCAATTTTTTAAAATATGTAATAGTTAAAGTTTACATGAAAATTTTTATCTTGATAATGAATTTTACATTATTAGTAAAATTAATAAATTTTATAATAGTTTGATATAATATTTGCGTAAAATAAATTTTATATTTTAATGCATATTTTTATTTAATATACATTTTATTTATTTTAAACTTCACAATTATATATTTAAAATAGATAAAACAACGAGTATTCATGTGCAAATGCATATGATAGTAAATACTGGTGTATATAAGAAAACAAATATAAAAATTTTTTAAACTGACCAAAATACCCACTGTTGTTCATATATTACTAATTTCACCATTTTAATTATTAAGATTTATTACATCTATAAATAAGAATTTAATTCTATTGAAAAGCTTTACTTAAACAATCTTTTTGATAATAAAATTTATCACATTTTATATTAGATTATCCCTAGTATGATTTTAATCTCTTTCTATTAGAAAATTTATTACTAACTAGGAAAATTGAAAATGTCAAACTGAATATAACTTAATATATTGCTTAGTTTCATCCAACAAAAGTCGTGCAACTTTATACTTTGAAAATAAGTTAAAATTTTTAATGATAATTAATACATAATATCACATGCAATGTATATGACATAATAACTAGTATACATAAAAATACGAATGTAGAGAATCATTTGAATTAACGAAAATAATCACAAGTGTATTATTAATTATATGTCTAAATTGTCACTATAAATATTTTATTATTAATAAATTTATACAATTTATAAGCAAGAATTTTAATTTCATTAAATACATTTATTTTATTTTATTTAAATAAAAAATTCATAAATTTTACATTAAATTATTTTTCAGAGTTCTATTTTTAATTATTCCAAATGGATTTATTTGATAAAATTAAAAAAGTTAAAATTTATTCAAGCTTTTTTTTTTAGAATTTTAATTTTATATAAAACTGATACATTTATAAATTTGAACATTGAACAAACTTTACATGTTAATTCAGTTATTAATTTTAATTATTTGTAAGATGTACAGTTATATATTTTTAAAATAAATAAAGAAATGAATATTCACACACGCCATACGCAACAACAAATACTAGTCTGTACAAAAGAATACAAGCACATTCAATCAAATGTAATAATGTTTCATATTGATGTATAATAAAAAAATTATTTAGAGATAAATATATATTAACTACTAGGCTTTTAAGTAGTACTTAGAAGTACTGAATGAAAGTAAGAAATATTTCAAGGGAACAATTTTTTATAGATGTAAAAGGTTTGTCCAATTGGTAAGGAGAAAAGTTCTTATTTCTTATCAATTAGGGTTTGATCTTTGTAAACGCACTCAAAGAACAAAATCTTGAATTCTTCTAGATGATACGGAGAAATAAATCCTTAAAATCATTTAGGAATGAATTGGACCTATATAAGACCTAAAAATACCTTTAACACATTGCAATATATATACACACACTCACATAGGTATATGCTTATAGAAAAAATGTACATCTTACAAAAAAATCAACTACTTAATCACTAAATTAAAGTCTTTCTTCAAAAAAATTAAAACAAGGTGCTTCCTTCTACAAGCTTGAGGGCTAATATCAAGCTCCATAATTCCTAAGTTTTTCATTTAAAAAAATCATTTTTATTATATATGCTTGAACTACAAATTTAGTATAAGTCATAATAAATTAAAAATTTTATATAATAGAAGGTTGGCAATATAGCACTATATATTTCACATGAATTTTTTTTGTGGTAAATCAAAACTTTAATGAAAAGTGGAACATTATAGCCTAAAATTCCACCAAATAGGATATGTCCAATATGACTCTGAAGGTAGCAAAACAATAACTGATTTTACAACTATAATGAAACAATGAAACAATTGTAAGTGTATGCCTTAAACTAATCAAATTAGGACATGAGATATATCATCAATTAAATGGAAACATGTCACTAATTCTAATGGCACAAGATTTTCCTTCATGTTTGTGACATGACTAACAATCGTGAATTCACAAATTTGGTGAAGCCCACAAAACTTAAAAGGCATTGGAAATGAATTGCAACATTTTACAATCATGAGATTATTATGCATCAAAGTTGAGTTCCTAAAAACATTCCTAGTGGTATTGTCAATACTTAAAAACTAGTGCATATTAGACCTTCTTACTTAATAAGTAAACAATTGATCGTTATCTATGATTAAGTTAAATGTTTTTACGTAAACGATTTTTTTACCTTTTAGTGGAAAACTCTGATCATTATGAGATTTTTATAGTATTGCAGTTCAAAAAAAAAAGGAATCGATCTTGTAGATTGAAATATAAGTGATACTTTAGATAACTTTACTATGCCTGTTCTGGGAAACAAGTCCACCAAACATGGCATGTGTGAGAAATCCATTTGGTATTAGTAATTTGAGTGTTTATGGAAATGTTTTCATGTGACAGTTATGTACCTAGCCGTTGGACTTGTAATATCAAGTCATCTTATATAGGGAGTGTCATTCTTTGATTTCATCACGAGTAAGTCGGCACGGATGGATGCCTATGGTAAAGTGATTTTAAGTATAACATAAAGCATATGAAGATAGATTAGTGATCCAATGATGATCCATCACCTCTATTGACATATAAAGATATATCCCAATTTTTTAAACCTTGGTTAATAGAATTAAAGTCTTTGACCAAAGCGTAATGAGTCTGTAAGAATTGTTTCTCATTGGCTTACAATCATTAACCATAAGTTTTAAGAACTTGAAGGGAATCTTGTTTTTTTGAATTTGAAATTTTAAAAGAATTTTTTCATAAAATGAATCAAGAATTTACAAGAAATTACATGAACAGTGAAAAAAATCAAGATTACAAATCAAATTCCTTCAGGAGTGGTGAATCTTCTTTGGGTCACTCATCTATCTTTGTATGTTTTATGTCATACCCAAATCACCCTACGTTTGGCATCAACCAAAGTGGACTACTTTATGATGAAATCAAACTATGACACTCCCTATAAAAGATGACTCAGTATTATAAGTTTGAGCACTAGTTATATGACTAGCATGTGAGAACATTTCCATAGACACTTGAGTGACTAATATCAAATAGAGTTCTTACATAGGCCATGTTCAGTGAACTTTTTTCCACAAAAAAAGCACCTTCTAACCATCCTACACATACTTCAACCTATGAAATCAATTCCTTACTTTTTAAGTAAGAAGACATTCCATGAGTTAGTCTTTGAGCATTGCTAATGCCCCATCTTAACAATATGATGACCAAAAACATTTTTAGGAGCCAGGCTTGATACATTAGAATCTCATAATTGCAACATTTTGCTATTCCTTTGCAAGGCCTTTTAAGCTTTATAGGCTTTATCCAATTAAAGGTTTCACAATAGTCAATCATGCCACTAACATAAAGGAAAACCTTATGTTACAAACTAGTAATGAATATACTGTTAATTTATTATTTACCCTATGTCCCTATTTGATTGGTTCAATTGCATACACTAACAGAATTAACATGGACTAAACAATGGGTAACCGCTGCACTATTCTCATGTTTAATCATTGAATGACCATATTACATGATAGGTTGGTCACGAAAAGGTTTCAATGAGATCACATTGAATTTTTAGCATTCAGGTGATCATGATGAGTTACTCAATCATGCTCGTGATCTATGTTCATAAATCATAAGCCATGTATGCAAAGGCCATAAATTTCAATTTATAATCATTGCCAACATGTTACAGCATACACTAACAGAATTAACATGGATTAAAGAATGGGTAGATGATGCACTATGCTTATGTTTAATCTTAGAATGACCAAATTACATGATAGGCTAGTCACTGAAAGGTTCCAATGAGATCACACTAACTTATTAGCATTTGGGTGATCGTGATAAGTTACTCAATCTCACTCATGATCTATGTTCATAAATCATAGGCTATGTGTGCAAAAGCCATAAATTTTAATTTAGGATTATTGCCAACATGCTGAGAGCCTAGGAGGTTATATATAATAAGGTGTGATTATTGGATTAAATTTGAGATTTAATAAAGTTTAACTTAATTGAATAAAAGCTTAAAATTTATTTGGAGGAAATAAAAGGTTAAAATTTATTTAATTGAATCATTCAACTTTAGTTACTAGTTAGGACATAAAATTAGATTTATGAAATCTAATTTTTTTATCTTGTATATTGGATGGTAGATAAGATGGTCTTAGTAGGATAATGTTTAAATTTGGACGAAACATTTCTTGGCAGATAATTCTTGTCTTGTTGAAAAAATATTTTTACCTATTTTAAAATTTTGGTTGTGAATCAAACTAGCCTCTTCCTTTTAACCTATCATAATTCTTTTAATTATCTTAAATTGAATAATCATCTGATAATTGTAAAATAAGATAATTAAATAGGATTTTACTAGCTTAATTAAAAGATTACTTGACAAAATTAATTCTCTTAGATAAAGCTTATCTTAATCGACTATGACTTATCCTCTAAGGCAGGGTTATAAATCAAACAATCTACTTAGGAATCAACTTGGCTCTGTTAAGGCATGGTTTTAAATCAAAAGATCTAATTAGAAATCAACTTGGCTGACTTTTACCTAGTATATAGAATGTGAATGGTTTAGCCAAAAGATCATAGTTTACTAAGGATAAAAGTCTTAGTTTATTTAAAGTGAAAGAGTTTCACATGAGGTAAAAGTTTAATTAAAATTCTAGCTTTCCTTAATTTAGATAAAAGTAATCTACTACTATGGAAACTATAGGGAAAAATAACTTTTTTTCTTGTGTAGAATTATCACTAAAGTAAGGCAACTAAAAGGTTAAAAGAGAAAATTAAGGTAATTCTTACTCCCTAGACGTTAAGTCATTGA
>JBBYHO010000012.1:6528560-6567985 GCA_038382025.1 Adansonia gregorii
TCTCTTTTTTGATTTAAATATAAGTGCAAGAGTTAGGTTTAACCATTTTGGTTAAGACTTAAAATCTTTCTAGCTAACACTAAAAAACCATAGGTCTTATGAAGGCTCCAATGATCATTTGTGTGGACAACTATTATAGGCAAAATGCTTCTAAACTTGTCGTGATCTTAGGAAATCTCTTAGGCAGCCATTACCACCAACTCATCTTTATTCATAGGACTTAAAGAACTCTAGATTACAATATCTTAAAGCAAGATATTTCTTCATCAAATGAATGCTTGCCTCTTACAAGATCTATATGGATGTTTAGTAGTTTCTTTACTTTTATTTCTCATTGCTTTTTATTATAATTTATGGAATCAATTATATGTATGAGGTCAAACATAGCCTCAGGATGCAATCCCGATGAAAATAATTAGTGTAAGTCCTGCAAGCTAATCATGTTAGCTTGTGACACACTAGCTATTAGTAATTTCATGTAACATTCATTATATTTAATTAATATAATATAAGGTATTTCTTTATCCATAAGATTAATTCATTAATAGTTATTTATATCATATGTGCATGAAACCCATGAAGCATATTGGCTTTATGATGGAATTGTCAAGAGTTACGATTGTGAGATCCTTATGCATCAAAGTCCTATTTTTAAAACTATTCATGGTTATCATCTTGTCAAGACAGGGCATTAATAATGCATAAAGAGTTGTATATGTTAAGCCTCCATGCATATGATGCATGCAACTGATCTCATTAGTTGAAGTATAGAGATACTCGAGAATAGCACATGGGTGTTTGTTATGAAAACAAGTTGATGAAAATGCTCTCACATTTTAATAGTGTAAGTGGTCCTTAAACTTATTAAACACACTCACCTTTTATGTGAATTATCATACTTAGAGATCATCAAAACTGGGTCCACAACAAATGGATGCCAAAATAAAATTGGTTTTGGGTATGATATGAAACATATTAAAGGTGAATGAGTGGTCTAGAGAGAATTCATCACCTTAAGTGATATAAAAGAGACATATCCCGGTTATTCCTAGCCCATGTTAACTCAATGACCTTGGCCAAGACAATATCAATTATGGAACATAAATGTTGCATACTAATAAGAAAAAGGTCAAAAGTAGACACTGCACTGAACTTTTACTTATTTTGGGGGATCTGATGAAAAGATTGAATTACAATGAGATACCATCTGCTAAAGGGCTAGTCAAAACCAATTTGACTCATGTGCATATCAAGTAGCCATAATACAATGCTAGATGCCAATCTTGGTCTACGAATAGAGATTATTCTTAATCGAGTAAATTTATATTTATTGACATTATGATAAAGGCTTATGGGTCATAAACATAATGGTGATTTTATGAACATAAGGTAAGATGGGGATTAAATTTATAAAAGAGTAAAAGTCACTTAGAAGTTTTTTGAATTGCTTAAAAATGAAGGGCCAAAGTGCAAATAAGCAAAAGCTAAAAACACTCGAACTCTAGGTATTTAAACCCTAGCTTATGCTATCTCTAGCAAAGTAAAAAACACTACAAGCACCATTTCACAATCTTTACAAAGATTTTTTGCAACTTTGGTTTTAGCACCTCTTCTCTTTTGGACTTTGATGAGAAACTGTTTTTTCTCTGATATTTATAATTTTGGTGCAAAGATAGATTGCTTTTGGAGGTTTCAAAACCTAATTCACTATCACGATTTCGAGCGTAGAGAAATGTCTCCTTTATGAAGGATTTTTTAGTCACCTATGTGGATCACTGTTATAGGCTAGACATTTTGATAGCTTTAGTTTATAACAACGGGCTCGATGTGCAAGATTAAAGCAAAGTTTTTATTAATCTAAGAAAATGGACCTTTTGGATTGAGGTGTGAAAAATCAGATTTATATTCTTCCTATTAATCATAGATCAATTAACTGCTTCTAAGTTTGATCCATTGACATTGTTTCGGTTAGTTCCACTACATTACTTTGATTTTTTGTTTTAATAATTTTTTTATAAAATCGATTTACCAAATCCAAACAGTAAGCATTAGATGCCTAAGATAAGATTCTTCAAGTGGTATCATAAGCCTTCTTATTAGCCTTGATCGATGTGGCCTAGTCTTATCAATAGTAAGCATAAATTTTCTTATGATTTTCTTTACGATCTACGATTTAGTGTGAATTTTTTCTAAAAATTTTCACACAAAAATAGAATGTTAATTTGATGTTTTTAATCATATATAATTTTTAAATAATTCTTTTTATGATTACATTTTGATTAAAACTAATTGGTGATGTTCTAGTGTTGTTTGTGTAGAAATCCTTGTGGTTTGGTGTTTAAATAGTGACTGAAAAAATCTAGAATTTTGATGTTGTTTAGTTGCAACTTTTCTTGAATTTCCACATGAAAAGTTCACCTTGGTTTTTAAAAATTTAGGTATAGGTTTGGGTTGAAAAGACTTTAAATCTGAGCCATTCAAGGCACCTAATGTGCACATCTTCTAATGATGCAATTGAACTAGCCTCTTGTTACCTTTTTTCTAAAGTCAATGGTAGCATTGGATGCTGCCAATTTCCAGCATGCAATTAGAGGTCTAGTGGGAGTGAAACACAACATTATGATGCTCAAAGGAATCTTCACAAGTGTAGAAACTTAAAAAGACTAGGAGTCCCATTTTGCACCAACTTCCTAGGTTTTAGGAATTTGATTCTTACTGGGATTTTATCTTTAAGGCTTGTTATGGTCAACCACAATAATATAAAATTAAAATTAAAAAATTTAAATAAAAGTTAGCTATAGAAGTGCAAAAAAGGAAAGATCATCTTATTAGAATAATTCTTCAATTAAAACTCTTATTTTATCATTAAGCCAACAATATCAAATTTAGATAATGTCTTAAAATGTTTAAGATAACATTGGATAAAGTCTCAATTTAATTGATTAATCCTTATTGAATGAATTTTTGTCTTAATAAAATTAAGATAAAGATTAACCTTGTAAGAAATTGTTTTTTAATTAAAACAAGATAAAATTTAAATGATTATACCAAAAGGATAATTCATGACTAAGACAATTTTTTAAATATGTTCATAATTGTTGTGGTTGTATGGGATGATTACAGACTTAGACCTATGTTTGGTTAATTTTTTATATGGTTGTTTAACATGTTATTAAATAAGGCCTATGTGCACTGCCTTATCTCTATTTTCTTTAAGTTGTAAAATTTGTTTTCCCATGTAACTCCTCTCAAATGTAACTTATGGTTTCCTTTATTATTAATGTAATTAGATTACGAAGAAGTGTAAAATAAGATTAGTCAAGAAAAATTCTGTAACTTAAAGATGAAAATCCAAGCGAAGGTGCCATGAAGCCCAAGAGATTATAAGAAGACTTATGGAGATCTTATACAAAATCAGCTAGGAATTAACCAAGTAATCTCCTTTAGTGGTTTTAGAAGATTACATTAGTAAAGTCTATAATCATTGATGTAGAAAGTATGATGTAGGTTTATTTTTATGTCAAAATTTTAAAATGTTATGCATGCTAAATAAAGATGAGACCATAAATAGAATAGGCAAATAAAATCCCTTACTCAACATTGAGTCACATGCTATGCATGGTAAAGACACCTTCCATTAAACATAACAAGATACTCAAGTTCTAACCATTGAGATTGTTGAGCTAACTCAAGGACTTAGCCATCAAAAATATTTGAGTTATGAATGATAAATCTTGCTCGACTAATGCCATTTTGTCGGATATGTATAACTCGACTGCATAGTGTTAGAGGTGATGGTTACGTGAAATGTATATGATACATTTAGGTGAAAAGCTTTTCACCTAATTGATTTGAGAATTGCATAGAGATGTAATTGGCAAGCTATGTTGCCTACCTAATTAGGCCTGTTGTGATTTATTAAGCTGATTCAAGGTCACAACATGTTAAAAGGGGTCCCAACCTACTAGAAATACCTTGAAGAGATTTTGGTGTAATGGTGAGGGCTATTAATTCAAAAAATTAATGGGAAGGCCAATAAAGATTTAATACCTTTTCAATTTGGGTTTAATACATGATGGCAAATTAATAGTTATTTCATACTAGGATGTGGATAATGGTAATTATAATAATTGTATTATGAGGCATACTAGATGCCATAAGCCCAAAATTTTTGGGCTAGTATGTTAAGAAATGTTTAAAATAGAAGGTAGCTGACTTTTACATGATTGTGTTGAATTACTCTATTATTGATTTGACTGCCTGGATAATTGATTTAGGTTGTGGATCACACTTATGTAATAACATAAGTTTGTTAAAGAATAGTAATGATTAGGCTTTAATGAGGTAGTTCTTACAATAGGCAATGGAGTAAAAGTTATGGCCACTACCATTGGAATGTGTAATTGATCATTGCCTTCAGGCATGACCTTAGAACTAAAAAAATGCTTTTATGTTCCTAGATTGTCTAGAAACATCATTTCAGTTTCAAACCTTATTGAAAATGATGATTTTGAGTTTAGAATGAAGGGTAATAATTACTTGATCATTTTTAAATGGCATGGTTTATGGATCACACAAATCACAAAATGAAATATTCATATTTGATCAAAAATAGCTTTTTTCGATATAAATGTGAAGAAAGCAAAGAAGAATGATCCAACAAAGACCTATATCTGGCACATAGGATTGGGTATGTTAATGAGACTCGAGCAAGCTAGTTATACAAATAAGGCTATCTTGAACCATTGATTATGAATCATATGGGACACGCAAATGCTATGTTATTGGCAAAATGACCAAGACTCTTTTTACCAGGAAAGGTAACAAGGCTAGTGTTTTATTAGGCCTAATGCATATAGATGTATGTGGACCAATAAACAAAATAGCAAGAAATGGGCATTCATATTTCATCACCTTTACTGATGATTATTCTAAGTATGGGTATGTGTGCTTAATAAAGTTTCTGAAGCTTTTGAAAAGTTTAAAGAGTTTAAAGTTGAGGTAGAGAAATAAACTAGCCAAAAAATTTTTTACTCATAGATTTGATTAAGGATGAGAGTACTTAGGTTAGGAATTCTTGCATCATCTGACAAAAAATAGCATTTTATTGTAATGGACTCTACCTAGAACTCCATATCACAATGGAGTGTCCAAGAGAAGAAACCAAACCTTTTAGACATAGTTTATTCCATGATGGCTAAGGTAGATTTTTTATTATCCTTTTAGGGATATGCCTTAGAAACTGCTACATATCTTCTAAATAAGATTCCAACTAAATCTATGGATAAGACACCATATGAGATGTAGCATGGTAAAAAACCAGTTCTATCTTGTCCTACTTATGTGAAGCGAATAATGTTTGGCCAGCTTAAAGCTAGGTCAGATAAATGTAAATTTATGGGTATCCTAAGGAAACTTATGGATACTATTTTTACAACCCAATTAAACAAAAGCTGGTTGTTTCTAAACACACTATCTTCTTAGCGAAAGAGTTTCTACTGAAAAAGTTTAGTGAGAATAAGATTGATCTTGAAGAAGTTTAAGAACCATAAATAAACATCCCTATGGAACTAGAGTTGAGGGATGGAACATTAGATTTTTAACCTAATACTTAAACATAAAAACTTTGATGATCTGTTAAGATCAAGCAAGCTCTAAGAGATATGGATTTCTCATAAATAGAAATGACTTGCCTAGTGATACTGAAACTACCACTTAGGAGGAATCATTACTTGACATTAATTTTGAAAAATGGCTTGATACCATGAAGTTAAAGATAGATCCCATAAAAGTTAGTCACGCATAAACTTTGGTTGACCAAACCAAAAAGATAAAGCCTAGAGGGTGCAGATAGGTTTTTAAGAGAAAAATTAGTGTGGCAATGTGAAAATGTAGAAAACCAGACTAGTGGCTATAGGTTATAATCAAGTTGAATGCATTGATTATGATGAAAATTTCCACTAGTTGCCACGGTAAAATCTATTAGGATATTGCTTGCAATAATTGCATAATTACGATTATAAGATATGGCAAATGGATGTAAAAAGTGCATTCCTTAATGGCAATCTACAAGAAAAGGTGTTTATGACACAGCTCGAAGGTTTTATATCCAAGCTAAATCCAAATCAAGTATGTAAGCTAAGAGGTCCATTTATGGACTAATGCAAGCTTTATGATGTTGAAATATTAGATTTGACAAAGCAGCTAAACAATTTGGCTTTAAAACAAATCATAATGATCTATGTGTTTATAAGAAGATAGACGCGTAGGCAATTATTTTCTTGTAGCTCTATATTAATGACATATTGCTTCTAGGAAATGACATACTTATGTTACAGAGTATCAAGGTTTGGTTATCCAAGCAATTCTCTATAAAGGATCTAGGAGAAGTAGCATTCATAGTAAGAATAAAGATCTATAGAGATAAATTGAAATGATTGCTTGGCTTATCCCAATCATTATACATAGACAAGACTTTTAAAAGTTTAAGATGGAAAACTCCAAGAGAGGAAACTTGCCTATGGTACATGGTATACACTACTAAAAAGAAATGTGCCTAAAAAATCAAATGAAAGGGCATGAATGGATGAGATTCCATATGCCTTGTCAGTTGGATCCATCATGTATACCACGTTATGTATAAGACAAGATGTATCATATGTTCTAAGTATCACGAGCAGATACCATAGCAATCCTAGTAAGTGTTATTGGACTACTGTAAAGAATATCTTGAAGTACTTACGAAGGATTAAGGATATCATTTTGGTTTAGTGAAGGGCTAAGCTCGAAGTTAGAAGTTACACTGATATCAACTTTTAATCAAATTAGGATAACCAAAAGTTTGTATTTATCGTTAACGAAGGTGCAGTCAGTTAAAAAAGTTCCAAATAACCGATAATTGCATATTCAAAAACCAAAGCCGACTATATCTCTACATATGAGGCCGAAAGAGGTAGTTTAGATTAAGAGTTTCATTATTAAACTTGTTGTGGTTCTAAGCATTACTGATCCAATACCTCTTTATTATGTAACAATAGAGCCACAGCATAACTTAAAGAACTAAGGTCATCATAAATCTAAACACGTATTATAATGATATCACATCATTACATATACAATATAAAGATGTAATATTAGTATAGAACAAGACAATATAGCTAATCCTTTCACTAAGGTTTTGCCCCTACAGAAACATGATCACCATATGGAGAGTATAGGGTTTAAACATATTAATGATTGGCTTTAAGGCTAGAGGGAAATTGTTAATGTAAACTTTACAAGCCAATCATGTTAGTGTGTACACTAGTTATTAGTAATTTCATGTAACATACATTATATCTGATTAATACGATATGAGGTATTTCTTTATCCATAAGATTAATTCATTAATAGTTACTTATATCTTACGTAGATAAAGCCCATGAAGTACACTAGTTTTGCAAAGGTATTATAAAGAGTTACAATTTCAAGATAGTCATGTTTCTAAAATAATTCCTGAGCATTGTATTGCTAAGATAGGGCATTAATAATGCACAAAGGCTAGTATATGTTAAGCCTCTATGCATTGATGCATGCAACTGATCTCATAACTTAAAGTATAGAGATACTTGTGGATAGCACATGGGCGCTTGTTCTGAGAACAATTTTATTGAACATGACCCTCTATGAGAGTTCTATTGGGTGTTTCACTCAAGTGTCTATGGAAATACTCTCATGTGTTAGTAGTGTAAGTGGTCTTTAGACTTGAAACACCATGTCACCATGTATGTCAATTACCATACTTAAAGATCAATAAGAATGGGTCCACAATGGATAGATGCCAAAATAAGGGTGGCTTTGGGTATGATATAAAGCATACTAAGGGTAAATGATTAGTCCAGAGAGGATTCATCACCTAAGTTATATAAAGGGGAAATATCTCAGTTGTTCCTAGCCTATGTTAACTTAAAAACCTAGGCTAAGGCATTATCGATTATGTAGTTAACACATAAGGGTTGCATACTAATATAGCAGAGTCAAGAGTACATATTGCACTAAACTCTTGCCTACTCCAAGACATATGATGAAAAATTGAATTACATTAAGAGACTATATGCTAAAGGGCTTGTCAAAACCAATTCGACTCTTACTACATATTGGGTGGCCGTAATGCATTGCTAGATGCTAATCTTATTCTATAAATATCAATTATTCTTAACCAAGTAAATTTATATTTATTACTATTATGATGGAGGCCTAGTGGCTTACACACATAAAGTGATTTTATGAAATTAAAATGAGAAAGGGATTAAATTGCCGAAAGAGCAAACTTGCTTGAGTTTTTTGAATTGTTAAAAAACTAGAGGCCAAAGTACAAATAAAGAAAAAATGAAAATGCTTCAAACTTGGGTTTTTAAACTTTAGCTTGTGTTATCCCTAGCATTGTACAAAACCATTTCATATTCTTTAAAAAGGATTTGTGGTAATTTGGTTTTTGTGCCTTTTCCTTTCTAGACTTCGGTGAGAAATTGTTTTCTCTCTGATCTTCATGATTTTGGTGCAAAGATAGATTGCTTTAGGAAGGTTTTTTAAACCTAATCTAGTAGCATGATTCTTGGTATAGAGAAGTCTCTCCCTTATGTAAGAGTTTTGTGTCACCTATGCAGATCACCATTAGAGGCTAAATGTTTAGACAACTTTGGTTTACGACAACCAGGCTCAATGTACAAGATTGAAGCAGAGTCTATATTAATATGAGAAAATGAACTTTTTTCAGATTAAGGCATAAAAAATCAAATTTCTATTCTTTTTTTTTCAATTGTAGATCGATCAAGTGCTTTTATGTTTGATTCGTTGATGCAGTTTCACTTAGTTCCATTGCTTTACTCTGATTTTTGGTTTTAATAAAATTTTTTGATTAGATATACCAAATTTGAATAGTACGCATTAGATGCACAAGATAAGATCCTTCCACAACAACACAGGAAAACATTAAAAAGAACACAAAACTTAAAGAATAACTATATTTGTCGAGCGATGATTGTCAATTAAACCAACTCATGATATTTTTATTTCATTCAACTCCAGATATAGCTAAAGTGTTTGCCATTCCATTGCTTCTCTAAAAATTTTTCTAAAACAACGATTTTGATATGCAACATTAATTATCAATTTCAAGGAAATATGTCATAATCTATAAAGTCTAGTTCCTGCATTAGTGATCATCTTGGGGCAATAAGAAAGTTAGATTCAATAATGAGTCCTCCTTTTGAAAACTTACCAAATTTCACAAAAAGTTCCACTGTAATTAGTTTCACCAAATTTAACTCCATTACTCCAACAAGTAGCAGAACAAACCTATTATTCTACCAACAACATCTCACAATAATCCTCCATAATCACCTAATCCTAATTTACCTCCTGCAAACTCTTCCATATTGATTCAATAGAGGCTTTCATTTTTGATACAATGACATGGCCAGCAGAATTATTCCACCATAATGATTCTAATAATATTTGTTCATCCTTCAAAGCCTTGAGCATCCAGTATAATAACCAAAGTTTGATTAGAAATGACAGTTTACCCACATTCAATACATGGTTCCCAAAAACCATTTCATTTCTCAAAAACCAAATTGACCAAACAATAGCTTGAAATGGTGCATATCAATGATTCCTCGAGCCACTAAAAAACAAGATTTCAAAGCATTGAAGGAGAAAATAATTAAGAGGAGAAGGAGTATACCATTTCAAGTTCCACTAAAAGAAAATTCGCACTAGAATTTAAATATATAAGGACAAAAAAGAAATACATGATTGCCTACTTTTAATTCAATTTGACACCAATGATAAAGGATTTGAGATTTCACAGCTAAAAGCAAACCTTGATCTTTCAAAAATCCTATACTAAGCAATCTATCTAAAATCAATAACCATAAGAAACTTTGGACTTTCGAGGGGATTTTAAATTCCAAAGACTACAAAATGCATTTGTGAAAAGGCATCTCATTTTTTTAGCAAGGCTTATCATACTCACACATAATCAAAACTTTTTTCAAACTCTAAAGATGAATATCCTTAAGAGATAATATCATTAATGGCCTTTAAATTTTATCAAATGTTCTAATGTGGTCCGTGTACCTTAGAAACGTCCAATTGAATACTTAAAGTTTCATTCAATTTGTTGTTTTGGTAATTGACTCTAATAGCATTAAATATAAGATGACGTCACATTTTTATCCGATGAAAAATTGACGCATGGCGCTACATAATTTTGCTACATGTATTAATAAAAAATAATTCTTTTTATAATAAGGCCAATGCTAATTTAACATGTAGCACACCTATGAACAAAAAAACCATTTTTCTTTTTTTCTTTCTGATAAATATTTTTAATAAATATAACAAATATTTAAAAATAAAAACATAAAATAAAATAATTAAATTTCATATTTAATTTTTAAAAATTGTTTTAAAATAATTTTTCAACTTTTTTAAATTGCAAATATTAAAATTTTCAATAGGTACATTTAATATTTTTAAATATAAAAAACTAATTTTATATTTGAAAATTGTAATTTTAAAATAATTTTATTTTTCAAAATTTTTTAAAAAATCACATATTAATTTTGAAAAATATAATATTAAAATTTTCATATTTTTATATTTTTAATATATTTTATTAAAAAAGGATTTTAATTTTAAAAATATAATATTATAATTAATTAATGGTTTGCCTTTTATAAATATTTTAATATTTTTAGTAGGTTATTAATATATTATTTTTTAATAAAATTTTGAAAACTAGAAAATTATTTAAAAATTAAAATTATATATATATAATTAATTTTTTAAATATAAAAATATTAAATGTAACTATTAAAAAGTTAATATCTAAAATTAAAAAAATTGAAAAATTATTTTTAAAAAAATTAAATATGAAATTTAGTTATTTTATTTTATGTTTTTAATTTTTTAAATATTTATTAAATTTATTTAAAATATTTAACAAAAAAAATAGTTTTTTGTTGATACACATGGCATCATATAATGATGCCACATTCAAATTAGCTTTGGTTACAAAATAAGAAGAATTAGTTTTATTAATGCACATAGCAACATTTTATAGTGTCACGTATCAATTTTTTAAATAGGTAAAAATGCCACATCATTTTATATTTAATGGTTTTAGAGTCAAGGACCAAAAGAGCAAATGGGATGAAACCTTAATACTTAATTAGACATATTTAAAGAACATTGTGTTAGACCTTGTTGTGAATGAAATCAAGAGAAATTTGAAACTTTGAATATATAAATCGAAAAATCAAAATAATAAACTTGGAGTTGTAAGTTTTGAATATATGAACAAGTAAATAACTAAGGAATAGAAAAGCAAACACAATGATTTATAGAGGTTTGGCCTTGATGTTTTATGTCTTTTCCCTTGGCTTCACTTGTTAAGGATTTCTTATTCATTAACTTAAATTTATTAATTCAAGGACAAAGTGTAATCTTTACAATTCTCTATCCTCCAAGGATAAGACAACAACCTCTAACCCTCTATCTTTTATGGTGAAGATAGGATGCTTTCTTACTACTTTTAAAGGCTATGTAAAAACCTCTCCCTTTAATACAATGGTTGTTGTGTAAACAAATAAAACCTCTAAAGAATAGGTATTTACTAGAATTTTGGATCTAAGGAAGATAATCTTAAAGATAGAATTACAATGAATAAAAGAATGATAGGAAGAATTAATCACATACAAGTTTTGATGAATTAATTTATACAAGTTTTGATCTATTTATAAGGTGAAAGAGATGCAAGATTTGGCTGTAGACTTTTTCTTTTGTTGATTCTTGCTCTTAGGAGTGTTGGTGAAGCTTATTTATAGCATGGAAGTGGTTTATGGCCATTAAGACTTATTAAGGATGCAATAGAGTCATTGGAAGCTAATTGATTTGATTCCAATTCATTCCCATTATTATGTATCAATACAATTACAATGGGTATTGATACATTGCATTTAAACATACAAAATTTGACCTTTGGAAGCCTATGTATCGATACCGAAAAAAGTTGTATTGATATAATTCATAATGTATCGATACATTGCACTATTGTATTGGTACAGTTAAGGGTTTCATGTTTGTTTAGCTACTTCAAAGTATCATATTCATACACTTATATAAAATCATTTTTAAAGTGTTTTTTCATGGCTTCAAAACTTATAAAACTTATCCTAATAAAGGTTTTGTGCTAAAGTATACATTATGAATACATTTTTGAGTAAGTTGAGAAGTTAGAAACATTCTAGTATTTTTTTAAATTATATTTAAAATAATTCAAGGAAAAATACTAAATTAAAAATATTTAATTACAAGCTACTAAGCTAGAGTTTTTTTTATCAAAACAGAGATTAATTGAAAGCTACTATATCTAACAATCTCTTCTTTTTTGATATAATAAAACTTAAGGTAAATTTGCCAATGAAAACTCCCCCTTAAATATTTAAAAATTTTCAATAAGAACTCCCTCTTAGTAAAAGTAGTGTTTGAAGATTTGAAAATTTTGTAATATTCTTTTGTAAAACTTGGCAATGACAAACAAGGTCATATTTAGGCGTAATACTATAAGTCAACATAAATCATTTCATATGGATGAGATGTAATCAATGTAAGCACATATGAAATAATTTTCCTCCTACTTATTTTTTATATAGATATTCAATAATTAAAACCAATTATTCCTAAAATTCTTCACCTTTTTGTTATACCAAAAATGAATACTAATTTAAAGCTAAGGATGCTAAGTCAAGTAAGAGTTCATACAAGGTCTACAAATCATGAAGCATTGATGTACATGTGTAGAAATTATTAATTGAAGATCATATAATAGTTGAAATTTTATGTATTCATTTGTATACATTTAATCACAAATTGGATTATGAGTACAAAGGATAAGCCAAATGTCATTAAAACAAATCCGAATTGTTATTTATATATATAAGTGATATCTATTGTTGCATTTTTTATTCCTACGCATACTACTCATAATCTATTAACCATATGCAAGATTTGAAAAACATTTTTTCAAGGCATAGAAAACTTTCATCGATTGAAAAATCATTTGCTCATACAAAATTTTGAGCAATTTAGAAATAAACAATCATGCTAATTATTTTCACAAGAGAATATAACAAGTGTTTGTGTATAAGGTTTCTATATGTAACTTAAGCATATAATCATAAAGAGGCATATATTAATTATGTTCAAAGATGGTTTATCTTAATCAATAAACATCCATAAAGATCAAGCATAGGCATTTTGATCTATGAGCTAATAAAGTTAATTCAATCAAGGTGTTGTAACTCCTAGATATGTTCAAAGATTCATACAAGGCAAACATTTCAAGCATGCATGACATACAAAGATATCAATGATTAAATCTTAATTTATGCATGCCACTAAACTTAATGCTAAAAGATAAAAGTAGTATAGCATAAGTTTAGCAATTACCTCAACCTTCATGAGCTTTGTTGATATGCTCTTTTTTTATTTTGAGTCCATGATTCTAAGTGTTGAGCGATCCTTGATATACTAGACTTGATTTAATGAGGTTGCATGCTTGTTCATTTCTTTTTGTTATACAAGTGTTCATCCTCTTAAGAATAGCTTTGTCTTCAAGACACCTTGCATAAACTTAGAGAATCTTGGAAAAAGATAGATATTAGCAGTACCAAGATATCAAAGATAATAAAAAAAAGTTCAATAAGCACAAATTTTTGAAAAAAATGATACTAATTGTTGATAACCTAAATTTCATTGAGCATAACCAAGACCAATTGTTGCTTAAAAACCGGTTGGTAATAGTTAGCATAAATTTAACAATTGTTATTATTTAAAGAATAAAAAAAATTCAATTTAGCTAAAAAATCATTTTGTATATAAGCATCATGAATCAATTAAAAACATTTGTTCATGCATTTGATTTATGATGATCTCATCAAAATTATGTTAATGTGAGTACATGATGAATAAAAATGAGGTTAAACATGATTTTGAGTGTTAATAATGATGCCTTTCAAGTAAAAGCCTATTAAAAGTATCAAATATGCATTTTTGGAATAAAATAGCAAAATAGCAAAAACAAACTGCTTGTATCCACACATGGGGTGCTTGTATCAATAGAATCTTTAAATTTTTAGGTTTTTCTGGGTTAATGCTCATTATATAGATACATCTTTTAAACTATTGATACATTCTTGAAATTCTTAAAAAAAATGCTCATAAAAACAAGTAATTTTTACTTACAAAACCCATGTTTCAAATGCAAATATTTGATTTTGCACATTGAAAACTCTTATAAGTATAAAAAATTTGAATCGAAACAGCATTTAAAACAAAGTTTAAAATAATTTTCATATAGTCAAGCTATGCATTGAATTTAAGCAATATGCAACGTTATGTATTGAAATAAGACATTTTTCATTCCTAATACATATGAACAAGTTCATGATCATATTCAATGTGCATGAAACTCATTTAAACCATAAAACATTTTTTTCATAAGCAATTAGCATAATAAACCAACTTAAGCCTCATAAAAGACACATAAAGCACTTAAAAGGTGTTAAGATGTTATACACATATTCATGGCATAAATCATATATGCAAGCTTTATATGCTTCCTTTAAGGATATGCATACAATTTATTCTAGCAACAAAACTTGCTCAGTAGTCAAAATGTGATATCATTTGAAATCAAATTTTTATGTACGATGTCATACTTAGTTCATGATTCAAAAACATCATCTCACAAATCATATAAATGTATCATAATTAAGCATATACCTCTCAAATGCATTTTCCGTTAAGCTTATACATAACCAAGATGCAAAATGTGTATTTTCTTTTAAAATAAATTCAATAAACTTTTTCATAAATAGATTTTTTTCATGAAATCATAACAAAAATCAATCAAACATTAAATGGCAACCATACTTATTCAACAAATTTAATGCTTAAAGGTTACCTATCAACCTTTTTTGTTTACCTTAGAGCATCTAATCGACTTGCTTTATTCCTTATTTCTCTAATACACCTACAAGACTTTCACTTGCAATTTGATACCTAAATTGTTTTGGGTCCTCAAGGGTTAGACAAAGCCTTTTGTATCTTTTCATACCAAAACTTATCTACATTTATATTAGGTCCTTTTCTTGATAGGGCAAGTACGTGAGGTATAACCATGGTATTTGTAATGGTCACATTTGGCTATATTCAATTGAAAGGATGACCATGATATTTGTAATGATCACATTTGGTCATACTCAATTGAATAGATTTTTGAATTTTTCATGTTCCAAGTTTTCAAGTTTTTTTTTTGTTCAAATCAAAGTTAACATTTTCTAAAATTTCAACTCTTCGCTTAGAATCATCAACATTATTTTTCAATCCTTATTTTCATTTTCTAAAATATTTTTGATTTTAATAATAAATCATTTTCAATTTTCAATTTGCAATTTTCAAATCATTTTCTATATTTAGTGTTCATTTCCTCAAACTCTGTTGCAAGTTCATCGAATACATGTTGTAATTTATCAAATATATAAGAATTTGAATTACAAGAGTTTGAGGTTACCTTGGGCTCATCAAGAGCCACAAAGCAAAGCTTGGGCATTTGATCTTCATCAGAGTCTTCACCATTAAAAGTATCACTATTACTCCAACTGACTACCCTTACTTTCTTCTTGCCCTTCTTCTTTTTTAATAAAGGGCCATCATACTTGACATGGCCTGGTTTGCCATCATACTTGACATGGCTTAGTTTTTGGTAATTATAGCACATTACCTTTTCAACTTTGCTTCTTTAAGATGATTTGCCTTATTTCTTGAACCTCTTGGCAAATGCTATGATCTCTTATTCTTCATTATCTTCCTCTTTCCTCTTGATGCATAACATCAAAGTACTCTAACTTTTTTTGGCTATTCTTTTCTGTGATTCATCTTTATCTCATATATGAGGAGGGAACTAATAAACTTATCTATGATAAGGAAATTGAGGTCTTTCAATTTTTCAATTGCAGTTACTTTAGCTTTCATAGACTTTGAAAAGTTATTTAGCATTTTCTTGACCATTCTTTGTTAGAATATAGCTTTCCAAAACCCTTCAAGCCATTAACAATGTCCTGAACTAGTTGGACATATCCTTGATGTTTTTCTCCATTTTCAACTTAAACATTTGATAATCAAAGGTGAGCATACTAATTTTTTATTCATTAACTTGATTTATCCTTTTATGTAATATTGTCAAATTGTCCCATATCTTTTTGCCGTTATCACATAAGGATACCCTATTGTACTTATTTGGCTTTAATGCACAAAAGAGAGTATACATGGCCTCGGCACTAAGTTGAGCCATCTTGGTATCTTTCACACATATTCTTCTTCCTTTTTGGGAATTATTTCATCTCCAAGCATCTTTATTGGAATGAATAGATGATTCATGATTATCCTTGATGCTTAAAAATCATGTGCTTAGACAAATAACCTTATTTTTATTTTCCAATCAGCATATTTTTTACTATTGAAGAATCAAGGTATTATAATAAAGTCTCATTCTTGGCCATGAACTCCATGTCACTATTTTGAAATTCTTTGCTCTTTTTTATAGATTTTGCTCAAGGTGCTTAAGCCCACAAAAATGAGACCAAAACTTTGATATTCATTATTAAACCTTGTGATGAGTCAAATTAAAATGGGGTAAATTGATTTCTTAAAATTCTTTTACAAATTAAAACTCTGAATATGTAAATTAAGAAATCAAAACAATAAGCTTAGAGTTGTAAGTTAGTTAATAAACAAACAATTAAATGAGTAAAGGACAGAGGAGCAAACATAACGATTTATAGAGGTTTAGCCTTGATGCCTATGTCTTCTCCATTGGCTTCACTTGTCAAAGAGTTCCCAATGCACTAACTTGAATTGATTTAGCTTTCAAAGATAAGGTATTACAATTCCTTATCTTTCAAGGATAAGATACTAACCTTTAACCCCTTATCTTTTATGGGTAAGATAAAATCCTCTTTCACTACTTTTGAAGGCTAAGGGAAAGTCTCTCCCCTTACTACAAAGGTTGTTCTATGAATAAGTAAAACCTCTATAGGCTAGGTGTTTGCAAAAATTTTAGCTCTAAAGATGATAATCTTAAAGATAGAATCAAATAAATATAAGAATGATAGGAATAATTAATCCTACATATATTTTGAACTACTTAAAAGATGAAAGAGATGTAGGATTTGGCTTTAGACTTTTTCTCTTCTTGATTCTTACTCTTGGAGTGTTGCTAAAGCTTATTGATAGCATGAAAATGGTTTATAGCAGTTGGTACTTGTTGGGGATGAAATAGAGCCATTAGAAGCTTCCTTAATGTGATTCCTGTTCATTCGTTAATGACATATTGATACAATTACAATGGGTATCAATACATTGCATCTAAACATACAAAATATAACCATAGAAAGGTTGTGTATCGATACAGGAAAGAGTTATGTTGATACAATTCATAATGTATCAATACATTTAAGGGTTTCATGTTTGTTTAGCTATTGCCAAGCATGGTATCAGCAGATATTTCTATGAAAATCATTTTTAAAGTGTTTTCTGTGATTTTAAACCTTGTAAAACTCATCCCAAAAATGTTTTATACTAAAGTATGCATTAAAACACATCTTAAATAAGTTAAGGAGTTAGAAACATTCTAGTATTTTCAAAGTATATTCAAAATAATTCAAGGAAAGATAGTAAATTAAAAATATTTAATTACAAGCTAATTAAGCTTCAGTTTTCATTATATCAAAACTAAGAGTTAATTCAACATTAATATAGCCAACACATTTAATAAACTTCAACGGCCATTGGTGACATTGTCCCTATCCTCAACATCAAATTTAGCTTCATTGACCAAAGTTCTTGAGAAGAACAATCACTAAACATCATGAAAAAAGTTATTGTTATTGAGTACTCATATACTTTTGCATTTTTATCCATCGCTAGTTGAAAGAGATGAGGAAACACGGCTTTAAGAGGCACGTCAACATTTTATTTATAAAGCCAAAATAAGACATCTTTACCATTCCCAATCACTTATCTATAGCATTAGAGTGCAAAAAATCTTTTTCCCATTTTCGTTAGTTAGGCCATAAAACCTCTCCACATAGAGGATATCATCTTCATATCCATCTTAGATGGAAACCAAAAAGCAAAATTAGAATTGTATATAGCAATGATAATTTTTCTCCAAAGAGAGTTTGGTTTTTTTGCGATCTCCACCACTAATTCGCTAAATTTTTTATTTTTCCATTTATAAATAACTAGTCCACCAACTGCCTTAGGTTTGCACACTAATTTCCTATTGACTTACCAAGCTTATTTTTAACCTCATCACCACTCCAAAAAAATTGAAGTCCTTAACTTATCAATGTTTTTTAAGAACACTAACTAATGCTTTGAAGGGACATATAGTAAATGGGAAAAAAGATAAGACTAAATTAATAGGAGTGATGGGACTAAAAGATAAATATTTTTCTTTCCAAAGCCCATCTTCTCTTGAATTCTTCTAGTTATAGGATACCATGCTAGTAAACTTCTAAGTTTAGCTATAATAAAAATAACATGATAACAAAAAAAAAGTGCACCAACATTACAGTGGTAAATTCTAGCAAAAAATTTAACTCCTTATTCGAACCTTGAAAAAATAAAAAAAATTCATTAAAGTTCATTTTAAGACTAAAACATGACTTAAAGCAATTTAGCATCCTCGTAGCATTAAGAAAAATGAATTTATTGGCTTCTTGAAATAATTTAGTATTGTTAATGAACTAGAGATAAGACATTAAGAACTCAAAAGAGTAGTAAGAAATGCTTAACCAAAAAAATGGACTAGCATAACTAAAATAAAGAGAAACAGGATAATGGATCACCCAGATAAAGTCCTTTCTTCATATTAAATTCTGTAGTAAGAGAGTCATTAGCCAAGATAAAGATCTATGCCTAAATATACATTTCATGATCCAACTTGGCCAATACCTATACCTTCCATTACTTTATCCTAGAATCTCCAGTTAATGCATTCATAAGCTTTCTCAAAGTCTAATTTCAAAATCACCCCATATCCATTCTTTTTTTCTCTTTTTGAAAAATTAGCAATTTTATTCATTAGAAAAACCCAATTAAGATCAGTCTTCCAATAGCAAAGGTTGATTGGGTGTTACTAATCACTATTTTCAAGACAAATTTCAATCAACTTGTTAACACTTTGTGATGATATTATAAAGTAAGTTAATGATAGTAATCGACCTATAATCATTCAAATCCCTAGGATTGTCCATTTTAGGAATCAATACAATTAAAAAGAAGTTAATCCTTTTGCTAATCTTCTGGTCACTTGGAGCTTAGACACAAATTCCATTATATCGGCCTTTAAAAGATCCTAAGTTTTCTTTAAAAAATTAAGATTCAATTCATCGAGGCCAGGTGCATTTGAACCATTAAAGTCACAAATTGTTTTTCTAACTTCTTCTAAAAAGATAAAAGCTTTAAATGTCTAAACTATTAACTTAAAGAAATTCTTAAAAGGCAAAATATTCTAGTTGCATGTTCCACTCATCTTTAGCAAAATGCCTTTTAAAATGATAAAAATATAATCTTTAGGGACTTTGTATCTTTAAGCTATTATAAAAAAATTTAGTGTTCAATTCTGCTTTGTTGAGCCATTAAATTTTGGATTTATGCTTTTAAATGGCTTTTTTTTTTGGATTATAAAGCTTCCCATAAGTCTATGAATAACTTTTCTTTGTATTAATCTCCATATTTGAATAGCCGTAACTATTCCCAATATGATCCAACCTATCAATCTTTTCTATTGGTTTTCTAAATTAGCCATCAAATTGCCAAATTCATTTTTATTCCACTGCTTGACCATACTTTTCAGCTTACTTCGTTTAATTTTGACACTTAAACCAACTACACCTAATGTCACAATGTGCCAAACATTAATCTAGTATATCAAACTTGGAAGGATAAATTTTTCTTTCTTTATTTTAGATTTGGATAAGATTCAATTGTTTTGGAACGAATCAGTTATCCATATTAAACCTAAAAGGCCATTTCGTAATACTTAATTGACTTCGAATCACCACTAATCATTTTAGCTAGGTGACATAGGTACCTATCAGAGTTCATTTTTTAAGGATAACAAAAATCACAAAAACAAACTCTAAGATTTATACATTAACTAGAGATCACATGGAAAAGGGTTTAGAAGTCAGTTATGCATAAAATGAGACGTGTCCCTTCCACGACACCTATAAATTGTTACCTATTAATTATGTGCGATCTTAATTCTTGAGTAAAAGTGGTTTTATTTTTTTAGTATTTAATTATGATTCCCATACTTTGAAATTATTTATGTTAACATTATTATTCCATTTAAGGGTAAATTAGGTTTTATTATTCTTGAAAAAAAATTTCTATATCTTGCCAAA
Organism: Adansonia gregorii; assembly: GCA_038382025.1. NCBI lineage: Eukaryota > Viridiplantae > Streptophyta > Magnoliopsida > Malvales > Malvaceae > Adansonia > Adansonia gregorii. The sequence continues at coordinate 6,549,083 of JBBYHO010000012.1, forward strand.
AACCTGGTGGAATACAAAAGTTTTTTTTGTGAAATTTTGAAAAATTATGATTTACTTTTTCTGAAAGGATATCTTGTTATAAAAGTAATAGATAAAATCACTCCCATGTGCTAGAAGAAACCCATGAACTATTTTAACTTTGGGACATTACCTCAAGTTCAGAAAATACTTACTTTGTTTAATAAAATATATGCTTTATTTTTAACATAGTATTACCTAAGTGATGTGAAAAAACATGCATCGACACGAAAATACCAACATTAGCCTATAAACTCAGTTTTGATATACTAGTACCTTAAAATCCTAATGGACATGTATCGACATAAAAGTCCAAATGAACTAGAGACTTGGTATTAATGCAATACTATGTAAATAACCTTAATAGACATATAGCAACAAGAAAGTTCTCACATGACCTTAGAGACATGCTGTTTATGTAATATCACCTAATGAAACCTAGTGGACATGTATTGACATGAAAGTTTCCACATGACTTTAGAGACTTAAATTTCTCATTAAGCATACTAAAAGAACCCTAATGACCACATATTAATATGAAAATACCCACATATCCTAAGGTGATGGAAGTTTCATAAATGAGCTTAGATTATGTAAATACTCTAAATGGCCATAAAATGCATGGAAAATGCCAAATTGACCCTAGATTATGTGTGAAAAAGTTTAGCATTTAGGGTTGCTTATTGATATAAACATAAAAATTAAATCAAAATTAAATAAACATAGCAAAAGATAAACAAAAAAGTACTTGGATTTTTTTAGGATCTTAGAAAGAGAACTACATGTGATTTAATAGCAGTTTAAAACATGAATCTAATAAAAATATACAACTTAAAGACTTGCCACTCTAAGCATGTCAATCCATCCACAAACGCACTATGGCTTGATTACTTTGATTTTTTTCTTAAGGTAACACATAATATAAGTGTCCTGCCTCTAACATTGATCTACATAAATACATGCTAGAGTCTTTGCAAGGTTTAATCATTCTTCAGTGCTAGCCAAAAGGCATTCTCAAGCCTTAAATGAAAGATATATAGCTAACAAGTTCAGATATGAAGTGATTAAGGAACAATTGCCATACCTATTATGCCAAAAGAAAGAAGAAAATACTTTCGTAAGGAATAATTATTTTGTGCAAATTCTTTTGATCCCAATTAATTCCATTAAGATAGAAGACTAATTTTTCTAATTTTGTTATGATCAAAAATGATTCCAAATCACTTAAAAATTCAAGATTGTGCCAACTTACTCAAACAAGCTGAAGGGTTGCATTACCCTCCTCAAAGAAGTCAAGGATTGTGTCTAAGGTTTTTAAAAACCTTATATCAGCCAATTAAACCTAATAACATATATTAATAAACTTAAAACTAGGTTAGGCTTAACTAATGGGGTCAACCAAACCAATTACTAACTAAAAGGTGGTGCCACTTTTGGTGTTTCGTAGGGATCCAAGTGAAACTCTTTTACCTAGTCCATTAATGATTGCGTATAAGTATTAACTAATTAATATCTTCCCTAATCTAACTCTAATATTGCCTACCAATGAAACACCAAGCCCATATCAAGTCTAAATAGGATTTGGTCAAAATTGAGCCTATTTGCCTTCATATTTAGTGCTTGTGTGCTAACCCCTATTTACATGTAAGAACATTTAATTCTTAATAGCATCTCTCTTAAATAAAACAATTTTGTTTCATCTAAATATCTCTATATAATTATTGAATAATTTTCTAGAAATAATTTTTTGGCCCTAATAACCAAGATATCCCTATTTACATGCCTATTATTAGGAATGATCTCGATAAGACATTCTTATCTTTAGTACCACATTAAAGCATCTCTAGTTAGATTTCATAAATCTAATTTATATCTTTAATAATACTTAAATGAATTAATTCAATGAAATCCTCCTTGTTATACCTTCTATTTAATTAAGACATACTTAATTAAATCCTGATATTAATCCAACAAATTATCATATTTTATGTGACCCATTAGGTTTCCAACATGTTCGAAATGAATATAATTGATCTAATTAGTTATATTAATAGATCAAGAGCGGGATCTAACAACACATCATAAACACCTAAATGTTAAAAAGTCAATATGACTTCAAAGAAACCTTTCAATAACTAGCCTCTTGGTGTACTTTGGTCTTTTCACTAAAAATCCTAGAAAAGCCATGAGCATGGTGCAATGTTCTATTATGTATCAATCTATATTAGTTCTTCTAGTTTTTAGTTGACCTTATGAACTTGGAGAAACAATTTCACCTAAATTCATCATGCATTTGCCAACAACTTTATCAAGTCAACCAAAGCCAAGAGCAAATGAGATATGTCTTTGATGTCACTTAGAATGGTGAATCCTCTTTGGATCATTCATCCACCTTCGTATAGTTCATACCATACCTAAAACCACCTACCATAAGCATCCCTCTATTGTGGACCCATTTATGATGGAATCAAAGCATGGCACTCCCCATACAAGATAACCTAGTATCACAGTCTGAGGACTAATATACACGATTAGCACATGAGAATATATTCCATAGACATTTGAGTGACTTATACCAAATGAAGTTCTCATATGGCCCATTTTAAGAGAACTTGTTTCTACAAAATAAGTATCCATATGATATCCCAAAGTATCTCTATACTTCAACTTTTATGAGATTAAAGAGTTGCATGGATCAAATGCATAGAGGCTCAGCATATGCTAGTCTTTGTGCATATCAATTTCCTAACTTGACAATACTGTGACTAGTAACATTTTCAAGCTTTGATGCATAATAATCTCATCATCATAACTTATTACTAACTTTGCATGGCCATTGTGTTTCATAGGCTTCATGCAGTTAATTTGCATGATTGTCAACCATGCCACTAACATTAAGGAAAACCTTGAATCACCAACTAAAGGGATGGGTTTCTATTATTAACTTATATATGTCTCACACAAGTTGATTGGCTCTAAGGCATATATTAACAATGTAGAATAACCTAAATAGCCCTAATATAAATGAAAAATTCTAAAATGACCCTAGATTATATAAAATAACCTAAATGACCCTAAAATACATGGAGATTGCTAAATGATCCCTATATTATGCATGAAATTATTTTGAAAAAAATTATAAAAAGACCCCTCGGGTTGGCCAACTTCCAAAATACACCCAAAACTTATTTTCTTGTTTAATAAATTAATAATATCATTATGTATGACATTTATGAACAATAAAAAATATTTTACCAGCTTGAACTTACATGAATGCACAAACATACATATCTTATCAACATAATATTTTTTTTAAGAATGGCATGCAATATGAAACTTATGGACATGGGACACAAAGTTGTCATGAAATGTATACAGCATATTATCTTGAAGAATAAACAACCTAAGGTAACAAGAAATGATTAGAACAAAGACAATCACATGTAGCAAACAACCAAACTTAGTCTAAAATGCATGAAAACAAGTTTTTCTTTTTCTATTTTGATAGACAATTGAATTTTTATGAAACTTTAAACATAAAAGAAAAAGAAACAACATAAAAACACTTATGGATCATAGCTCAAAGGTTAGCCATAAATTTGTTTATTACACCCTTGGCATAAACCCATCACCTAAGCTATGGCTTAGGATACTCAAGCTTACATGAGGGGAAAAGAATGCGCAAAAATAAAGTTAAAATAAAATAAAAAATCTACTCTGGATCAAACTTGAAAGAACACTCTTTTTCTCATTTTTTTCTCATTTTTCCTTTTTGGTGCTTCACTGAAAACTAGCTTCCCTTTTTATTTTTGAATTTCCTAAAAGGTTATAAAACATTTTTAGCTAATCAACTATAAACTCCTACCATCCTCTTAAACCTTAACAAGCTTGCTTGCAAGTAAACTCTCTACACCTTAAGATATTCTGATCAAGAGACTAAAACCTTTCAAATAGAGCACGCTTACTTAGGTGACCAAGCTCCCTATGTATGCCCCAAAGAGTACCACACATTTAGAATGGCCATATCTTTTACCCATGCATGAAAGTGCTTCTAACTCTAACTCAAAATAGTAGCCCATTACATTTCACCAAACTAGGCTCATTTGGTTAAAAAATAATTTGATTACAAGTTATTGGCTCTCAAACATGATTGGAGAATTTTTTTCTATATAGAAAAAGTCTAATTAAGTGCTAATGGTAATAGTTAAAATGACATATTCATGAGCTCATAATCCTTTTTATTTTAGTGTAAAAAATGTTAGCAAAATATCCTTTGAAGTGGTTTTAGGTTATTTAAAGCAATCGAGAATGCATAATACTAGCAAAACATAAATGCACGACCCTTCAAAACTTATTTTGGCTATACTTATGCATGAAGTATCAATATTTCAAGTTAATGCATAGATTCTTTCTTAAAAACTGTCGATGCATTTGTTTCCTAAAAATATATGAAAATGCATGCAATATTGATACCTTACCTTTGACCATTGAAAAATTGCCTTTTAAACCAAAGTATCGATTCACACACATACTCTGCACGAAAATGCCTTATTTTGGCTTTCTAACTGATATCTTTTGTTCAACTTAGTCCTTGGGTATCTCGAACCTTCTAATTGTGTCCCCAAGTGTTAAAATTTGATTGGGGAAAGAATGAGGTTCATTTCTAGCAAAAGTCTTGGATTAGGCATAGTTACTTCAAGAAAGACCTAGACAAAATCATGCATTTAGACTCAAAACCTTAGTTTACATAATCTTTCTAACTTTGCAAGGAGCATTGTGTTAAGAAACCATATGTGGAAACCTTAAAAGGTTTAGGAACCCTATCAATTAAACCAGACAATAATAATAGGGGCAGTGATAGAAACTAAACGCTTCAAGCACCTTTGATAAATATCCTTGAATATAACACCATATTCAAGTGAAACAAAAAATCTATCCAATCTACTTCTTTTGGAACCTTTATCATGCCACTTAATTTTTTCCATACTAAAAAATAAATCAAAGAACTCCTTTTTGCAAATGAACTCGTTAAACTTACCAATTCTAATGCTTTCTTGAACACACCTTTATCATTCATCGATTGATCTAATTGAGTTAAAATCACCTGTAAAAACACCAAGAACCAATATATTCCTCCTTCAAGATTAGAATTTTGTCCCATAACATTATTTTTTAGTTGCATCTACTGGGTACTTATTACAAATGACAGCTTGAGAATCCCAATTACTCCAACAACCTTGATTTAATAGGAATATTTATAGACTAAATATCATGACATTTTAAACAAAATTATACCTTCAATTGTAAACAACCCTTCAGCAATTCCTATTATCCTAAAATTTTAAGATATCACTATCTTCTATCCATTTCATATGTATTTCTTGTATTAGTAGCATATATGCCTCATGTTAATCGTAATCATTTTATTTATAATCCATTCTTAATAAACTTTTCCATACCTTCAATATTCTAGCATAAATTTCTCATTTTCTTATTCCATAAAGTAATAAAAATATCAACAAGTAAAATAAAGAGAAAACATAAATGCGGGAAAATAAAACAAGTGACACTTAATAAAAAACATTAAAAAAAACCTATCTTTTTTGCTTTAACTTTTCAATATCTTTCTCTGTCCACCATCATAGTTGGCTTTGAAACCTAGATGTTTACCCAAATTTCAAAGCTAGATTTGCTTTTTCTGAAATCAATCTTCATCTATGTCAAATATCAGCATAAGAGAGGGATTTTTTAGCAATCCTACCATGATCATAATGTTTACACTAATGCCAACCTTTTAATATTGATTGTTTTCCCTTTTTCCCCTAAGTTTCTATCCAACTTGTCTTGACAAGTTTCTTCCATGTCATTAAGGAATCTTACTTTTCAAGGTAAAAACTACAAGTAAAAACAGGCTTTGATGAGACCATGAAAATACGAGGCGTAACCAAGCAATTCTTCCTTGGTATTTTGCTTTATCTAACTATATGGCAATGTTCATAAACCACTATCTTAACCATTTTGAATTAGTTTGTTTAAACTCTTTCATTGTCTGTTCCTCTAAAAAATCAGTCAAGAATAATTTGATGAAATCTTCATAGCAAGAACATTAAAGATAACTTACGAAATAAAATTTTCTTGTAGCCATTCTACAGTAAAATAAAATCCTTTAACCTTTCCAACCATGCATAATTCTAATATTTGGATAGCTTCATTCATAATAAATGTTTCGTAAGATTTTTGTTTTTTTGTTGATTTGGCCATTTTAAACAATTATTATAACCTTTTAAGCCCTATTTATCATTATTCCCAAAATTAATAAATTCTTGACTCACTAATATCGGACTTTATGTGGCCCACATGATAAAAAATGGACTAAGATAATTAAATCAAAATTATTAAGGTGAAATTATAAAGTAAATCATAATTCAGTTTAACTACTCTAGTGATAAGAGTTTAACTTTACTTCAGTAACTAATTAGAATACAGACTCCTCTATAGTAGGATGTAACTCTAATTAGTCTTCTAGTATAGGTCTCTAGTCTAGTCTATACAAATTGCCTGTGTACCATCATAAGGTAATTATCAAGAAAAAGATATAGACTAGGAGGCTTATACAGGGTGTTCATCTTCGTGTATTTGGAGTGAGGCTGGGTTTTTGATCGACAATGGCTAGAGGTATATCTTATTTGAATTATTATATGTGGTATCAGAGCCAAATTTTCCAGCCTTGTTGTTCAGATCATCCGGTAAGATTCGTTAAAGACAAATTTTCTTATGCAAATATTGTTTATGAAATTAAATAATTTGCATTAAAGATAAACTAGTTATAATAAATATAGTAAAAGCATGAAATTGAATTTTTAATATTTTATAATTAATTTCGTAAGTTGTATTTGTGCATCGAAATATATTTCATGAATATACTATGATTTGTATGTATATTTTGTGTATTAAAATTAATCACAAAATTCTTAGAGGATTTTAATAGATTAATTATCTATCTACGTTACTAAACCCTAAGATTAAAGAAAAGATGAATAAAACAAAAAAATTTATTGTATATTGAAACGAGTGTAATATTGTTTTACAGAATTCAAGCAATCTTGAATGTTTGATGATGATTTTTGTGTTTTTGATCAAAATTAATGCATGGGTCATGTAAATCTAGTATAAACTCATGCTTTTAGGCCTTTAATTACATGAAATATGGATTAAAAACATGAAATTTAAGCAAAAAGTAAAAGCAGACCCAAACTAGTTTAGAAAAATCTAGTCTGGTTGGGCAGGATAAAGAAAGCCTGTGACAAAATCTAGACGAAGCCCACGCACATGACCTAAGGCCGTTTTGATTTCGATTTTTTTAGACTTAAATATTTTATGATTTTATGATTTTTTATGTTTTTTATGGATTTTTTAAGTCACGTAAAGTATTTATTATTCAATATTAGCATTTAATTAAATAATAAATATGTTTATGCATAAAAAGTCTCTGATTTTTATTCCATGACAACATATTTTGACATGTTGGGAATATTTTGGCAGTATGTACTCTCCCTAGATAGTGTCTAAAAGTTCGTACTCTCAATCTAAAGAGTAAGTGCATATTTGTATGATAAAGTTTACTGTTGAAATTATAATATAAATGTGCACATCTGTATGTCATGAAATAAATACATTTTGATCTTGTGCATATTTGCATATGACTTAAGGATGCATGTCATATATTATGTCATGATATTTTTAAATTAGTTATAGCATTACAATTTAAAAAAAAATTCTATTATAGTATGTAAATTTTTACTACATAAAGAATGAATGCTATTGATGATCTAAATCACTATCTTAGTATTAGCCAAAGCATTTCGAGTTACATGATTTAGATAAATTAGTAGTTATTTAAAATAATTTTTTTTAAATAACTACTTGCAGTAAGCATCAATAAAGTTTTATGCCATGAATTTATTTGGTATATATTTGAGTTATTAAATCATGTATGTAATTATTTATGGTGTACATAAATTGTGTCATTATAAAGAATCTAAATCAATTACTTAGGATAGCCATAGCATCTTAGGTTGATTGGTTTAGTTAAATTAGTAGTTATTTAAAATAAAGTTTTCTTTGAATAACTACATACGGATGATGACATTAATATGAAATTAAATTATTTATGCTATAACTGTAATAAATTAACATGATTTAATAATATACAATAAAGAATTTTGCATACATTAGGAATGTCATTCTTAAAGTTCTAAATTACTAGCTTAAGAGTAGCCACAACATCTTAAGTTGGTTGATTTAGATGACAATTGTTAGTTATTTAAAATAAAGTTTTCTTTAAAAAACTACATAAGAAAATGACATCGATAAAGAATATTGTGATATACAATAAGTTTTATACATTCAAGTTGTTTGTTATTATTAAGTTCTAAACTGTTAACTTAACTTAAGAGTAGCCATAGCATCTTGAGTTAATTTATTTAGATAAAATAGTAGTTAATTAAAACTACATAAAGAAAATGACATCATAAAGTGTTTAGACCATGAAATTAGTTATTTGGCCCCATAGGAAAATAATTAATTTTGTAAAATGGTTAAAAGATAAAACAACATATAACATTAAAGTTAAATTTTCCTCGGGTCATAAGTTTGGATTATTTGATTTTGGTGTTTTAAAGCTATTGTTTTATCATTGAAGTTATGTAAATTCATATGCATGATGCACCTCTGCCTACAGGAAGGTTTGGATTTATATTTTGAATATAAAATATTTTATTCAATTAAAGTATAGTTCCTTGCATTTTACAGCAATTTCTACTACTATAATTAATAAGGCTGCTATAATCAAATGCTATTCAATGATGGAAAATTACTCTAATTAAAGAGTAAATTAAGCCATTTTTGGTGTAAGGACCCTGACTTAGTGTTTCGGGTGGACAACTTATCTCCAACGAATAAAGTGCGCAAAAGAAAAATAAATTTTGATGTACAGTGAGAGTAATCTAACCATTTAAGGATTGTGTACATCAAATCTATATTAGTAAATAATTTGTGATTTCATCTTAATTGCTATAAGGTCAAAAATTATTGCAACGTGACTAACGACTAGATTGTTAAATCTGATAAAGTTTTGGCTTTCACCCTAATAAGAAAGCTTTCAAGAATAAGGTGCAACAATTCTAAAATTATGCATGAGGATATTATGCATGAGGATGTTATGGGATTTGAAATATATTGTTGTTCAACTTAAATCTCCCGAATTAAGCTTTTCGAGTAAATTTTTCATCACTTTCATATTCAACTTTTTTCTGAATGAGTATGACCATGAGAAACGCATATAAAGAAAATGGTCTATCAATGAATTCTCAATTATATATGTTCAAGAGGAAAATAGATTAAAGAGTGAGAAACTAGATTCAGTTAATCTAGTGACTCAAGGTAAAAAGTGATAAGTAGGCAATAAAATTGAAAAAAGAAAAAATGCCAATAAAGAAAATGGCATCAAGTCCTTTATTTTATTTTAATTCAGATACATAAAGAAAAATTACCTAAAGTATAAAAGGGACTCGAAAATAAAGGTAAACTCATTGTATGAATCGCTTTTGGTGATGTTCCTAATAACATATGGTGGTTGGACTTATATTCAACAAATTATATTTCTATAACCATTTAAGGATTCATAAAGTTAAGGAAACCAAAGAAAAGTGGGAGGAACATCTATCATAAAAATCGTTAAAGACAATCAGGATCATTTTTTGAAATTAGAATTTGTTTTAAAACTTAAAAAGGTATTATCTTTTACTTTAGAAAATTTCTTAATTAAAAGAATTTTGAATTTAAATTTTTAAATTTTATTGTTAAAATTTCAAAAGAGAATTTTCTATTAGATTTTTCATCATTAACTTGGATCCTGATTGTGAGAATAAGTTTGTTAACTATTTTACATGATTTCTGGTAGTAAAAAAGTGCTACATATAAAACTCATTCAAAGTTGTGGTATAAAGATTGTATCACATTTTCATATAGAAATTAAGGAGAATTGACAATAATAGAGTTCTTGAAACTCTTGATTTTGACATTTAAGTTAGTTGCATTAAGGAAAAAGCAAACTAACAAGCCCATTAAAGGGAGCCAAAGAAAGCACTATAATATTTAAAGATCATACACTTTCCCCTAAGTTTATGGGTTAATACATTAAAACTGCTATTGATGTCTTTGCTAAAGTGCCAACTAAATTATTTTCTAAATTTTCTCAAAATTACAGAATAGTTAGAATCTAACTTAAGACATTATGAACTTGGGTTGTTCAGTTAAAGTGAAGGCTAGTAACCTAAACATAAGGAAACTGGATCCAAGAATAAGTTAGCAGTTGTCAGTTATGCAATTAACTTAAAGGGATAAAGGTTTCAAATGTCTCCATATTCAACAAAGATTATTGAAGTTGGAAATGCTAAGTTCCTTATGGATCATGGGTCTAGTGGTAGTAACTTTCCTTGTAAGGTTGATATTTAGGAATAGATTTATTTAGATTGATCTTTTGTAAAGGACTTGATTGTTTCTGAAAACAAATATATAGAATTAACTAGAGAGCAATCAAATCAAGTACAACCTTTACAATAAATCATTAATCTCACTAACTAAAGGTGTATAAAATGTACAAACAAATATAGAATTAAGAGATCCAATAAGTAAGAAACTAGCCATTTCTATCACTTAGTTTTATACCTATAAAAGATTAATTTTGATATTGGACATAAAGACGATCCCATTTTCATTAGCCATGAATAGTAAAAATTTAACACTTTGGCATAAAACTATGATAAAAAAGATAGAACCAATGGCCAATAATCAAGTCTAATAACTTGTTGAATTGCCTTTTAGTAATTTTGAATGATATAAGGTTAAACTAATGGTCAACAGTTTTATTCAAAGAAGGCATTGATCACCATGAAATTTTCGCTTAAGTTTTCTATGAAAGTTTCATTAAGAATGATTATAGCTTTTGTAGCTCATTTTTTATTAAGAGTTACATTAAATCGTAGTGAAAACAACTTACTTGAATAAGGATCTTAAGAAGAGGTATACATGATTCTATCGGAAAGTTTATTTGAAAGATCAATGTATAGACTAAAACAAGCATCCCACTAATGATATGTAAAGTTTAACATTTACTAAAATGTTGATCATTGTTTATACCTTAAAGTCAATGGGAGTAAAGTCATAATTTTAATCTTATATATTACTGGCATTCTCCTTGCAAAAGTGATTCGACTTTGTTACATGAGATAAGATTTTTTTTTTCCCTCAAAACTTGATATGAAGAATTTAAGTGAAACTTTATATGTCATAGGCATAAAGATTCATAGAGATAGGTTTGTAAAAACATTAAGTGTATCTCAGAAAGCCTATATCAAGACAATTTTAAGAAAAATTAAGATGCAAAGCCATTCAACTATAAAGGTACAAATTATGAAGGAGAAATTTCAATTTAAGCTAATATCTCTAAATAATTCAGAAAAATAGAATATGAAAGGCATTAAATATGCATATAGTAGTGTGAGCCTTATATATCAAGTTTGTACAAAACTTGACATAAAGTTTATAGTAGAAGTGCTTGGCAAATATTAAAGTATTCATGGCCTTGGACTATGAAAGCTGCCAAAGGAATTATGTTATAAAGTAACATCACAGGCAATAAAGTTAAGATATTTAATCTCTAGTTTGAGAGTTGTCAACAAGGCCATTAAAGATCTATTATGACAACTCTTATGCAGTATGCTTTTCTAAGAATGATAAAAGTGGGAGTCAGAGCAAGCAAATAGATATAAAGTAGCTTGTTATTGGAGATTCTAAAAGAAGCAAGAAGTGAATATCCAACACATCAGTACAAATTTAATGATAGCCAATCCTATGATTAAAGCATTCTCAACAAAATAATTTAAAATTCATGTGGATCTTATAGAGCTAATTAAATGTTGTCAGGATGTATTTTGGCTTCTTTGATTGTGTTAATTTCACATTCTTAGAGTTTATGGACATGTTTCAATTTGTGCAGATAAAGATTACATGTCTAGTGGCCCTTGAATGATTATAGAAAATTCATTCATAAAGTATTATCTCATAAAGGCTTTTTTAGAGATGATCATACATTATAATACATGGAAGGGAATATTTATTTTAGAATGCTACCGTCATGATTTTTACTATATGAAATCTTTAATTGAGTGGGAGTCGGGTTAGAGTAACTTATGGCCATGTTAAAGTTTTGGATTTAATTATTACCTATTCGAGTTCTTGGTTTATCATATAGGCCCAAATGGAAAAATATTGAACTTTATGTGGCCCACATGATAATAAATGGACAAAGAAAATTAAATCAAATTATTAAAGTGAAATTATAAAGTAAATCCTAATTCAGTTTAACTACTCTAGTGATAAAAGTTTAATTATACTTCGTTAACTAATTAAAATGTAGACTCATTGAAAGTAGGATACAACTTTAATTAGTCTTCTAGTATAGGTCCCTAGTCTACTCTATATAAATTGCCTGTGAACCATCATAAGGTAATTATCAAGAAAAGGATATAGACTAGAAGGCTTATACGAGGTGTTCATCTTCGTATATTTGGAATGAGGCTGGGTTCTTGATCAACAATGATTAGAGATACGTTTTATTTAAATTATTACAACTAAAACTTGCTTGTAAGATTTCTGACTAATCATTAAATCATCATTGCACACCCTTTTATCCAATTAAACCATGTTGACTATTTCATCTTTAGGATTAAAAAACTTTTTAATCAGTTATGAACTCTCAACATGATATACTCTCCTCTAATATAAAGATCTATTTTGAACCTGGGAATATTGAAACCAATTTGATAGTCTATCGACCAAGCACTATTATTATTTTTTATTGCTCTATGAGCCTTGTTAAGATTCGCATATCTAACAAATCCAAATTTTCTTCCTCTTGCAATTCTTTTCTTTGGAATGAAAATATCTAAAATCTTTCCATGCTATTTAAATATTTAATTTAACCATCTCTGATGAATTTTTGGAGAAAGATTGTTAACAAACATAAAGAATACACATGAAAATCTTACTTGTAATCCAATCATAATAAGGTATATAGATATTCTAGAATATGATTTTCTTTAATAATTATTTGCAATTAATATTGAGATCAATCACGGATGGTAGATATTCATCATGGCTAAGACTTATCAAAAATAAGTCTAATGTGCAAAATAATTATAAATAATTATAAAAAAATATTAATTGAGTTTTATACCATGAGTCAAGTGACACCAACTCAGTAAGTAAATTTATAAAAACCAAATAAGTTATTAATGTTACATAATAAAATAAGGATATTAATATCTCTTAAAATTTTAAATAATATAGTTTTTTAAAAAATTAACAAATTCTTAAAAAAAAGCTATCAACTAATTTAAGAAAAAGTATCATATACATATATATATATATATAACTTATTTTTCTTTTTAAAACAAATTTTCTTCTAACTACACTTAGGTGTGCATATTTCTAGTTTTTACATATAACATGTTATTGGATTTGATAATTCGAATCAAGTGCAATTAATTCGATCGGGTGAATTGATTAATATATGATAAAAAATTAAAATAAAATATATGTATATATATTTTTTTAAAAAAATATTTATTATAAGAATATATTTTTTTACCGAGTCAATTGAGTTATAAACTCTCAATTGAAGAAAGAATCTATTTATACAATAATGAAAAAGAAAAAGTTAGTATATTTATAACTGATCGGCTAGGGTAGGGTAGGGGCAGCAGCAGTTATGGAATCAGAGAAAGGGCAGCAAAAACCGTAAAGAGAAATGGGTAACCCAAGCAAAGCAAGTAGAGTTTGTGGCTACAATAGAGTCTGTGATTCTTGGTAGGGGTAACAGCCTCCTTTTTGAAGTCGATGCTTTTTCTCCTTATATATTATATACTATCTCGCAAACGGAACAAGGGATTGAGACAAATCATTCGGCTTTTTGTTTTGGGCCTTAAGATCAAGAGGCCGGCTTGGGTGAGAAGTGTGAAGTGTGAACTGCGAAGTGCCAAGAGAAAAATGCAATATCTTGGGTTGGGGGGATGGATCGAATAAATTTATCGAAGAAAACAAAAACAGAAAGAGCAGATGTAGACATATTGTACAATGATGGGATGCGTGGACCGCCTTCTCAATGCTCAATGAGGAATAGGATAGTAAAATATTAATTGGACAGCTCTCCACTGCAATTCACTTTACAGTTTGAGGTATCACCATTTTGCTTACGAATTCAGGGCTCCTCCAATAAAATCTCTGTGGAAATAAAGTCAGATTCTATTGATGGTACACAAGATAAAAGTAGATACCGCACGTTCATATATAAATAACACTCGTCTGTCGATTGTGTCGACCAACCAGCACAAGCACAAACAAAAGCTCTCTAGTTTTTTTTGTCAAATAGCAATAGCAAAAGCTAGCATGCCTAGAGACAGAGATCCCCTGGTTGTTGGTAGAGTTATAGGGGATGTTTTGGATTCTTTTACAAGGTCTATTTCTCTCAGGGTGACCTTCTGTAACAGGGAGGTTAACAATGGTTGTGAGCTCAAACCATCTCAAGTTGTCAACCAGCCAAGGGTTGATATTGGCGGGGACGATCTCAGGACCTTCTACACTTTGGTCAGTTCAGTTTTGCTAATTTTGCTCTCCTAACTCATCATCCTCTGGTTCTTCTTATATATTTACGTAAGTATTAATGGAGTAGGGTTTTTGGTTTGCTAATGATCATCCTTCTTCACATAGTCACATTTGCTGCAGGTTATGGTGGATCCTGATGCACCCAGCCCTAGTGACCCAAACCTGAGGGAATACTTGCATTGGTGAGTTGCATTTTTCACACACCCTCCCTTGGCTTCTTCATCTCTTTCCTCTCTATTTTTGTCGCATACTCATACACGCGCACACAAAGACAATCAGAACAGTCATAGTCAGGGACTTAATTTGCAGCTGTAGATGTATTGCTAGTGGCATCGCGTTTATCATTATTTCAGATGTAACGAAACTATGTAATCAATTACAATAAATATCGATAACGTTACATTGCAATCACAATTAAAATTCCAAGTTGCAGGGCAGTAGCAAAGCACAAGTACTCCAAATGATGTGTTTTGGCACTTTTGAAAGTTGTTTGCTTAGTTTCATCTTCTTTCTTTCTCCCTCACATACACATGAAAACTCTAGCTTTTGCGTAAGGAAATCTATCTCTCACTATCTCCATACTATATTTTGCGAGAAGTTTAGAGGTTTCATTTAGCATTATTAGAAGTAGAGACATACACGCTTGTTCAATAATCACTTAAAGGAAAAAAAATGCTACTGAAACTAACTAGTTGAGGGAGAGACTTTGCTCATAATTAACTAAATAAATCACCGAAGTTAGAGATACCCTCTACTAGACTCACAGCACCCAGTCCAAATTTTTTTCTTTTTTGGGATTAATGAGTGGTTTTACGTAGCTTTCTTACACACAATAAACAAATCAATGAATAAATAATAAAAGAAAAAACATGTGCAGGACAATCATGAATGTTGAATATAGTACTAGGTCATTGTTGGAGGGGTAGGCTCCTGAAATGTAAACAATGACATGGCACAATCAAACTAAGGTTTACATTTGACGCATTTATAATATAATATATATTGTTAATAAATTAAATAATATTATTTTATTAAAATTTTAAAAATAAATATAGATAATTATATTTGTAATAAGATATCATATCTAATTTAGTGATAATGTATAAATTTATATTCTCAATATTAAATATAAATCCAACTTTCAATTACCCTTCTTTTTTCTCTTTCTCTTGGACTTGGAATTATATACTCATCATAAAATAATGATTAAATTTCATCATTCTTTTGATATTTTGATTATGTTTTATTTTCATTAATGACTTAAAATTTTAATTTTTTAACATTTATTCCAAATCCTAATATTTCATTAGAATTTTGATGAAATATGGACAAAATCTATCGTATAGCTCTTGCGGACATACATATATTTGAGAAATTTTGTCCAGATTTTAACCATATACTGATGGAAAGATACATTTAGAACAAATTAAAAAAAATTAGATGAATAAATAGATTGTTTTTAGGTTAGGACTAAAAATAATATTCGACAAAAAAAAAATTATAAATGAATGATTAAATTTACTCAAAAATAAATACAAGTTACTTGGGCATTTCATTCCACAACGACCTAAATGGTGCCCATCCTACTTTATTTTAGGTGAAAGGACAAGACTCTTCTACACTAAGTGGTCGTAGACCAGTCCCAGTCCCTTCCTCTTATTGGCTAACTTTCAAGTATAATTGTTTTAGTTTGCATGTTATCAATCTTATTTCTTGAATCGGTAACTTTTGTCTTTATTCGGAGCGAGTGATTTGGAATTTTTTTGGTACAAGGATTTAGTATGCTTATTATCATAGAATCTTATTTTTGCGATATGATTTTATTGTTTCAAAATTTGAAGTAAAAAAGATTATATTGACTGAAAAGATGGAGCGAGACAGAAGGATTTGGGGCCATATATACTGTATTTATAAACCTTGAACATAGTTGCATTTTGCAATATTAGGGTTTTAAAGCGTTGATGCAGTAATTGGTACAATAAGTCGAACAAAGGTTAAAATCCACCATGCAAGTGAAATGATCTTAGAAAAAAAGAAATGATTCTTTTGGTATATAACAGACTTTACTTTCCAGTGTGACGTGATGTGATTGGTCATCCAGTGGTAGTTCTTCGGATTTTTGTAAGGATAAATGTCTTTTATTCCGTCTGCCAAGTTGTAGTTTAATTCATTGGTTACTAAAGTTAACGTCAAAATCAAACTTTTCAGGTTGGTAACTGATATTCCAGCAACAACAGGGGCAAGCTTTGGTTAGTACTTTCTTTGCAGTCGACATTATATATTTTTCTTTATGTACATAGGTACGTATTGGTTTGCGTTAAAATTCATCGGACAATACACGGCATGTCAGGGCTGAGCACAACCTTTTCTGATCCATTCAGTCCCTCCTTAACTAAATTTACAGTATAATCTTTATATATATATATACACACACACACACACACATATATATATATATATATGATCTATCTGAAGAGTTTTCAGCTTTGAATTGTTGAAAATCAAAAGAAACCCATGAAGCCATCTCTTGCCTTTGCCTTGCCTTCACTGTCTTTCTTTTTTCTAAAACAAGCTTAGTTAAGTGAGTGCATCGATGGAGACAGTAGTGCAAGATCTAGTTATTGTCGACAAGGAGAATACCCTTTTCCTTGAGGCCGACAAAAACCCTCTTCTCCCCCGAACTTTCTCTTTCTCAAGACCCCAACTGCCACTTCTGGAATCAACTCGTTCCTTACTCAAACACGTCTTTGTTAATTTTGGGCAAACATTTGCATGTTCAAAAGTAAGGATGGGATGTCGATAGCTATTCAAATTTCCCAACTTGTTATATGATTGACGTGTCATATTATTATACCTAGCTATAGTATATAGTATAGCACTCGAGCGAAGATCTAGAGCTGGACAAAATGTTCACCACTTTTTTTTTAATTATCATAAGATTGTGATTAATTTGAGAATTGAGATCTCACCCACTTTTGAAGTTTTAAAGCAAAATAAAATTGGTAGAGATTAAAGAAAGCGATTTTTGTTGTCCATGTGTTGAGAGAATATATATATATATATATGTTTATAATATAGGCGAAATAAATATTTGGTGACAACGTAGGGCAAGAAGTCGTGTGCTATGAGAGCCCACGACCAACGGTTGGAATTCACCGCTTCGTTTTCGTGTTGTTTCGGCAACTGGGTAGGCAGACAGTATATGCACCGGGGTGGCGTCAGAATTTCAACACCAAAGACTTTGCTGAGCTTTACAATCTTGGACTGCCGGTGGCTGCTGTTTATTTCAACTGCCAGAGGGAGAGTGGGTCCGGTGGCCGGAGGAGATAATTCTTTCAAGCAATTAATATGATATGCAAAGCTAGAAAAACCTACTATTATTTTCATTTATAGCAACGCTACAATCGCATTCGCAATGAAATCTGTGATCACGGTTTAGAGTCATCGTGAATATTGTATGTACGGAGCAGCAATAGCGACCTACATTAATTATTGTATGGGTCATGTAATGTACTTTAGTACATTAAGTTATTAATAAATAGATTGCTACCAATTTAAGACTTGATTAATAGATAATTATCTGAATTAATTTATATTATTATTTTTAAAAATGATATTTAATAAATTTAAAGGTTTAAATTTTATAATTTGTAATTCTTTTCTTACCTTTAAACTCTTTAAATATATCTATTAAGCACCTCTCAAGGTTCTTTGAATAAAATATCCAGATGGAGCTATGTCAATATTGTTTCTATATTTATATTATGTATTTATAAAATGTATTATGCACAAATTACGTTTAGGATTTTATTGTCATACGTCCACTACATTTAAGATAAAACTAAGGCGTAACAAAATAAGAAAAAATATCATTTTTTACTTATAATTACTTACAAAAATAAATACCATTTCAAATGAAAAAAAAATTTGATGGAAAAAATTAAGAGAAGAAAGGGAATTATTACAAAATTCAAAATTATAAAGAAAATTGATGAGATGTGCGCAAGTAAAAACTGTTGCAAACTCATATGACTTTTCATCCTTATTATATGTTTTATATCAATTTATTTAGGGTAGAAAAGGCAAAATAGTGTATTTTTATAAATTTTTTTAGCTCTACAGGGTAATGCAATAAGAATTAAATAACTTTTTCTTTCTTTG
>JBBYHO010000012.1:6600396-6619717 GCA_038382025.1 Adansonia gregorii
TGAATAAACTTATGTAAGTTTTAATAATGATTTTACATTACTAGACTAAGTCTAGATAAAATTTTCTACCCAAAATCGGACTTATATAGAGAACATTTATTAATATGGAACTTAATCCAAAGGCATCCTTGAGCCTTAGTTCTCCTTTGATAGTAACCCATTTTAAAAGAGAAAGTACCCATTTCCTATACTTTGGTGGGTTTCAGTAAAGCGCCCGTTCTTTTAACATGCTGGATAGGATGAGGTGCAAGCTTGATTGGAGAACTATCAAAATCTCTTCAATTTCTTTAATTTCAAATTAGATGCAACCTAGGAAGATGTGTCCCCAAAAATATATGTTCACCCTTAATTTTCCCTTTTGAGTCCTCCCCTTTGAATCAACCTAGGAAATAAAGCTATTATTAACAAGCAAAAGTATAAACTTGGTTTATCTTCTTAATAAAGCCTACTTGTTTGGATTTGGTTGGAAAAACTAGGCCGAAGCTGAATCAATCTTATTTGCAGTTTGGGTTGGCTTGGAAAAGGGCTAATACAAGCTTGGCCCAATTTATTTTTCCTAATTCTTGGGCTGAATGGCTCTCCTAACTTGATTATCTATTATAATATTTATTACATTCATTTATAAAAGAAGTTAATAATTAAGTAAACTAACTATAAACCAACATAAAATTGAATTAAACCCAGACATCATAAACTTGAAAATAATTTCATATTTTATTTCTTAAAAAAAGAAAGATTCCCCTACTAAACTATCAATCAAGAAAACTGAAATCAGCAATATAATTGATGTCATTTTTAAGGAGAGTTTACAAGATGAGCTTTAGCTTGTTCTTGCACATTTAACCTTGGGAGAAAAATGGACACTAAATGTAACTAAACAAAAGAGCATTTTTCATAGTTGCTTTTAATAGTGCATTAGAATGGAAAGCATCCAATTCGTGAACTATAAGACATGATCAATTTGATATAACTAATATCTTTCAATATAAGCCCCACTTGCTTTGATTAGCCCAGCAGTTAGTGTTTTTAAAAATAAAGAATTGGACATTAAATACGTAACTTGCTTTGACGTAGAAAGATTATTTTTTGAGCTCGAAGTTTACTTTAGTTAATTTATTTAAGTAATTGACGTTTAACGGGTTTAAAGTTTGAATATTAATAACTGTAACTTTTCTTTTATTCTGATACGACGGTTGCATGCTGGTTTGTTTATTAAAATCCTCTTGGAGTTGCCCTTTATCATTCCTTTCAAGTGTAACTTGAAATCATGATAAATATCCACAGCCAAAAAAATCAAAATAGCAAAATTAATATTGAAACATTATGATTTGGTTTTTATTTAAATTCTTGTACAACACTTGCATCATAATGTTTATTATTTATTACTGGGTGTTAGTGGTAAAGGTACGACTTGGGCAATCAAGTCTCATTTTTCAAATTATACGCGGTGATCAAAGATTTAAATAGTAATTATCGACTCTAACATAATGATTTATTTTACGGTTTCGGATTTCATTATTTATACTCATTATAATTAATATGAATAATTACTGGTTGTAGTTATTAAACTTACAATTATAAAGTATTCATATATATAATTTATAACTTAAGATTTTTTTTATAAAAAAATCATTGTTTAATCGAGGGTAATCCAAAAATTATAGGAATGTATTTATTCGTTTTACAGTAAGATGCCAAGCTTGAATGGAATGGTAAACTAACCCATAATTTCAACACTCTTCCTCACTTTCTAAGGATGATCTCAACCTGGATTATTTAGATTTGAACGAGAATTAAATATTAGCATATGTGGTATATAAATATGTTTAAAATTTTAAATTTTTTTATATATATTTAAAATACCATATGTATATTATTAGAACATATTTTAAATACAAATATTTTAAATAAATAAAAAATTTGAACAGCATATATTTAATTAAATCTACACGAGTGGATTTGATCGAATTGCTACTCTAAAAAATTTTGAATTTAAATTTAAATTTGAATTTGACTTGATTCAATAATTCAAATTATTATTCAAAATATAATAAAATATTAAAAAATATTTTTATATTATTAAATATATACTTTTATAATTAAATTTAAAATAAGATATTATTTATTTTAATAAATAATAATTTAAATCAAATCAAATTAATTTAAATTATAAATATCAAAACCAATCTCAAGAGAGATCAATTCAAAAGTATTATATCAAATAAATAATCTAATCTTAGAGCAGGACTACGTCCCTATACTACATTTTACTTCTAATTAAATTTTGGCTAAAATTGTTATAAAATTTTGGTAAAATATTTTAATTTTTATTTTTTTAAAAAATATATTTTAATATATTTTAAATCGTAAAATAAATTTACAAAGAGGCTGAAATCAAACTCGAAATCAAATTTAGACAAGAAACTTGAAAAAGAAAAAAAAATCGAATTTGTGCTGCCAAAATTTAGTCTTTCTTTGCTGAAAGTGATGACCAATCACTGAAAAGTAAAAACAAAAAAAAAAGGACAAGAAGCCATTAAATTCGGGCCTTGCTAGTTTTTGTTGTCTGGATCGAATACCCATTTTTATTTTAATTTTCTCGAAAGCCAAACAAAGGAAAGAAAGAAAGAAAGGAATCACTGTTTTTTCGTTCTCTCTTTCAAAACCCCAAACCCTCAATCCCCCTTTTTTTTTAAATTTTTTTTCTTCCCAAGATCTATCAAAGGTAATCATAGATTCTTCGCCTTTTATCTAATCTCTGTAATTTATGTTATGAAAGGATTCATCTTTTAATTTCTTTTTTCCTTTCATCCCCTCTATGATGTCACAGTTTGAAGGGCTTTATGCTAGTTTTAGGTTAAGATGTTAAGTTTTGTCGTTAGGGTTTATCAATTTTTTCCTCTTTTTTTCTTTGGAAATTTTCAAGATTGGAGCTTTCTTTTTTTGATGATTTTGAGAGATACCCAGATTGGTTTTTAATGGTTGAAACTAAGAATAAAGGGTGGTTTAATTAATAATGCTACAGAATTTCTGGCTGCTATTAGTGAAACCGTAGTTGAGTCAATGGCTTAAATTCTTTTCACCCTTTTGTTTTACCACTATAATTAATGTGTGTAAAAGCGTGTCTTTTATGGTTTCCTTTTTTGTTTTTGGTTAATTTCCAATCTTGGAGCTTTAGTTTTGATGATTTTGAAAAATACCCAGATCGTTTATTGAATGGATGAAGCAAAAGAGAAGGGTGGTTCAGTGAGTGTTGTTAAAGAGTCTTCAGTAACTGTTAGTGAAACTGTGGTTGAGACAGTGGCTTGCGAGGGTCAAGTTCAGATTGAGGAAGGAGGGGAAGCGGGTACTAGT
Source organism: Adansonia gregorii (assembly GCA_038382025.1). Classification (NCBI taxonomy): domain Eukaryota; kingdom Viridiplantae; phylum Streptophyta; class Magnoliopsida; order Malvales; family Malvaceae; genus Adansonia; species Adansonia gregorii. The sequence continues at coordinate 6,603,751 of JBBYHO010000012.1, forward strand.
AATGGAGATGATATAATGGTGGAGGTTTTGGGTTCTCATGTTTATGTAGATGGTGTTTGTACTACTGATGGGGGAGATGGAGGTGTGGTTGGGGCTTGTTCAAACGATGAAGTGGTTCATGATCGTGATGACTCAGGTGAGGCTGGTTCGGAGGGTAATTTGCGAAGCTCGGATATTAAAGGTGATGTAGGTGGTGATTTGGGTTCAAGGAGTGAGGTTTCAGGTGGTGACGCTAAGGCTCAGAATGAGGTAAATGGAGCTGGGGTTCAAAGTTCTGGTGCAGCTAATAGTTCCGAAGTTGGAGAAGCTGGTGAGAACGTGGACCGTACAAGTGGACTGAATGATGGTGCGGGAGATGATCAAGCTTTGGAGACACAAGAAGTTGGTGATTTGGATGGTGACGAATTGAATCATGGAAACTGGAAAACGGTTGTATGTTTGTCTGCTGGATCTGACGATTCAAGTGTGCAAACTAGAGTTGTTGAGGAAGCAGCAATGATGATTGATGGAGAAGATTTGAATACCATGGATGGTGCTCGTGAAACTATATCTGATGCAACAGAGAAAGCTGCTGATGTTGATGTGGATGCCAAATCCTGGGATGTGAGGGCACAGGTTACTGCTGAAGATACTCCCCATTCTGAAGCTAAAGGTATGAAATTTAGTGCTTTGATCATAATTTGAAATTTCAAGTTGAAGAACAGCAATGAAGTTTGAGAGTGGGTGGTAGCACTGAAAATCTCTACAATATCATGCAGATTCATGTTTTTCATGTCAGTCAACTCAGTTGGTCGAAGGTCAATTGGACGAGAAGGTACTTGCAAAAATTTGATTAGGCCAACAGTTAGAAGCCCCAAAGTGCTTTGACCCTGCCTGACTCGTTATCTCGTGCAGGTTTATTCAAACATCGAAATCGACAAGCAAGTTATTGATTCCCAGGAACTGTGGGTGGAAGATAATACTCATCAGAGCACTGAAAATCATGCTACAGGTGAAGCTGCAATAATTGATTATGTATTCTTTTCTTAATTTGAATTTTTTTTTTTGGCTGGTTCCAACCATTGATTTGGATAGGTTTTTATGTTGCTCAGGAAATGACCAAAGCTTAAATGCTGAGACAATCGTTGACAGGGGAGAGGAAGTTGATTTAGGTGTGGGGGAAGGAATGGATGTTGAAAAGCAGGTTTCTGATGCCATAAATGTCGGATTTGATGCAGAGCAAGGTGTTCAAGTTCAACAAGAGCCTGTTAATGTTGAGACAGTGGGTGTTGGCACTGAAAATCACCGCAATGCTTGTGAAGATTCAGAATCATTGGGTCAGCAGACAGATGTAGTTGTTGATACTGATGGAGGTGAAGCCTTAAAAGTCAATAACTATGTTCCAAACCAAATATCTCCTTCTGTTACTTCAGATAAGGTGTTAAATTCCTCGGGAAATGAAGATCAGCTAGCTAAGAATCAAGCATCTAAGGATGATTCAAGTGAAGGGCAAGATATGAATGTTGAGGAACAAGGTACTGGTGATGAACAGGATGGTTCGGGCCAAGTGCGAGGAATGGAAGTTGAAGAGCATGATAGTGATTCTGAGCAGCTAACCAGCAATGATGAAAAGAATCTTAAACCAACAACTCGAAAGTCTGCGAGTGCACTAAAGGTGCACCAAGCTAAGTACCAGCTGCCATCAGAGGAAGAAGGTGAATTTTCTGTTTCTGATTTAGTCTGGGGAAAAGTGAGGAGCCATCCATGGTGGCCGGGACAGATATTTGAACCTTCTGAAGCTTCTGAAAAGGCAATGAAGTATCATAAGAAGGATAGCTTTCTGGTAGCCTACTTTGGGGATCGATCATTTGCATGGAATGAAGCATCCCTTTTGAAGCCATTTCGAACACATTTCTCACAGGTAGAAAGGCAAAGTAATTTAGAATCATTCCAGAATGCCGTCGGTTGTGCTTTGGCAGAAGTCTCCAGACGGGTAGAGCTAGGTTTTTCTTGCTCTTGCATACCGCAGAATGTCTATGACAAGATAAAATTCCAAAAAGTTGAGAATACGGGAGTTCAGGAAGAATCAAGTATAAGATATGGTGTTGATGTGTCTTTGAGTGCTAGAACTTTTGAACCTCATAAATTAATCGACTATATGAAAGCATTAGCAGAGTCTCCTTCTGCTGGGGGTGATCGACTTGACCTTGTGATCGCTAAAGCTCAATTGTTGGCATTCTATCGTTTAAAAGGTAACCAAGCAAATACCTTACTTTCCAAAGAAAAAATGCAATCTAGTGAGGTAATTGAGCGTGCTACTCCTATGGATATGGATGGTGTGCAAATTTCCGCTGGTCAGGAGACTTCAAAAACTCAGAGAAGCTCTTACCTTAAACGTAAGCATAATCTCAAGGATGGATTATATCCTAGTAAAAAAGAAAGAAGCTTGTCTGAATTGATGGATGAAACATTTGATTCTCCTGATGGAGAAAATGGGTCTGATGGGATAGCTAATAAGCTCCCTTCATCATCATCTGGCAAGAAAAGAAAAGCTGTTGATTCCTTCGACTCAGTGATGCGGGAAGGGAGGAAGACGACGCCCCATTTCTCAAAGCCTTCCTTTAAAATTGGTGAATGCATTCGTAGAGCTGCAAGCCAAATGACTGGATCTCCCTTGATTCTAAAGTCTAGTGGTGATAGGTTACAGAAAGTTGATGGTGGCAGTGAAAATCCTGCTGCAGATGGATATGATATTCCCGTTGATAATTTTGAGGATGCCCAGCAAAGGAGGATGAATATTGCAACTGAATGCTTGACACTAGATGAGATGTTATCACAACTTCACTTGGCAGCATGTGATCCGATGAAAAGTTACAGTTCTTTTAATATTATTATTGACTTCTTCTCCGCTTTCAGAGATTCGGTGGTTCTGGATGAACTTCCTGGGGACAAAGTTCGTGGCAAAAGGAAGAAATCGACCAATTCTATCATTGGTTCTCCTGAAACTTTTGAGTTTGAGGACATGAATGACACTTATTGGACCGACAGAATAGTTCAAAATGGTTCTGACGAGCACCCATCACATGGAAGCGGAAGGGGAGAATATCAAATTGTGCCTGTTGAATTAGAGAAACCCCTTCAAAAAGGCCGTAGGTCTCGAAAACAATATTCTGATCTCAACCATGATTTAACGGCAGAGAAACCCCTTGGTTATGTTGATGAGAGGGCCCCGGCAGAACTTGTTATGAACTTCTCTGAGATTAATTCTGTTCCTTCAGAAACAAAGCTCAATAAGATGTTCAAGCATTTTGGACCATTAAAGGAATCTGAGACAGAAGTTGATCGCGAAACCAGCCGTGCCAGAGTTGTTTTTAGGAGAGCATCCGATGCAGAAGTTGCCTATAATAGTGCTGGAAAGTTCAATATCTTTGGATCAGTGGCTGTAAATTATCAACTCAACTACACTATATCTGAATCATTCAAAGCTTCATTGTATGCTCCGGCTCTAGTTGAGGAGAGTCCACTCGTTGCTTCAGACCTATGTGGGGACCATGCACTCGTTGCCTCGACGCTGGGCGAGGAAACTTCACTCATTGCCTCGAGCCTTGGTGAGGAAGCTTCATTCATGGTTTCAACCCTTGGTGAGGAAACTTTACCAATTGCTACAACATTCCACGAGGAACCTTTAATCTTAGCCTCAAGCTTAGGTGAGGACACTTTGGCCATTCCCACAAGCTTTGGCGATGGAACTTCCATCATTGCCATAACCATGCATGAGGAAACATTGCCCATTGCCCCAACCATGTATGAGGTTACATTGCCCATTGCCACAACTGCAGGTGAGGGAACGATGGCTGTTACTACAACTCCTGTTGACCAAACTTCTATGGTTGCCACGACTTTAGGTGAACAATATTCAACAATTGTGACAACTGTTAGTGAGCCAACCTCGAAAGTTGCCTCAACCTTGATTGAGGAAACTTCAAGCATTGTTACCTTTGGTCAAGAAACTTCAACCAATACTACAACCTTGGGCAAAGAAACTCCTAGCATTCCTACAATCTTGGGCGAAGAAACTCCTATTTGTCCGATGACCTTGGCAGAAGAACCCCCTATGTTGCCCACAACCTTGGATGAAAAAAGGCCTACAATTTCCATGACCTTGGGCGAAGAAACACCTACAATTCCTGGAACCTTGGGCAAAGAAGCCTCTACCATTCCCAGAACCTTGAGTGAAGAAACTCCAGCAATTCCTGCAACCCTCAGTGAAGAAACTCCAGCCATTCCTGCAACTTTCAGTGAAGAAACTCCTACCATTCCTGCAACGGTGGGTCAGCCAACTCAAACCATTCCTACAACCATGGGTGGGGAAACTACAACCATTAATGCAACCCTAGGCAAGGAAACGACAACTGTTCCCACAACCTTGCACGAGGAAACCCTGGCTGTTCCCACGACTTTGGCTGAGGAAACTCCAACTATTACCACAACATTGAGCAGGGAAACTCCAGCAATTCCTGCTAGCTTCAGTGAAGAAAATCCAGCTGTCCCTCCAACCTTCACTGAAGAAAATCCTATCATTCCTGCAACTGCGGGTCAGCAAACTCAAGGCATTTCTACAACCATGGGTGAGGAAACTACGACCATTCCTGCAACCTTGGGCAAGGAAACTACAAATGTTCCCACAACCTTGCACGAGGAAACTCTGGATATTCCCACGACTTTGGCTGAGGAAACTCCAGCTATTACCACAACATTGAGTGAGGAAACTCCAACAATTCCTTCAACCTTCAGTGAAGGAACTCATGCCATTCCCCCAGTCTTCAGTGAAGAAACTCCTACCATCCCTGCAACCGTGGATCAGCAGACTCAAACCATCCCTACAACCATGGTTGAGGAAACTACTACCATTTCTGCAACCTTGGGCAAGGAAACCACAGCTGTTCCCACAACCTTGCTTGAGGAAACTCTGGCTATTCCCATGATTTCAGCTGAGGAAACTCCAACTATTACCACAACATTGAGAGAGGAAACTCCAACCAATCCCATAACTTTGGTTGAGGAAACTCAAACCAATCCCACAACTCTGGGCGATGGAACTTCGACTACTCTCACAACCATCGGCGAGCAGACTTTGACTACTTGCACAACCTTGTGTGTGGAAGCTTCTACTGTTCTCCCAACTAATGGTGAGGAAACATCAATTATTTCCACGACTATAGAAGCAGATACTTTGCCCCCTTTCGTGGCTGAAAGCAAGGAATCTGCAACTTAACTCCACTGTCAAAATTATTTGGAAATTTTAGGTATTTCTTTGGTTTCTGCAAGAAAGTTTTTAACTTGATAGTGTTAACCGTTATGATAGTTGTTCACATCTAGCTTTGCACAATCCTTTACAGGAGACTATCTTAGAGTGTGCTTTGAGTGATTTCTTGCAATCTCTTGCACTTAATTTAATTTGTTGATTAATACGGTTTTCGGTGTTTACATATGGAGAATAGGTGTAGTATATGACATAACTAGATCTATGTTACCATATATGCCACCCCTAAATGCACATGCTGGAAATAGAAGTGGCTGTTATTTTAACCTTTTGAGATACTAAAGTTTAGATGTCTGCTAGTTCGGTTGGGATGAATGCTTTGATTTTTACTTTGCATATTTTAACCATGAATGGAAGTTGGTTGCTTATGTCAGATGTTCATCTTGAATCCATTTCATTTTTTTAGAAAGCTACATGATTGCTGCATCATGGGATTGTATCAACTATATTCATTCAGTGTTTTAGTTGGATGAATAAACCTATGTTACTCGGATTTGGGTGTAAGTGTCGGATATTTTTATATGCCCAACATGGGTATATGCAATTTTTCCAAGCTTTCCATGTATTTGAAGGATCAGATTCCCATAGCTATGTTTGGATAGTCGTCGGACATGAGTACTCCAAAAAATTGAGTCGGATCAACGTAGGAATAAATTATGAATTGTGCATAATGAATGATGTTTTCTAAGAAATTATTCACATTCATTTATCTGCATTGTTGTCTACTGTCATTTGTTTTATCTTCTTCATTCGATGTAGTTGTTATAGGCAAGAATACATCATAACGTCCTAATGTTGATGTGGGCGCTGGTAGGGTGATTCAACTTACCACTGAAGAAGATGACCCGGACTGACAGCTTTATACGGTGCAAACTCGAATCATCTGCTCGGATTCTTTTGTTTCTCTTGAATTATGATGCAGAGCTGAATGGCGTTATACACATGCTCCGGCTATTGTAATATAAAATTAGCATTTTTAGATGCTGATGGATGCTACCCTTGAGGACTAGGAGAGAGTTGCTTTGTAGAATTAAGCTTGCACTATCTGTTATTTCTGCCGCTTTAATTATGCCTTGTCCTACAACGGGTTATCAGTTATTGTATCAAATTTGCAGTGCTAGCTTATGCCTTTTGGTTCACTATTTAAGTTTCTTCAAGCATGGGAAAATTTATCTAAATGGTTAGTAAAGCATGCATGAGTAGACCTTTTCCAGCCTGGCCCAATTGGGTTTCATTTTTAATGATCTGAGTTAGCTTGGTTCGACTGGAATTACTATCTATATAATAATTTTTATTTAAATTTAATTATAAAAATATTTGTTAAAAATATTATAAGCTAAGTTAAATTTGAAAAAAAAATTCAAAAAAATTTTGAGCTGTGTTTCGACTTTAAGACATGAACATCTTTATGCTAGGGGGTCATGTTTCATTTTTTTCCTTTCTAAAACGGATTTATGGGTTGTAGAAAGATTTAATGGTTCATGTATATGCTATAGTGTCAATTTTTTTTTAAACCGATTAGATAAAAACAGAATATAAATTATTAAATGTTAATACATCTTGAATATATATAATCAAATTGGTCGGGTTGTATTTATTATATTATTTGTGTTTATTAAATTAAACATATTTAGTTTATTACATTGTAACCTCCATAAAATTACATATTCTAATACCCAGAAAAAGAGAACCAAAGAGAAAACCATGATCATATGCATAAAAGCTTTTGATTACGTTAATGGAGAATGTGAAAAAATTTTGATTAACCAAGATTGGCTCCATATAAGATTACAAGGGTAAAAAGGGTTTGTACTGGCAAGCAATAACTGGAGTTTTTCATGGTCCAAACCATATGAAATAATATTACAAAAGTACTTTAAATATTTTGACATAAAAAATAAAAAGAAATTGCTTCTCAAATATCAAACTAATCAGAAAATCCAAAACCAAAGGCACGATGAAACCAGCAAGAAGCATATTCAGGATCTGTCAAAGGCACCGAGAGATTCAAGTTGGATGCCATGATGTCACTCATCACATCATCTGCACAGTAAGTTGAAGCATTCCAAGATAAGTGTTCTTATTCGAACATTCATAGTTGACAGCCTATGTTGCTGTGACTCTTCAATCTTCTTGGAATACCTATGTCCGATACTCGGTGTTTGACACATATTTGGATATAAAAATATGACCTTCCAAGGACCTCAAATGCATGGAAAACCTAGAGAAAATTGAATATATCCATATTGGATGCATGCTCTTATCCGACACTCACACCCTAGTCCAATTAACATAATCGAAAACCTTTACAAGGAAATGAAAACAAGTTGTTTAACAAGAAAATAGCATCAGAGAGCTAATCTATTAAAAGTAGATAAAAGATAGAGAACCTAATGTATTGCGTCAGGTATCATCCAGGACTAAGATTTCAAGCTTTCAACAATGGTTTATTTAATAAGATGACTTTTTATGCCGCGAATTTCTTAAAATCTCAGAAAGCATAATAACAGTTGCAAGAGTTTGAAATCGGGTAATGTAGATTATCACCTTGAATAAGTCGCCAAACATCCCTTGAAGGGGATTTCTACGCTGTACACCATAGAACTTTTCCGCAATTTCATCTAGCAACTGAACCATCATGTTCATCATTAGAATCCGATACGCAGAAGCTTACTCTAAGCCAAATAGATGATAAAAATTAGATAAATTGATTGCCCTACCTGATTGAATGCTGGTTCTCTATCTATGCTAGATCTGTAATTCACTCTCAACATATTAAAAAGAGGCAATGCATCTCTCTCCAACCTGCACACAGAAGAGTCTTCAGAACAAATTATCAAGACCATGTTCCGCTTTACCACACATTGAAAGAATATTGTAGCTTTCCTCTAAGCCCATAACCAACCATGGTGATTTTAATCTAAGTTACTCGGACTCAAGTGTGAGAGTCGGATACAGGTATGTGCCCAGCATGGACATGTATACTTAAGAAAAATAGTAGGAGCAACAATGATTTTAACTGAAAGTAAATGGAGATTTTTTGTTTGGTGGATTAACAAGTAAAACCCTAGCATTAACTAATGACAATGGTTGCAATTTTGTGGTCTTTATAGCTCCCCAAACCAAAACTGAAAAAAATTACAGTGTTGTTTGGAGATGAGAGCCGGTTTAGTTATACATTTTGTTATTGTAATTATATTTCAATGCCAAGGAAGCACAATCCAAGCACATAAACCTTGAAAATCCAGCAACTTATGGACTTTCAGGAAAAAACCTAGGCAGTTTAATCCCCCAGCCCTTTCACCCGATCCCCCCCCCCCCAGGGGGAAAATCTCTGTATGAGTGCACAGTCATGCCTATGGGAGGTGGAGGAAGCAAATGCATTAATTTAATGACCAGGATTAGGACGTCTCCCCCATGTCTGCTTACATTTAAGGTATTACCCTCTTTAAGCACCCACTGGCTCCGCAAGGCTTTCTCACCATAAGGTGCGCTTCCCTCAGTTTGAATCAAGAACCTCTCCTTTCGGAGAGTCCTTTTGTCTACACAAGTAGCAATTGAGGTAGGGACCCAGGGCAGATGTCTGAAACCCAGTCATTACAATTAATATCACCCCCAAATTAAATTGTAGAGAACAGTGACTCCCCTCAAATAACAAACAAAGCAGAGAATTATTATCAACATTATTACTTAGCATAAAAAACACAAGGTATTTAGCATCAAATCAAATGTGATAAGGGAACGAAAGAAAAATTACTTACGTTAGCAAGAGAAAAGTGATAAACTGAATCAAATCCGATTCAGGGAAATCAATCTCCTCAGAAGCCACTTGCATCTTTAATTCATCCATAAGGTAATTGGCATCGCGAAGATTACCCATAGACAAATACCTACAGAGCGAAAAGTAAAACTTGCTTCATTAGTATACAATTTATTACTAAATTATACGTAAGAAGTAACAGTCTCGATTTTACTGCCGTGTTTGACTATGTGAAGGTTGGAGAAAAAAAAAAAAAACTAAAATCCCTATCATTGATGGAACTTTATAACAGTACCATAAGAAAGTTCAACCAAGTTGAGCGACAAACGAAACACGAAAAAGAAAGTTGTGTCATTATAATTTTGTTGAATGATTCCATTCATGGATTTTTTTTTTTTAGCCTACAAAAGCTAAGTTCCTTTGACACTTCATTTTCCCTAAAAAACCCATGTTCGATACATATTCGGACATGAATATAGGGTATGATTCTCCAAATATATAGAAAAAAATTGTGCATAACCATGCCGGACACATACCCATCTCCAACACCCTGAGTTCGAGTAACATGGTTCTCAAGTGAATCAAAATATGCTAAAAGATCAAGCAATAAATGCTAATTTCCAATTCAGTAATCCAATCTACCTTTGGAATCAACTAAAATTTTCAATCCACGAATATTCTAAATTAAATAAAACAATCCATATATAGGTTGAAAGAGTAAGTGTTTTTTTACTAATGTAGTCAAAATGGCATGTAAATTATCAATTAAGTTTATAAAAAGTGCGATAGGCCCCTTTGGAAGGTCAAGATTAAAGGGTTCCATTTTATTGATTGTGCTTTCATAAAAAGTGGGAATAGGAACAGTAAAATTACGGGCCAAGTGAGCAGTGTTTCGGCTGGCTTACATAAGAACGGCTCGTGCAATGGCTATATCCTCTTCACCAGGATAACACTGCATGACCGAAAAGGATATCAGTTGACTGCATTAAATAAGTATCAGGCAAAAAGTAATACCCACAGACAGTTTATCACAGAGATGGAACTTGAAATCCAATAACATTGATTGAGTTATGCCATTTTTCATGCACTTCCAGCAGACAATATTCTAATTCCTTAAAAATAAGCATAGTTTCTAAACCCAAAATTTTGAATTATTTAAGCACTCATCACTAAAGTAAAGCGCACATTGTCCAGCTTAATTCTATGTTACCTGGACTTAGGATTATGTCGGATACAGATATGCATCCGACACAAGTATATTTATTTTTTTCTAAAGTTTTTTCATGCATTTGGAGGTTATTTGGAGAATCATATCTCCATAACCATGTACGAATATGCGTCGGACATGGATACTAAAAGAAAAATGAAGAGTCGAACCAACATAGGCTTAATTCTTTTAAACAATTCAAAGGCTCTAGTTGAAATTTGAGAATGACAGAAAGAGTCTTAGAAAGTGATAAATTAATTTCAACAATAATAAGTAATAGCCTTAGATGAAGGCTCTCCCTGGCAGAAGCAACAACGCAAGCAATCAATTCCAAAGATGACTGAAATTTTCCACAAAATATCATGCATCTATATCACAATTCACCTGTTATATTCTGCTAGGTTGCTCTGACTCTTCATTCTTTCTTGAAGTACCCATGTCCGACACTTGTATCCGACACAGTTTCGGACATGGGTATAGAGATTTGACCCTCCAAATACATAGAAAAACTTAAAAAAATTGAACATAGCAATACCGGGCACATACTCATATCCGATACTTAAACCAAAGTCTGAGTAACATAGATATGTTGTACAGTTACACAAAGAATATGCTTTGATTTGTGTGACGATAACCATTTTTCATGACAAGGGAAAAGAAAAAGAAGAAAATTAACCTTGCTCATGAAATTTACTAAAGTGGATACAAACTTCTTTGTGTTATTTCCTCTAACAAAATGAAATGACACTCTAGCCATGTCCTGTAAAAAAAGAAAAAACATCATATGAATGTTGGCATCCACGTGCATGTTAAATAATGAATGGACCTTTGAACTAGATTCAAGGGTACTTTCAAAGGCTTGAATGGCAGACAAATAAAAGCATCTGATTCATTTGCCCAAGCAAATCCCAACCAAAGAACTAATTTATTGAAGTTATTCAAAAACGGCTTTCATTCCTTGGAAGGAAATCACAGCATAAGATCTACATTCTCAACAAGAACATGACCACAACCTTTCAAAGACTGCATGCACACAAAATATCACATTCATTAAATACTACAAAGCGATTTTATTTAACTCAACTAAATTTTATCAATAAACTTGCTGCATCCTATCATGTTGCTTTATTGATATAATATTAAATAAAGTGCTCTAACAACACGTTTTTCTTATTTTATCTTTAATTTGGCTATCTTTTATGAACTCTAATTAATTAAGGTTAGTAAAGGCACAAATGTAAAAGAAATAAATGGTTTTCTTACTAGTGCATTTTCTGCTCAAAATTAAGTTCGTCATTGGTGGACAATCCATTTATAGCATAAAATTAAAACCATAGTAAACCATCAAATATAATGTATATTTACAGTTCTCTTAACCATGTAAATTAGGACGAAGACAAACTTCACGAAAATGATCCATCGCAGGGTGAGCAAAGGACAATAATGAAAGTGTGATCGAAATAGCAAAAGCAAAGCCTAAACATTTACTTCCAGACCTACCAACTCTGGAGATTCTGAATATATGTATTCAGCCAGCATAGCATGCAGTTGTGGATCACCATTCCTGTGAGCACCGAACTCTGCAGACCACCTGCAAAAAACAGTTTTACTATTGCCATAATTCACCTCAACCACATGACCAGACTGGTATAGGAGCAATCAGACAATCCGACTAGTAAATTTCAAGGCATTCTCTCATGATACATAGCAGAACAATGATTAACAGAAAGAAAAATAGCCGATCAAAAGTACAATTAGCAGATTCCTTAGACGAGTTTAGCCATCAAGAAATTATGCGAAAATAACTGACATCTTACTAAAATGCTGAAACACATTATTTTCGATATAACCATCAAGAGTAACTAAACAGTAGCATATGGGAATGATGTCTCACTTGATAGCAGCTTTTAAGAATGATGAACAGCCGTTTAGACGTGTTTTCGCTGCCCCAATAGCTTCAGTAAGTACTTGAACATCATCATCATCAGCCAAGTTAGTAGGCACCGGAATCCGAGGAAACAGCTTATAGATTTTCCTGACACAGTCTAACATATACATTTTGTCATGACCACCAAAAAAAATAGCAGAACTAAATGAACCAAACAGCTATAGATAAAGTAATATAACTAACTTGATGGGACTTTTTTTTTCAATATAAAAGTAATTAAAGTCATCAGAAAAACTATTAATCGCAGCTCGTACTGATAAGCCTCTAATTACAAGACAAGGCATGTACTGACCAAGGATGTCTTCATCATAAGGAATTTTCCCTTTGACAAGTGTCTCAACGAACAAGACCGCAAGCTCCGCCCCACAAGTGACCTGAAAATTTTCGTTCCCGTGACTTCAATGCAAGGGACTATGAAGTAAAGGACAACCATTAAGGAGACCAAAAGAACGAATTTCCTCAAGCCAATTTCATATGCCTCTGGTTTCCACAGCAGCACAATCTTATTTAAGCAATTATCAAGTAAAATCAACTCAAATATATCAAAATGGAAATTCTTAGCCTGCCTTTCAATTGTAGAATATTGGGATCCAGTAGCTGGCTAATATATCCTAGCCTTTGCAGACTTAATTTGCATCATCTTTACATCTGAAGTTCTATTTTGACTACGAGAAAGGTCAACCATGCATTTAAAGGGTATTAATCATGAAATATTTGCAATTACTGAATTGATGTCATCTTATATTTCTTTCAATTTAATTTTTGGATTCCAAGCTGATAATTATCCTAAGGAGATGAAACAAGGTAGACTAGTATCCACTAATCCTCAATTCATTCTAGAGCCAAATTTCAAACAAGCAAGGTCAGCATCATGATGCTTTTGCATATAACATAGTGAAAAGCTTGACTAACAAGATCTAGATCAATGTATTTGAAAGAAAATAAAAACCTGGCCATGCTTCAACTGGAGGCATGCACCTGAATGAAGCAGATCCAAGGCCTCGGAATATCTTTGAGCAGACACATATCTGAAATAAAATATAAATGTTTCATAATCAATGATAAGTCTTAGAAAGCAAAAGAAAATATCAAACATGCCTGCACCATTCTCACATTTATCCCTATCACAAAATTGGAAAAAGAAAATGAAGAACAAAAAATGAAAAGTCATATTTCTCTCGTCCTTAACTACAACTACAGAACCCTAAATGAAAATTGTTAACAAAGAATAAGCAAGCAGCATCCTAAACCTACTCATACTTAGAAGCCTCCAACTGTGCTCGAAGCAAAATTAATACTCGGACTTCTCATTTTTTTAGGAAAGACTTAGATAAGAAATTGAATGTACTTGTATCCGACATAAATACTTGAGTCCGAACAACATAGACTAATACCATTTTTAGAAATTTCTAACACAAAAAATACATAAATTAGGGAAATCGCTGACAGTTTTACCTTGCACTTATTGACCTGTACATCTGCTGAGCTCCATAGAAATTACCCTCATTTATAGCTTTCTCCAACTTATCAATATTCTGCATTTCATATATATATATATATAAAGCAATTATGAACCATCCTTCACCATAAAACTTAAGTCTAATCATGCTTGCATTAAAAGCTACACTCCTCATTGGCTTTCTCTTGATTAAAAAAAGGCTTTTTTTTTTCCAAGATTAATATTTCCCACATCTAGAACGTATGAAAGCACCTAATATTGAAACCCAGAGATAAAAATAACGAAGGTTCAAAATTTCCATCTTTTAAACGAAACTTTCCAGACAACATCCAACACCCCCCATTTTCTTAGCAACCAAACAGAGCTTTGGGACCAGGCATAAAAAACGTTAAAATTAATTCAAAATGATCAGTTTTCTCTTTTCCCAGTTTTATAGCTACCAAACAAATGATGGGCTATTTCCTTATCTTCACTAAAATAATTTCAAAAACAATTATCGAAACACATGATACAAAAAATGGAAAAAAAAGGGGGGGGGGGGGAAGACCTCTTGAACAGGAGGAAGAGTGGCCCTTCTGGTTTTCTCTCTAGACATTTTCTCGATTTCTTCCTTCAGTTCTTCAGTAAAAGATCTGACTTTTGCATTCTTAAAGCACGCCTTTGATCAACATTCAATCAGGAAGAATCCAAACAAAACCCAAAATGGGCTGGGCTTTTTCAACAAATGGCTGAGGCCTTCTTTTTTCAATCTCTTATGGATCAAACAAAGATGCAAGAGGGAAATTTCAAATAAAATAAAATAAACTTAATTAAAAAAAAAAAAAAGAAAAGCAAGGAGATGAAGAACCTGAACTAAAAATGTAACGACTAAATTTTGCTTTTAAGGACATTGATGTAGCAGATTGATCGTGCTGAATTAGATTCAGTAATTTGACAGTACATTAATAATCATGTTATTAAAATTTAAGATGTTTATAAATTAAAATTACATACATATTTGTGTCACAGGATCATTACCTTTTTTAAAATAAATATATGATGTAATGTGTAGCATACTTATTTATCAAAAATTTTTTTATTTGACGTGAGATTAATGTATTATTCTTATTTTTTTAAAGTGTTTGGCGTGACACTCGCTCTTTTTACATCGCAATAATGATTAATTATGAAAAAAAGATCATAGAAAAAAATGTAAAAGAATTATAATCAAATTATCTTTTGATTCATAATTCTAACCAAATGTAAGGGTTTTTTTGTGAAAAGTCTTCCTATCATGACTAATGACCAATGTTCGTAAACAATAATACCAAAAAAAAAAACAGTATAATTAAATAAATTTGCAAACTATAAGAAATTAAATTTACGGAAATTGTCAAGTTTAGACTAAATTTAATTAGAACTCTTTTGTGCTATGTATAGCTTGAAAAGGTTTAACTCCTTTTTGCATTACGTCATAATTTAATAAAGTGTGTTATTTTTTTTTTCAATAAGCCTTAAAAATCCAATCTCATTATTATTTTTGAAGGTCATTTCTTTCTATGAATAAAGTATCACTTGGTTGATTCCTACCCATAAGCCATAACCTTATATTTTTGGATCACCAAATCAATACATGTCATACTTCCATGTCAGCCTACATTAAAGCTATGCAAAGTCACACCTATTTTCTTGGTGAAACCTAAACATGATTCAAATTTACTAAATCTTTTTTAATTCAAGTGAGAAAAAAAAAACTTAATTACTCGTTAACCCATTCAAGTTTTTACAAGAGTTTATATTGAATTAAGATGAGATTTTAGCTACGCTGTGTATTATTGTTATAAAATGATATATCCTCTTCAATTAAATAACTGAAGTTCGCTGATTTCGAAGATAATAATGATTGATGAGTATACTATAAACACTTACTATACGTCGAGGCTGCTTTAGGAAATATTATTGTATTCCATTTTTGAAAATCCATTTTCTTATTAATAATAGATTAACTTTATTTTTTTTTTGAAAAAAAAAATCCTTAAATCACTCCAGTCTTCATTTGAATGCAACTAATTTAACAAGGATAATTATAAGTTTTAGTTTTATTATTTTCGTAAAAAATTTAAAAAATTCCTTTAATGTGTATTTTTAAATGCTAATTAAAAATTATTTAAAATTTTAAAAAATATTTAATATAAATGATATTTTATCTATGATATACTATAATTACAAGTGAACCAAATGATATCACATTATTTAAAAGTGTTTAAAACAAATACGAATAATTTTATAAATAATTATCTTATACAGTAATA
>JBBYHO010000012.1:6630784-6645785 GCA_038382025.1 Adansonia gregorii
CTATATTTCAGTTGAGTTTCTTCATTTATTATCATTTATTTTAAGTTTTAATGTTTAATATTTTGGTTGAGGCCGTTTTATTTTTATAAAATAATGAATCTTTAAATTAAGGTAAATTTATTCATAGATCGAGTTAATCTAAAATTTATATTTTTTTTCAATCTTCTTACTGAAATTTAATTTGACTTAAATTTAATTTGATTTAATTATCTATTTTATTATTTAAAAAATATTTAAAATATTATATTTATATTAATATTTATATATTTTTAATTATATTTAAATAAAAATATTTTTATTATTACCTAGCAATTCGAATTAATAAGAACCTATTTTTCAAAAATCTCTACTTTCTGCCTGGAACATGTTTGGGGCCCTTTAAGTCTCGTAGAACTCAGACCGTTGATACATCGCATTTAATTGTACATGCCTTTTCAAACCGCGACATCATGAATGATGGCTAAGGTGGAGAAAAAAAAGTTCGATTCAAACTATAATATTCAGTTAAATTTTAGTTTAAATTTTATTAAATTTAGTTTAATTTTAATTTAGATATTAATGATATACATTCGGTTTAATTTGATTTTCAGTTCAAATTAAGAAATTATAATTATTTAAACCAGAATTCTATTTCTAATTTAATTTTTAATTTGTTTTTAATTTTTATAATATAAAAATAAATATTTTATTTTTAAATTACTATAAAAAACTTTAAAATACTATGAAAAAATATATATTCAAAATTAAAAAATTGATGAACCGAACTGATTTGATCCGATCATATTTAGTTCGAACTGGTTTGATTTATATGTTTTTTTGGTTTAGTTTTTAAAAATCAAAAATATTTTACATTAACCATAAATTTTGCCCAAAACCTATCTAGATTGAACTGTTATCACCCTTAATAAAAGTATCTATATTTACTGTTCATAATTAACAAAATATATATTTTTATTTTAGATTAATTTTAAATAAATTAACAAGAATATTTACTGATTTAAAAAGTCGTGACCTGAAAAGTTTTAGATTCTTTGCTTAAGTCTAAATTTGGTTTAGCCCAATCTGTTTAGAGTATCTATATTTACGATTCATAATTAACAAAATATATATTTTTATTTTTATAATTAATTTTAAATAAAAATATTTTTAATTATTAAATATTAATTCATGTTGGATCGAGCGAGTTAAATTTACTAAAGACACGTTCAGACTTAGTTCGTGAACAAGGTCTAATCATGAGCACTTTAAATCCCATTCATATCTAAAATAGTTGTATTTATACAATGAGTTATTGCATTTTGAGTTCTTAGGCTAGGCGAGCATTGCGAGCTTTCAGAGGGTTGGCGAGGTTGAATTGTTGATCCAAGGGCAATCCATCAAATGACAAACGACTACTACATTACAGTGGATGCAGATTGTAGACTTTTGCTTGATTGTAGTTACAGATTTGCGTGAGGCAAAATAAAATGTCAAAAGAGAACGAGGCTTTTCGGTGCCAGCTTTAACAGAAACGCGAGAAATAGCTCGAAAAGTTGAGAGCTTCAGCAAGTGACTCGCTTTTTTTACATTTTTACAGTTTTTATAATGTATGGAATGACTTTGTTGTATATAAAACTTGAAAGTAAGTTTTGGAGACAGGTATATATTCAACAAGAGTACACTTAATTTTTTTAATTTTTTTTTATTTTTAATGGATTATGTAGGTGTAATCCTGATTCATTGTGATTTTTTTGAATAAGTCGTAGTTGTTAGGATTTAATGGCTATTTTTATGGCAGTAGTCAGTCATGTTTTCCTATTTTGGGTTCAAGTAGTTAGTGGTTCTATTAAGTTTTTTATCTATAAATTAGTGTATTTTTCGTTGTAATAAAAAATTATAATTTTTAATAAAAAAAATCTTGGTTTATCTTCAATTTTCTGGTATATTCTTAAGTCTTCTTGCTAATAGTGGTATCAGAGCTATGGCTATAAATAGCTTAACCCAAGTTTCAGTTTGTATCTTTGATGGAAAAAATTATAATCGATGGATAGTTCAAATGAGAGTACCTTTCGAATGATGACATATAAAGATGCTGATAGAGTAAAAAAGATGAGACTTCAAATATTGAGGCATCAGTATGAAATATTACAAATAGAGCCCACCGAGTTCATAGCAAACCATGTAAGTTGGCTTCTGGTGTTGACAAATCAAATGAAATTATATGGAGAGAAGCAAGAGAAGCAAGCCATAGTTGAAAAAATTTTGCGGTCGTTGACTTTCGAATTTGACCACATAATGGTGGCTATTGAAGAAGCTCATGATTTCTCCTTTATGTCCATCTATGAATTGTCTAGTACTTTGCAAGCTTATGAACAACGAATGATTGAGAAAAAAGCTAAGAAACAAATTGAGCAAGCTCTACAAGCCCAAGCATCTATTAAAGGTGGTTATAATGGCGACGCAAGTAAAAAGCAAGATAGTTTTCGAGGAAGAGGACGAGGACGAGGACAAGGCAATCAATTCCAAAACAACCAAAGTCATGATGATTACTGCAACATTTCTGGGTCCGGAGGCAACCAAGATGATGACTGAGAGAGATCAGATTCTAATCGACATCAACATACAAGGGGTCGTGGATATGGACGCGGCAAAGGACGGTATGATAAATCCAATGTTGAATGTTTCTCATGTCATAAATTTGGTCATTATTCTAGTGAATGTAGATACAAAGATAATGATCAGAGGGCTCATTATATTCAATAAGATGAGGAAGAAAACCATACTCTTTTGATGGTTACTTCAGCTAGCGAAACGGCAAACTATCACACATGGTTTTATGACACTGGCTGTACTCTTTTGATCTTACTGAATCCTTCAATACAACAGTTAAATCTACAGATGAATTAGCACACTGGTGATGGGAAAATGGCTAATTCTTATAAACTTGAAAAATGAAGATAAAAAATATATCTCGGATGTTTTTTACGTACCAAGAATGAAGGCTAACTTGTTAAGTGTGGGTTAGTTGCTTCAAAAAAGGTATGAGATGATTTTTGTGATGGAAAACTCTCTATTTATGATAAAAAAAAGGCATACCTTATAGCTCCCATGACAAAGAATCACATGTTTTAAGTTAATATTTTTGGTGGTGTTTATAATTTTCTTAATGCAATTATAAAAGATGGGTCTTGATTATGGCACTTTGGTTTGGACATCTAAATTTTCACTGCTTAAAATTGCTTGCTCAATGAAAATTAGTGAAAGGCTTGCCTTGTATTCAGCATCCTGAACAACTATGTGACGCATGTACTATTAGGAAGCATCATAGAACACCATTTACAGCAGAAAAACATAGCGAGCTTCTCAACTGCTTGAGCTCATTCGCTCCGATATTTGTGGCCTAATGAATGTAATGTCAAAGGCAACAAGTATTTTTTGACTTTCATTGATGATTTTACTCGTAAAATATGGGTTTATTTCCTTCAAAGAAAGTCAAAAGTATTTGATTATTTTAAGAAGTTTAAATTTCATGTCGACAGCCAAAGTGGTTATCCTATAAAATTGCTACGTATTGATGGTGGAGGTGAATACACCTTTAATGAATTTAGAAAGTATTGTGAGGAACAAGGTATTCACCATCAAGTCACCTTTTCAAACACTCCTTAACATAATGGAGTTGTTGAATGAAAGAATAAAACAATCTTAGACATGGCCAGAAGCATGTTGAAGACCAAGAGCATGCCTAATTCTTTCTGGGGTAAAGCTATTTCATGTTCCATGTACATATTGAATCGATCTCAGACAAAAAGAGTTTCAAATTATACCCCTACAGAAGCATAAAGTGGTTTCAAACCAAGTATGAAGCATCTAAAGGTGTTTGGAGCTATCGCTTATGCTCATATTCCAATAGAGATAAGAATAAAGTTAGATGACCAAGCAAAAAAAACTATTTTTATCGGTTATAAATGAGAAGGATATAAGCTTTTCAATCTTGTGACGAAAAAAGTCATTGTTAGCCAAGATGTCACTTTTGCCAAAAAAGAAGCTTGGAACTGGAATGAGAACAGTCCTAGAGATAAAAAAAGTGGATTCTTTCTCCTCTGGAGGAAGAAACAGAGGTGCCCAACTTTAATGAAGAACCTCCAGCACGATCTGCTTTGTCGAAAAGTCCAAGTAAACTTGAGGGGCTTCGACGCCGTCGCTAGCCACCATTGCACCTACAAGATTACAAGGTAAATCTTGATGATAGTGTTGATGATGATGAAGAGTTAGTGCATTTTGCCTTCTTTGTAGATTCTAAACTCATGACATTGGAGGAAGCATTTTAAAATCCAAAATGGATGTCAACCATGTGTGAAGAACTTGAACCAATTGAAAGAAACAATACATAGGTTCTTACTGATCTCCCACAAGGCCACAAAGCAATTGATGTCAAGTGGATTTTCAAAACAAAAATGATATTAAATGGAGTGGTAGAAAGATATAAAGCAAGGTTGATGGCAAAAGGATTTGAACAATGTTCAGGCTATGATTATCAGGAGTGTTTCCTCTGATAGCTCGAATGGAAACAATCAGACTTATGATTGCTGTGGTTGCACAAAACCATTGAAAAGCCCATTAAATGGACATAAAGTCGGTGTTCCTTAACGGTCCACTTGAAGAAGAGGTGTTTGTCAAACAACCACCTGGTTTTGTGAGGTAAGGGAGCAAGGACAAAGTTTACAAGCTGAAAAACGCATTATATGGCCTAAAACAAGCTCCACGGGCTTGGAATAGGTGCATTGATTCTTTCTTCCTTGATGATGGCTTCAATAAATGCTCTCCCGACCATGCCTTATATGTGAAGGTCAGTAATTTTGGTGATGTTTTGATGGTATGTTTATATGTTGATGATTTAATATTTACAAGCAATAGTACAAACATGATTGAAACCTTCAAGCAATCCATTATGAAAGAATTCGAGATAACTGATCTGGGTCTTATGCCATATTTCCTTAGTGTTGAAGTAGTTCAATGAGATAATGGAATTTTAGGTCTCAAAAGAAATATGTTACTGACATCTTGAAAAAGTATTAAATGGACAGTTGTAATCCGACAAAGACTCCTATGGAAGTTGGCACAAAGCTTGCAAAGAAAGGAGAAGAGCCACTTGTTGATTCAACCTACTTTAAGCAAATTATGGAAAGCCTGAGGTATCTTACCTATACAAAGCCAGATATTTCTTATGGAGTTGGCTTAATTAGCAAATTCATGGAGTCACCACATCAGTCCCATTTGTAAGTGGCCAAACGTATCCTACACTATTTAAAGGGTACTTATGATTTAGGCCTATTTTACTTTCACTAATAATTGTTCACTTGTAGGATACTCAGATAGTGACTGGGCTGGAGATATGGATAATCGAAAAAGCATTTTAGGCTGTTGTTTTATTTTTGGCAGTACAGTGTGTTCATGGTCGTCAAGGAAGCAACCTATATTTGCATTTTCAACATGCGAAGTGAAGTACATCGCTACAACTTCCAGTGCTAGTCAAGCCATTTGGTTGACAAACCTATTGAATCATATGAATATTCCACTTAAGGGAACCTTGAAGATATTTGCTGATAATAATTCAACAATTAATTTGGCAAAAAATCCAATTGTGCATGGAAGAAGTAAACATATTGACATTCGATTTCATTTCTTAAAGGACTAGGTTAAGAAGAAAAATGTTGAATTGAAGTTTTGCAAGATTGAAAATCAAGTGACAGACATCTTAACAAAACCATTGAAGTTTGATACATTTGAAAAGCTAAGAACATGCTTGGGATATCTGTTTTACAAGATCAGGATTAAGGGAAAATTTTAGTAGCATTTTAGGCTACTGTTTTATTTTTGGCAGTACAGTGTGTTCATGGTCGTTAAGGAAGTAACCTACAATTGTATTTTCAACATGCGAAGCGGAGTACATTGCTGTAGCTTTCGGTGCTAGTTAAGCCATTTGGTTGACAAACTTATTAAATCATATGAATATTCCACTTAAGGGAACCTTGAAGATATTTACTGATAATAATTCAACAAATAATTTGGCAAAAAATCCAATTGTGCATGGAAGAAGTAAAAATATTGACATTCGGTTTCATTTCTTAAGGGACTAGGTTGAGAAGAAAAATGTTGAATTGAAGTTTTGTAAGACTGAAAATCAAGTGACAAACATCTTAACAAAACCATTAAAGTTTGATACATTTGAAAAGCTAAGAACATGCTTGGGATATCTGTTTTACAGGATCAGGATTAAGGGAAAATTTTAGTAGCATTTTAGGCTACTGTTTTATTTTTGGCAGTACAGTGTGTTCATGGTCGTCAAGGAAGCAACCTACAGTTGCATTTTCAACATACGAAGTGGAGTACATTGCTGCAGCTTCCAGTGCTAGTCAAGCCATTTGGTTGACAAACTTATTGAATCATATGAATATTCCACTTAAGGGAACCTTGAAGATATTTGAAGATAATTATTTAGCAATTAATTTGGCAAAAAATTCAATTGCGCATGGAAGAAGTAAACATATTGACATTCGGTTTCATTTCTTAAAGGACTAGGTTGAGAAGAAAAATGTTGAATTGAAGTTTTGCAAGATTGAAAATCAAGTGATAGACATCTTAACAAAACCATTGAAGTTTGATACATTTGAAAAGCTAAAAACATGCTTGGGATATCTGTTTTACAGGATCAGGATTAAGGGAAAGTTTTAGTGTAATCCTGATTCGTTGGAATATTTTTTTGAATAAGTCATGGTTGTTAGAATTTAGTGGCTATTTTTATGGCAATAGCGAGTCATGTTTTTCTTATTTTTGGGTCCAAGTAGTTAGTGGTTCTATTAAGTTTTTTGTTTATAAATTAGTGTATATTTCATTGTAACAAAAAAATTATAATTTTTACTGTAAAATAAAAGTCTTGGTTTATCTTCAATTTTCTAGTATATTCTTAGTCTTCTTGCTAACATATTATATATATCTATACTCATATTTAAATATTTGTTTAATAGGAATATTTTAAAAAAAATAAAAAATCAGAGTAACATAGCTTTTTCGTTTTCCAAGAGCGTGTTTTTGAGGATAGTGAAAGATTCATGCTCCTGAAAAACAATGGAGATCATCTACTAATACTACGCTGGGTACTATTTTGTCTGGAAGCTGTTTCATACTGCAAAACTACCTTTCCTGGCATTCGGATAGCCGTTATCAAAAACGTTTTAAGGCCAATTAAGTATTTGTGTCCGATATTCAAATCCAACATATGTTTAAACATTGGTATGGGAATATGATCTTTCAAAAACTTTCTAAATTCATGAAAAACGTAAAAAAGTTGAACATTACCTGCATCTTATGTTCATACTCGAATTCGAATAATATAATTCCCATCTTTTTACAATTTAAGCAGAATTCATATTAAAGCTGTTACATGTCCGGACTCGCAGATGGGAGAGGACTGGAACGATAGTTGGCAGTGGAAGGAGCAGGTCGAAGCAAGACAACAATATAAGCAAGAAGCTACCATGAAAAGAGAACGTGCATTGGCATATGCATACTGTCACCAGGTATCGGGTTTTATCGTTTGTTTGCGAAAAATCCAGATCATGTTATACCGTTGTTCTAACTTTGTAAAGGTTTTTCGAGTTAACGATGCTAATCTAGAATCATGAATCTAATTCGATACGGAGCTGAATGACCTTTTTTTTGGTTTAACAACAATCATGGAAGAACCGCTCTAGATCAGTGAATCAAACGTTTATGGATCCCAGTAATCCGTACTGGGGTTGGAGTTGGTTCGAGTGATGGATGGCAGCTCGGCCATGGGAGATCCGAAGCATTACGGATAACAATGACCTTGGCTCAGTCAAGAGTATGGGTGCGCGTTCCATGTTGATAGGCGAAATCAGCAGAGCTTATTCTCGAAGAGATCTTAATAACGATAACAAGCTGTCTCCAACACCTCCCAAATCGAGTCGAATTCCTAGCCGCCAGTCTCCTTCAACTCCACCTTCAAAGGCACCGTCTATTTCATCAGTTTCCAGTAAAATTCAACTCCCAAGCCTGAGAGAGAGAGTCAATGGGGAGGTTACGAAGCATACTCAGTGCCCAGTCCGATCGTTACAGGGGACATAGCAATGCAGGCTCATTGACGAGAGATGATGAGAGCCTTGCCAGCTCGCCTGCAGTTCCGAGTTACATGGCACTGACACAGTCAACAAAGGCCAGGTCCCGATTACCAAGCCCCTTGGGGATTAGAGAAAACCGGCACGCCAGAGAGGGGATTAACCGGCTCTACAAAGAAATGTCTTTCATTCCCGGCATCCCTAGCTAGTTACAGGAGACATTCAGGTCCTCCTGCGGTGGATATTACCCGGGTTAAGTATATCAACATGAACAAAGAAGAGAAAACCGAGCAACATGAGGCATTTCGTCCGGTGAAAACGAAAGAACTTTGGGTTTAGATACGAAACAGAAACCGAAGATCGAATAAAAGATGTTTTCATGGTCTTCTTTAGCAACTGCTCTTTGGTAAGAGTGAACAAAAAATGGAGGGTTTGTTACCATTTAAGCTACGGGAGTGTCTATATTACTCAAAATTGAGTGTAAGTATCAAGTATAAATATATGTTTTACACGAGTATTTATTCGATATAAATATATTTTATTTTTTATTTTTAAGTATTATCCATGTATTTAGATCTTTCTTCTTAAGGTTTTTATTTAGGATTAATTTTTGGGCGAGATTAGTTCATAATTTGTTTGATTGTTTGCTGTCTTATCGGCAAACATTCATAAATTTCCTCTCTTTTTTTTTTTTTTTAATTTTCTTTGTTTAATTTTAGTTTCAGTTCTTGAAATTTGTTATGAAATCCCACCCTTGGTTCTTTTTTGGATGGAATTTTATTATGTTTTAATTTTATATAATTTCATAATTTTTTAGTTATTTATAATTTTTTTTGACTCGAATATAAAAAATATCCTGAACTAAATATTAAATAATCATCAAGGTATTTATCATTTTATTACAATTAATTAGATCAGTTTAAATGTCAGGTAACCTGCTCGACTAAGCCTTCGGTATGATAATTTACGATGCAACCCAACTCTGCTCGAATTACTATTCAAATAATAAAATAATATTTTTATTTAAATTTAATTATAAAATAAATAAATATTAATATAAAATTAATTATTTAATATTTTACTCTATATATATATAGTGAATTCAAACTGTTTGACCTAACATAAGCTTGAATTTTAAAATTTTTTTATCGTAATTTAGCCCGATCCACGGATGTACAATTAATCAAACATTTATGCATTTACTTTCATCTAATTAAATTTTTAAATTCTTATTTTCAATCAATTAATCAAAAATTGGTGATGACAAGCTATTATCAAATTTTGTCTACTCAAAGTCTCAAAATAGATGTTCAAGGGTTTATTAATCTATTTTGAGAATTTGTTGGTTTTTTATATTCAAATGACTTTATCAATTATTGAAGTCTATGCTACAAATTCTAAGTAGTCTTTAATATGAATCATTAAATATTCATTATCCATATTTGTTTAGATTTTGGATCAAATAATATATAATATTCAAATCTATCATCTAAATCTATTTTATTTACACGAATAACATATTCATAATCTAAATTTGATATCAATACATGTATTTAATTCTATACTTTTATCTTTTAAAAAATTGATTTAATAAATTCAAATATTTAATATCTAAATTGGATACAAATTCGTATAATAATATTAAGGATATCCAATGGATAAAAAAGAAATTCAAATATCAAATAAATTAAGTTGATTCGAATATTACAAAATTTCTGAATACTCAATCAGATGCCATCACTATATATATATTTCTATGGTAGTTCCACTATAGAAACCTTGGCACATGAAAATTTTCTGGTAAATCAAGCAGATTTGAATATTTCAAAAATTACAAATATTTGATCCGCTGCTATTCCTAAAAATTACAACTTCTACGATTTTTCCACTACAAAAACCAAGATATGTTCGCTACTTTTATAAATCTGATAAATGTTGGTCCGACTCACTTTTTTTAAAAAGTACTTGTGTTCGACGAATATTAGGACATGGGTAAGGGGGTTTTACCGTCCAAATACATGGATAAACTTAGAAAAAGCTGACCATACTTGCATCTGACACTCACATTCAATTCTAAGTAACCTAGCGTCTGATATCGACTTCTTGAAGAAGCAGGTTAGGCAGATGAAAATTTCTCCCTTGAAACATGAATGTGGAAGTTACTTAAATGAAGCATGCCTTACAATAATCCACTGTGGTTCTCAAATGAATTGGATAAATTTCAACCCAGAAATCCGAATTATTATTTGAGCGTAAAAAAGGGTTTCGTAATCGAAATTGGGGTAAAAAACAAGAGAAAGAAAACAATACCGTTCAGAAATTCTGGCTGAGGCTGAAAGCTTGGTTATTTAATCAGCAAAAGTCAATAGCCCCAGTTGTCTTTCCGGATTTCA
Source organism: Adansonia gregorii (assembly GCA_038382025.1). Classification (NCBI taxonomy): domain Eukaryota; kingdom Viridiplantae; phylum Streptophyta; class Magnoliopsida; order Malvales; family Malvaceae; genus Adansonia; species Adansonia gregorii. The sequence goes on from JBBYHO010000012.1 coordinate 6,641,292, forward strand.
TCATCAAACTTCTTTTTCAGCTCAGGATGTTTCTCGAAGTACTCATCTGCAGTCATGGTGCTGATCTTTTGCTGCTCAAAAAAAGGCTAACAAAATCAACAACTGTGATTAAAACAAAACAAGACTCGTTAAGGGATTTGTTTTGTTATTACCTTGAGTTCTTGAACCTCAGCGATTTCTTTTTCCAAACGCTCAGACTCTTTCAAGGATTTCTCCTCCGCTTCTTTCAACTCAACCAACTACAACGACGAATAAATAGAATATCAGACAACGAAAAAGAAAAAGAAATCCGAGATGGAGGTAAATGAGAGTGAAATATCCTGTTGATTCTCACCAATGCATCAAATTTATGTTTGTATTGAGGAGTGACTGTGTCAACAAACTTGGGGATCTCTACGCCTGCAATGGAAGCATATAACATGTGTAAAGACGGAGGAAAGGTCAAGAGGTAGAGAAAAAGAGAAAACATGGAAAAGTAAATTCTACACCTATGTTACTTGGACTTAGGTGTGAATGTCAAAAATAGGTATGTGTTTGACACGGGTATATTCAATTTTTTCTAAGTTCACGTATTTGGAGAACCCTCTTCATACCCATGTTTGAATAAGAGTCACACAATGTCAAGCATGGGTACTTCAAAAATAAATAAATAAATAAAGAGTTTGAGCAACTTAGTGATTCCCTACATCCAAACTTTAAAACATGTAGAATAGCAGGACTACTACAAGTAACCGTGTCCGACAAATTTTCAAACATAAGTATAAGGATATAACCCTCCAAATACATGAAAAACCTTAGAAAAAAATTGAACATAACTGCGTTGGACAAATACCCGAGTTCAAGTAATATAGGGCCTAACACATGCCTAGGACAACTGAAAAATTGTATAGAAAGTAAACCGAATATGGCAACTTTCAGATGAACTTACTTTTGTATGCCTCTTTGTACATATCCACCAAGCGAGAGCCAATTCCTTTCCTATAGTATTCCCAGTCAATAGGTTCAGGTTCCTGTTTACAAAAGAAAATCAGATTATTAACAAGATAGGGCTCACAGTTATAAGAAATCTAACACAGTCAACTAAATCAACAATCACCCCAAAGGAAAAACAAAAGTCTTCAAATTGAAACTTCACGATACAAAACATGATATGCAATTTGCTTCATTTTCCCAGCTTTTTCTCTTTAGCATAACATTTAACACTTGTTCCAAAAGTGATAAGTCGAATAAGGTTTATACCGTTTAAAACTCCAAGAAAATGAAACCTTCTTCTTTTAGTTCAAAAAACATAAGTGATAAAGCAGCTAAATCTAGTAGTGTTTTTTTTTTTGAGGGTTCACCCGGAAATAGTGTTAATGTCAAAAGATTTAACATCTGGACACAGTGTTGTAGTGTTAACTAGAGATTTAGTCCTTTCGATACAGGCAAAACCTTGAGAAATCCTAAAATTCAAATGTACAGGTAAATCCTAAAGTTAAATGATTTAACATCATAACGTACTTCTACAACTTGAAAATGATCAAAAACATAATACCAAAACTGAGCAAAATTAAAAGGAAAAAAAAAATTAAACAAAAAGCTTTAACACCTCTAAGAGTGAACAAAGATAAGGTACATGAAAACTATGTTACATGGACTCATAGTGAGTGTCGGATACCGGTATATGTTTCGAAAAGATATGTTCGAGTTTTTTAAGTTTTTCCATGCATTTGGACAGTCCTTTCAAGGTCATATCCTTGTACCCATGTTTGATTATATATCGGAAACGAATACTTCAAGAAAAATGATCAGTCGGACCAACATAGCTTACAAACCCAGCATTCCATTTTTCCCATACAAAACAACTGAACATGAAGTATTTTTTCTTATCATCAAATAAAACAGTATACCCTTAATTATTTTATTATCTTATCAATTTTCAGGATAAATTAATTTACATAAATTCTTTTTTTTTTTCAATCCAACTTATTTAATAGTTTCATAAACAAAATTACAATAACCAGATTTCCAGTTTTTCTCTTGCCTTTTCCTTAATTTTTCTGAACAATATTCTCATCCCAATTTCTGAAAATAATAATTCAAAAATTACTTAATTTGATCTTAAAAATTTTTTAAAAAATCCAAAATCAAAGTTTGAACAACGAATTAAAAGTTATCGAATATTTCTTTCAATAAAGAAAAAAAAATAAAATCACCATTAGAAAACCAAAATCCTAAAGATCCAATCAATAGATTAACCCAAAAAAACCTTTAGGAAATCAATAAAATATGCTAAGAAAGATCTGGGGATTAGAAAGAAGAGAAAGCGAGAGGCTCTAACCTGGCTGAATTTGGTTTGTAAAGTAGAGTTAACTTCATCGAAAGCGCGACGAAGAGTGGCGAACTCTTTGCGAGCCTCATCGGAGACCAAAAGCTTAGCCATCCCTTCCCAATCGATGTTCTTTGATGCTTTGAAAGCCACATTCACTACTTTCTTTCCTGCTCCGATCATTTTTCTCGAACTTTCTTCCACTTTCCCGCCTCCAAAAGAAAAATTTTCAAGGATTTTGCTCTTTTCAACTGCTGCTCGTAATAGTCTTAATTGGAATTGATTCTTCAGGATGGATAAAATGGGAAATTCGGACTTTTTGGGGCCGCTTTGAACGGCTTAAATTGAGCTTAATCCAAATCTCCATAACCCAATTATATGATAGACCGGGCTTTGGATCCAAAAAAAATAGGCTGGTTCACGTCCATTGAAGTTTTGGACGGGGTTGATTAATCTCATAATTAATTTTAGGGCCAATATTTTGATATAAATTTTTTCTTTAATTTTTTTTAAGGATCCACACAAACATTCATGGATTTTTGCATAAAAAGATCGATCTGTTTTTTTATTAAATAACTTTTTTTAAAAAAAGGATGATTTTTTTTTAAAAATAATTAATTTTTCTTGAAAATTTATACAACTAACAATAAAAATAGACTCTACTTGAGCAAAATACGCTTTGCCCAAGGTTCAATTCATTTTTAAAATGAGTCTTTGGTTTTTTTCTAATCTAAATTCATTATTTGGGTTTAATATTTTTATTCGAATCTCTCAAATATTGGATAGGTTTTTGGACTTAGAAGAGCAACTTAATCTATCAAAGAGGTCTATTCTATTTAAAAGCATGTATATGTATTAATTTTAAAAAAATTGTATCGAGAGTCAACATGGTATGACCTCCCATTGTCGGTTCAGTCGGTCGATCATTGGGCCAATCATTTGAATTATAATAATTTTAAATAATAAAAATTACTTTTAATTTTAAACAAGTAATTAATGTAGTAAATTATTAATAAGAATGTGTATGTTGATTTAGTGCTAAAGAGGTTGTAGGTTTAAATAGCATTAATTATGAAAATATTTTTAAAAATTTTAATTTTTTTTTTAATTTTTAGTGGTTGAACCAAGTAAGACAGGTTCAAGCAATGACTGATTCTACGTATAATATCGAACCGGATTGAATTGGTTGGATACTGGTCAGATTCGATTTTTTTCATCATTAATATATATATATATATTATAACTATTAAAAACTAAATGAAATAAATTAGGTGGGATTATAATTAACATGATGGTCAATAAATTATGTCTTGCCTTTGGGATTGTTTTCTCGAATTTTATTTTCAATTCTTTTGTATAATCATATTTCGATATTGATTTCATGGTTATTATTGTTTAACGACGACATGAAAATTAAAAGGTTAAATCCTCTCTTCCCTTATTTTTTTGTATGTCCACATAAAAAAGCCATTATATATAAATAAATAAATAAATAAAGAGAAGTAATCTATTTATATTAATGTAAAATTAAGTTAGTTTTATGTACTTTCATAGTTTTTTATAGATTTATTTGTTTAATTCAATAGTCATATTTTATGCTCTAATTAGTGAATCATGTGAGTCGAATTTCAACTAAATTAAAAAATATTTGATTATTTATTTGATATAAAAAACTATTAAATATATATTTAAAAACATAATATCGTTAATTAACTTAAAATTTTACGTATACAATAAATATAATTATGTTGCTATATCTAAAGGTATGTTAAAATATATCCTATACAAAATTATAGAAGCATGCAAGGGTAATTAATTTTATCTTTAAGTTAAGTGTAAGCATTCTCTTTAAAAAATTATTTCATAATAATTATAATTTTTTACTCGTAAATGTAATTTTCACCAAAAAATTAGAATCCTATTTAATTTTTCAAAAAAAAATCGTTTTCTATACACATTCCTTGGAATTATTATTCTTCAAAATGGTATGACAATCTTCTTGAAATTTAAAAGAAAAATTAGACTTAATTTATAAAAAATAAGTATTTCTTTTTTTCATTTGTTAATTAATGAATTAATTTTTCCTGAAAATAATTTAAACAATAAGTGTTCATTTTCAGGGTTTGAACGAGAAATGCAACATGTAAAATCTATGAGCAAAATTAAAACCCGTCAAGTGGGTTATG